>VZRU01007231.1:106395-121177 GCA_013398155.1 Pedionomus torquatus | reverse complement strand
TGGGCAGCCAGTTTCTCCAGAAGGATACTGTGGGACACTGTATCAAAGGCCTTGCTAAAGTCTAGGTAAATAACATCCACAGCCTTTCCTTTATCCACCAAGCGAGTCACTGTCATAGAAGGAGATCAGGTTTGTCAAGCAGGATCTGACAAACCTTCAGAACCTTCAAATTCAGATCTCTTCACCGTGGGCAGGTCACTTACAAAGCTCTGTACTTTCAGTCTGGCTTTGGAGTAGGTACCCCAGAGCCTGATTACTCAAGTATCACACACAGATGGAGGGAATTTCACCTTTCATGCATCAGCTTAATGTAGTTTTCAAGAGCATATTTTACTTTTTACACTTTTTTTTGTGGTATCACAGAACACTATATTCCTGCCGACAGATGGAATGGATGGTTTACCAGAATTAAATTAACTTTTAAGTGTAAATCTGTCTCCTTCTCTGTTTTACAGATTGTGCATTCTTATAGTTCAGAATTTACAGGGAAATTAAAAGGAATAATTTTCAAATATGTTTTTGTTGTTTTTTGGGGGAGCAAAATAGAGACTCCAGTTGTTTATGTGGAAAGTGAAGCATTTTTGACAAATGGTTTTGTATGTTCCTAATTGCTTCTTTATTATTTTTCAATTATAAAAATACCTTGTTCTTGACAGCTATTCTTTTCCAGTGTTGAAACCATCTCTGCCTTAAGAAATTGCTAATAATTTGCTCTAGTCAGACCTATGCAAACATTCATATCCATGTTAGACCTCCTAAGATTAGAACACGTGGTTATAAGTCTGTGCTATTTGTATGAGGAACAATATGCCTCTGTTTCAGACTGTGTACAGCAAACAAGTCAGATAGTGGGGCCTCTGATAACTGGACTGCTTACACACCTTAAAAATGGTGTTGCTGTAGCTTTTACTATTCTGGACTGTAGAAAAACTATAATATGATATGTAGATTCCAAACAATTTAAACTTCTGTAATGCTTTTTTTTTGTATTATGCATTAAGGGTTGTAGTATAATGACTTTGGGTTTTGTTGTTCGTTGAGCAGCACAACTTTCAGCTGTGATAGCATAAACACCTGTCCTTTTTCTGGTTCTAATGTAGAAGGCAACATAGGTACCTAGAAATGTAAAATATGATAATTGCATATTATTTATTACCATCTTTGTTTCTAACACAGAAGGTTTCATGAAGGTATGAGATGCGATAATTAGCACTACAAAATAACTGAAAAATTTAGGTTGGTTCTCTGGAGTCCAACCACATACTCAAAGCAGAGCCAACTACATCAGACAGCTCACAGCTTTGTCTTCTCAAGTTCTGCATATCTTCAAGAATTAAAAACTCCCAATTTCTCTGGGAAAATTGTTCCAGTGTTTTCCTACCACCTATATATCTCTTTATTTCCCACAAAATCTATAATTATATTTTTGCAACCAAATTACAGTCCATTTTGGTGAAACAGGAATATTTTTTAGAAGAAACTTTCAGCAGTATTGAATTTCAGAAAAAAATTACAGAGGAAATGGATTTATTTAACAAAATATATTCAACTTTCTCAAAATATATATGTATTAATAATACGTAACTATAACATATTTTTATATTACCATTATATGCATATATGTATAAGCAGGGTATGCTACACTGCTCCTAAAAATTTGCTCTCTCAAATTTTCTTATACAGTTTCCATGTAAGCAGTCTTAGAAGTGGACATTTTGCTGTGGAGAAGAAAAGTTGGGTTTTTTTCCCAGCTGTCTATCCAAAATATTTCATCCATCAATATTGCTCTAACATGTAGACTATTAGAATATTACAATTATCATATTACATTATGAAACAGATTTGTTCAGAAATGATAACTGTAGACTTTGAAATAACAGTGTGGGAACTATGATTTTTATATATAAATGTCCAGGTATAAAGATTTACCTGAAAGCATACTTTTCACTTAATTTAGACAGGTGAACTGAAAACATGCTTTGACATGCATGAATGTTGTTATGTTTTTTTCATATGCCACATAAGCTGAAAAAATAGTCTACCAAGAAATGTGCAGTACACTAAATTTTCCAGGACATTAGGGATATTTCCATGTTCAGCTGCATATAAATATTCCTAGAAATTTCTCCCATAAGAGAAAATCTTTTTCCAAAAGCAGAGCTTGTAACCTGATGATCAGAGTAATTATTTTTTTTATTAGAATAAGAAAATTGCAAATAAAGACAAATTATGTTGTAGGTACTTGGGGAAAAAATGTACAGCTTGTTTCAAAGCCATGTGCTGTAACAAAAAAAGAAAAAAAAAAAAAGAGTAAATAGGCTAATGTTATTTTTTGTTTTGTTTACAAGTAATACATTTTGGATTCTTCCAGTTTTTGCTTAGGTTTTAGAACCTTCTTAAATCATCTGTCCAGTGCACCTTTTTAAATTAGGCGTCTAAAGCATTTTCTTCCAAAACAAATACTGTTATTCACATGAATCCAGATTTTTGATATATAAGAAAAGGTAAATTGAGAGTTTGCAACACAATAAATAGCATGGACCTAGACAGACAACAGTTTTACTCTGTATAAAAACCCTTTTATGCTTTAAATATTTGGCAGTTTCCCAATAGTGGAAATAGAAATGCTACAATAACCTATGAGAATGGGACTTGAAATTGAAAACAGGGCATAATGGAAATTTTGTAAGCCAGTGTGCCAAAGCAGCAAGGAAATAGTACACATGCAAAAATACTTACAATTCTAAGTACAAACCAAGTAAAAATGTCTGTGATTGCAATGACCTTCATTACATTTCTAATTACCTTCATATTTCTTAATATAAAATAACCATATTTTAATGATATTTATGCACAAATCCATCTGAAGTTTTTATAAACACTCATGAATAAATTACAAATCCAATGAAAACCAGACATCATAAAAAAAATCACTGACAAGAGAGTTTATTGTAGCTTTGAGAGTGGTTCTGATATAACATCATGCCACCTAGCATAAGTTTTAAATTATATTTGATTATAATAATTAGAACTTTTTACATAAAGCAATAATTTGACTGCCAAATGCATGGAAGAGAGAATGGAAACCTAGCAACACGACAATTCCCATTATTACATAGGAATCCTTGCAAAACATATAATTTGTTTGAAAACTTCACATTTAGTATTTGATAAAAACTGTAATTCAATTCAGTGACAGAAGGAGTCCTTAAGTCCTCTACATCTATGGTCAAGAGAAAATTCCAGTTTGCTACCATCATGTGATCTTGTCCATCCTGCCTTTTAAGCATGATTCCCTCTGTCTCTTCGGAACTGAGGGCTGCAGCAAATGACTTGCCTGTGCTGAACACACACCCTTCTCAGCCATGTAAGCTTGGTAAGGGGACACTTCCCATCAGCTCTGCTTCCTGCTCCTTCTCTGGAAACTGTCCAGCTCATTTATTTGGGATCCCAAAATGACATTTTCCCAGAATCATATGGAGGTTTTGCTTTTGAGGATAACAAGTTACTGCAGAGAAAATGTGCATAATAAGGGTTCCAAGGATATAGATGTTGTTTGACAGCAAAGACATAATCTCTGAGACAAAGTGAGCTCCCACTGCCTCTGAGTTACCAATTAAAAGTCACTTTTCATAATGAATCTTCTCAAACACTTATGACAGCAAATGTTACTTACTTGCAGCTAGCCTAATAAGCAAAATGCTAAGCAATGTAAAATAAATATTCTTGGTGACTTCCTTTTTGGGCTTGATAGTCTCCTTTCTGATATTAGTAGTCTGTAACTGTTTAATTGGACAGTAGCTTATCATGCCTGACTGCTACTTTCCTCACTTTTGGATAGCTGTTATCTCTGACCTTCATTGCAGAGCTGCAGTTCTCTTCAGTAGAAGTCTGTTGGGACTGACATCCTCATAAACCTAAAACCTTTTGAGACAAAATTGCGTGTTACAACCACACATTCCCATCATAGATGTGTTTGGTGTCATTTTCTAGATGAGCTGGCATCTTCTGAGATACTAAATAATATTTTTGTTCAGCTTTATCCACGTATCTATATTTCTGCAAATCCTCCACGATTCTGCCATCCATTTCTGCTAAGTGCCAGTAATGTTGTTTTTAATTTTCAGTTAAATAAAATGTCAGCAGGTATCAACCCATGCTTCACTGGTGCCATCTTTTAATTTTGCAGAGCTAAATACAGATTGGTGTTTCATTCCACTGCCACCTTTATTGGCACTTTATTATTTTGACACCGTTTTCTACCAGCCAATTGGGAAAAAGGATAAAAAACTAGAGGTCCCATGTCAAAATCCATATCTTACAGCAAACTGCATCTTAAACGGTTGTCCACAGACAGATATTACTCTGTCTGATATGTCTAGTGAAAACGGATTTCATGTGCACAATCATCTGTTTAACTGTACTTTCCTATTCTAAGGCTATGTCAAAGGAATTGGGATAAGAGTTTAGAGCAAATACATACATATTTGCATTAATTGCAAACAAGTCTCTGTGTTAGGCATTTAGTTTTGCTATGTCAGCAGTGTGGATTATCTATGAATTTTGCCTTCATTTTTGGCACACACAGTAGGCCTTGACAGTTTCCTCAATATCCTTGGCCACCTGAGCCCTTGTATAAATTACTTCTAGCTCTCCTCTTGAATATTTTCCATTCTCAAATGCCTTTTTTGTACCATTATTATGTTCTCCAGCTGTCTTAGGAATCATTGTCCTTTAAGCACAATTCCCCTTTCCTCCAAAGGAAGTGAGAGCTTCCTATTGATTAACTGTATAGGCTGGAAAATTGCTCTTCTGTCTTCTCTGTGTTAATAACCTGAATTGCTTTCTGCAGGATATCCTCCTGTAAGTATAGCTTCAGCAACTATTGTCTGTCATTTGGATAAGACCAGATAAGAATTTTAAATTAGACTGATTTTCTTACTCTGAACTCACCCTGGCATAGTGCCACCAAATGCCTTTGGGAAGTCTGTCGCAATCCTTAAATCTCTTCCAGATTTCTATTCATTTTGCAAATCATGTTTGTAATTGGAAAACAAAACCAAAATGATCAAAACAACAAAAGCCCCTCTCTGTTTTGAAGTGGTGTTTGTGAGGCACCATTTGGCAATGACAGCAGGTAGAATCCTCGTAAGGACAGACATTAGACTTTGTACATCAAGACAAGTCCTGATCCTCAGTCTGACAGTATTTAAATTCATTTGACATTGTAGTCACGGTATTTAAGCCAATGGTCTCCACTTTTGATCATACTGTTCTGTGCTGATTACTTCCTAAATATGCCTAACAACAGCTTCATGTTATACTTACTATCATGGTATTTGAAATCTGATTCCATTCTTTCAGCTTTTTAAAATTAACATCTCATCTTCAAAGCAATATTTTCATAAGGTTTGACCAAAAAAGTAGGAACATCTGTCTTACAAATTTACCATTTATGAAATCTTTACAGCTTTTATCCAGAAAGGCAGGCATTCTATTTGTGGCCCTAAACATCAGTAAAATGTACTTATACTTTATCACCTTTAAAATTACAGTTTTGACTCTTTTAAAGCTGCTGCACGTGTTATTTTATTTTTTCTCAGAACAAAATTTGACTCGTATAGCCACTGATATTCTCTATGATAAGTGTTCCAGGTCAAGCAGGATTATGGGCTAAACGAAAAACATGGAAAAGAGACTTTGAGAATAGCCTGAAGTTTCATTATGACATAAATTAGAAGAATAAAATTATTTAAAGTAGAAACTATTCATATGAAACAGGAAAAACAGAATAGAAATAAGCACAAGTTTGAAAAGAAGTCTCCAACTTTATGTTTTTTAACTTGCAGAGGGAATGTGCATAGATGTGGGCTGCTGCTTGTCAAAGTTCTAATTCTAATGTGTTTTGGATGGAAAACTTTATTTTGTATATTTATTTACTTCACATTCATTTCTGTTAATGACTATGTAGTGTCTGTGCGTGTATGCATAACTATACATTTATTGATATACATATTATAACAGTTCTGTTATAAGACAATGCAGAAGTTTCCTTCTAAATTTTTGGCTTTGAGGAATTTGTACACAAGCAGCATACACAACAGGTATCCCTGGTGGATTTTTTATTTTAACTAATGTAAGGAAAACAAAACAGGGCTTGAAGTTCCTGCTACAAAGCAGTTAAATGGTTTTACCAAACTTTTTTGCAGTGGTTTGTAACAGAATTTGACCTAGGAGTCAATATGAGGATAGTAAGTAGACATTGTTTCTTTCTTCTGAGGAATACTAAAGGAACCATATAACAGAAGGTTTAGCCTATCTGATTTCATGTTCCCTGGGGTGCTGCAATGCTTTCTATTGCTTGTAAATGTTTGGCTTCACTGTTGAAGGTCAGTAATGTCTGCTTTGTGACTTTAGCCATTATATATAGCTACGTGAAAAGAACCAGAAACTACATAATTTAGGAATTTTCATATGTTATACTTAGTTCCAAAGACCACTGTAGTTAAAACTTTAAAAGCAATACTCAGAAAAAAAAAATAAAATTTAAGAAGCTGACTCTATTTGATCATTAGACCAATAACAAATTGTCCTCAAACTTTGTCTCTCCTAGATCTTTTCAACCAGTATAGCTACAGTGAAGCAACTTCAGAAGAACAGCTAAACCTATAATTTAAACAGTGTAGGGTATGATATCTTTTTTTCTTGTTCTCTTCTCATTATAATAACAGCCTCTGTAATTTTGCTTGTGAGATTCTAAAATGAATTAAACACCTTTGTAACTCATCAACTGCAGACTCTGGCTTGCTCAACAGTGCTTGGTATATCTAATTTATAAGTATGTTATAAGCTGATTTTAACAAGTAATCAGTAATTGATGAGTATTAATAAGAATTGATGAGTATGAGTATTTGAGTCAAAAGTTAGGAATTTAGATTTCTAACATTTTGTATCTTCACATGTGAATTCAGTGACACTATTCATGTGTATAAGGATTTGCCACTTAAATGAGATTGTAAAATTAAGCTTAATTGTTCTCTTCCTTGTGCATTTTGTTAACTATCTTTTACAAATTTCCCTTCCAAAAATCATGATGAAGAACAAGTTAATTGTGTCCCCTTTTAGGGTGTGGATTTGCTATACCATTACACTCTCATATAGCACTGAGCAACCCATCTAGAGGCTCATATCCAGCAAGAATGTCATTTTGGTCACCTAGTTGTTGAATTTTCCATCAAGACCTGTGTATTCATCATGTTCTACTTGGGAAAATTACTCTTTAATGATACACAGAGCATATTCTTCCTCTTAGTTGTTTTAAAAACAATAGCATAATTAAAAAGCTCAGAAATAGTGCCTCTGGGGCCATATCCTATGTTATCAAGTATCATGTATTAACCGTGTGACAGAATGTAGTATAAATTCATGAAGAAACTACGAAACAAGGCTGCCAGTTTTGTTCTTTGAGCTGTGTCTTTATTGTCTTTAAACAATATTCTAATGATCAGATTCCTCAATCTCCTGTAGCCTAAGCTTGGCAAGTAAAACCTGCAAACACAGGCAAAGGAAGTCCTCTGGAATCCAAACGTATTTGTCATTATAGCATCTTGCCAGGCAGGTTTATGTAGTTTTCTGACAGTTTGTCTATGAAAGATAATAGAGCTGACCAGGTAATACATTTATGTCCACATCAAAGTCCAGTACTTCAGGACTGGAATATGTTATCTGGAGTGAAGCTATCTGGAAACGTAACTATCAGGTGGATTATTGAGGTTTTTATGATAGTGTGTTGTGTTTTTATGATTATGGAGATGTGTCTATTTCTGTGCTATGAGATTTATTACCAAGAGAATTCCAAAGTTCTAGCTGGTAAAAAATTGACTCTCCTGATCAAAAACTAGAAGAAATAATAAGAGTGTGTCAGCTTGCTTAATACATTTGTTTCTTCTGTTGGGTCTTGCTGATGGAAAATTTTAAAGGAAGATTCCACCTTCCAAACTAATCCAGGAAGGATTGGTCATAGTTGTGGCTCAGGTAACATTGATGCAACATGAAGATTTACGTAAAAAGTGAAAAATGCAGAAACATTTTATCTTGGAATAAAAGTAACTACTATCACTACAGGAAGCTTAGCAAACAACAAAGTTGAGGGTAATATCTTCAAATAATAAACTCAGAAAAATGCTATTTTGCATGACACCAAGATGAATTTCTCCCCTGGATGGGAAAAGTGGTCAGTTGAATTTGGATGAGTAAACTACAGTGATTGTGCTATTAATGGAACTGAGCATCTACTCCAGCTTCTTCCCATCCTCAGACATCAAAGAAGTCAAAACACAATGGTAAAAATCTGGTTTAGATATCAAATACTCTTGTGCACAACACAGCAGGTAGCTGTATGATTCCCCTCTTATTCCCTTTCTGCCTGCACAAAATAACATTCACTTTTAAATTATTTCCTTTACTTGATGTATTCAAGAGGTTCCTGATTTGATGTACAATTCAGTGCAATTTAAATCGGTGTCTCCTAATTAAGTCTGCAAATATCTGCTATGCAGATATATTCAGGGGTGCTGGGAGAGCACAAGGTACGTTGACTTCTGCTAGTCCCTGCTAGGTGGTTCTCCATGTAAACCCTCTGCAACAGTAGCCCAGGCCATACATTTGCTCACTTTGTGAGGCAGTGTCGGGGCTTGCTTGCCAAAGATTGTGAGTAGGGAGTCAACAATGAAGTAGTGGTTTCACTAGGGTAGTGCTATGGCAATCACAAGCCCTCACATCTCATTTCTTTCTGTGTTAAAACTATCCCAAGCTTGACCTGATACAATGACCAGTTCTACTAACTGCTCACCATATGCTGAGCTTAAAAGCAGAGAGGCCTTCATAAGAGATTAAATAAGTATAATACAAGATTAAACTAACATGAAAACTGAGCTCTCAGGTATAAAATCAGACTGTTGGCAGAGGCAGCTTCTGAAGGTGCTGCTTCTTTCCTGAGCTATCATTTCAAATATGAATGTATTTGAAATAGAATGCACAAAGGCTTGCTGAAAAATAAATCAAACTTAAATTTTAGATCTTCATGCACTATATACTGGGAAAGAAATGAAACCTTCAGTGACATATTTATACCTGCAGATGAAAATATATCCAATTTGTCATAAAGTCATTAATGCATACCAAACACCATGTGTTCTGACTGGATAAAACTGATCTGCTGTCACGTGAATCCAAAAGATGGATTTTCACTGGCTTTTAGAGATGTGTAGCTTCAAAACCTTTTGGAAATGTTTTTTCTCTTCTCCTTTCAAGTTCCATTTTTTTTGTACCTTCATGTTTGTTAATAGTGAGCCACACAGACCAGAAGCCGATTAAACACCAAGAGTCTTAGTTCTCCTTTCACAATTTCTTAGCCAAGAATCAAAAATGGAGAAAAACATTTGCCTTGCTGTGCTAGTCTATGAAATAGCAGTTTGGACCTTTGAATTTTGAAACACGAAGAGAGGATTTTAACTCACCTGCAAGGTTTTGTCCTTTGAGTTTGTTTCAGTAAATTGCCTTTGCGTAATGAAATTTTCATTACTTCTGGAAATAAGGAGAATATATTTCAAAAAGCAGTTCCTACATGAAAATTGCTTCACTTCTAGTTACAGGCTATATCTATGAAGTAGTGTTACTAGCTAAGTAAACATCAGATAAACAGCTATAACATTTTTAAGGCTATGTCTTAAAAACTTACTGATAAATAATTCACAAATATTTTCATTTTAATTTTAGAGATATCACTTCACCCAAGATCACTTAGATTTAAGGGGGGGCAGGGGGAATAAAGGATGGTTTGCTTGCGTTCACCATGAAATGTTTAATTATATTGTTTACTGTGTATTTAATATTTATAGATAAATGCAGCATATATAAAGGGAGTTTAAATTTCTGAGTAATCCTGTGAAGTCAGTGTTAATTTTCACCTACTTAAGTTTATATAAAGATGTTTGACACAATATAGGAGTAGGCACAGGAGAAAATATAATGATACAAGTGTCTCTTACTGGGATAAATCTGTCCCATGTAAGCTGCTTATTCATCCTTTTCCTTTCTATAAAATCTGAGAAGCGATCACTATTCCTTGTATGTGGAAAGAGTACCCAGATGATTAGACTTGACATAACAGAAGTAGACAGAATGATTTTTTCCCCCTTCAAATATTAAATGTCCTTGCTTAAGAATTTGTGTGATTGATAGATTGTTCCTTGCTTATTAAAACAGATTTATGTCCAGTAGGAAGGATCACTACCTAAGCGGAAATCACAGTTTAGGAGGGTATGAGTTAACTTGAAAAACAGCATGTACACCTGGGTAGCACCTCTCCATGGATAACACCCTGTTAGTGGAGCTTTTCCTACAGGCAGCAAACCTTTCTGGACATTATTCTACACATGCCAGAGAAAAGAGGAGAGTGGCAGATAGTGATCCTTGAAGGAACATGGTTTTTTATTTTTCTTGTTGTACAAGTACTGTAGCATCTCATGTTGAGCAAGATTAAGGAAATGTATCAAGCACACCTGGGGCCTTTTGTGTAGAGCTACTTCGGTGCTCTTGCTCTGGATCCCTAGTGAATAGGTGAGACAGCCATGAGAACTTCCTAAGCCAAGCCAGATGTTATAATGTGTATCCACCAAACTTTTCCCCGCCATTCCTCCTACCCTAGAGTCATAGCACCTTCATTGAAATGTGTACATTGAGCCTTCTTTCATCTGACTGTTTGGGCTTGGAGCTGGGAGTTCTGTCCTTGCCTCTGCTTCCACATTCATCTACCCGTTCTCTGGTACTAGAAACTCATCTGTATGTCTCCTGGTTCCTTATATATTGCTTGTTACTTCTATTAGCTCCTTAATTGCTAAACAGGATGCTACTATTACACCAAAAATTGTTATATATATTTATGCTTTATAGAGATCAAGTGCGTAGCAATGAATGGCTTGCTTCACCTTCCATAAGATTTATTTCCTACAGCCCCTTTTTCTCTCAATTTGTTACTGATCGTAATATTAGTTGTACTTATTACAATATTACAGGTAAAATTATTTGGATTACAAAAGATTTGCTTCCAGAAAAGGTGAAAATAAAATTACTATCTCATACAGATGAACCAAAACTTAATCACTTGGCAAGACATTCTGCTTGTTTGCACTTGATAATATTTAGCTTATTTTTCTCAGGCAAATGCTGTTTAACACTCAATATTTTAATGAAAATACTGCCAAGCTATTATTCAATATATTAACTCTATGACAATAGCTTATGGGAACCAACCAAGAACAATTTGCACTAGACACTCCACAAATGTAGGTGGAGACCAGCATTTTCCATGAAAAGCATGAAAGATAAAGCTGATAACAAAAGGACTGGAACTGTGTTTACGGAGTCAAAGTATCTATAGCTGCACATGCACATTCAATTTCTGTAGTAGCCTGCTTGAAACATCTTGATGCTTTCTAAAATAGGGAACATAATGAACCCTATTCGAAAACTTGACAGCTACTTCAAGGGAAATACCTGAATTAGTGCTTTGTGAATGACATTTGGTGGCAAGAAAAGGGTACAAAACCAAACTACCATCAGTAGAACTGATAGGGCATTACAACTATGTTCATACTTCATCTCCTTTCTCCCCAAGTTGAAGGATATACTTCAACTTCCTTATACTAAGGAACACTTCCATTACACTTTGAGTACTTAGACATCATTGAGATACTTGGCTTAGGAAAATTCTCATTCAGAATTATTAGGGTTTATTAACAACTTCTTTTTGTTTTCTACAAGGACAGTGTTTTACAGGATGACTGTATCTTCTGAATGAAAACCTTAAGGTCGTGTATATTTGCACAATGATGACTGGAAAACTTAAAGTAAAGCAAGTAGTTTTCAGGCAAGCTTTATATTGCAGTTGTTTCTCTCTCATTTACAGATTCTCGTCTTTAACTGTGTCGCATTAAATGGCAATACAACACTGAATTGAGACATTAAGACTATGCACAAGTGCTTCACCATCATAATTTTGGGCTGATATTTTTGTAAACCAACTTGGCTGAACTTTTCTAAATGTTCTCTGTGAAACACAGCAAACAGTACTGCTCCAAACCTGATCAAAGGAGGTTTTCATAAGTGTAGGTCTAGTGTAGCTTACGCACCCATGAAAACTGGCACCAAATCATTCCTTGTTCTATACAATAGCTATATTAAAATTTTTCAAAGTAATTAAACATTCAGATATAGGGTCTTCTAAAAATTAACAGTAATTATAATCCTGTTGCTTTTATTTCATATACTAAATAGTGAATTGCTTCTGAAAATGTTATTTTGGCTTTTATTGCCTACTGAATTAGTTGCTTCAAGTAGGAAAGGTGATTTTAAAGTATCTTGTAAAGTATATTTTAAACACTTTGGTTATTAACCGTTTTCAGTCTCTATCCCAGATTGTTTTAAATGTTTTGTCTGTGGTATGAGGTCTTAAATACTGAACATATTGCATGCCAGTGAATATTTCAGAAAACATAGACAAGTTTTTCTGGATTCACAGTTTGTATTATTAAGCTGTCATAAAGTGGGAAAAACCTCTCATGTCATAAGACTGTGTCAAAGAGGGAACACAGAAGTGACTTTGATGAGGATCTGCAATACTGAGGTCTGAAAGAAGGCACCAGAAAAAAGAGAAAAAGAATTATGAGTGTAATAAAACCAAAAATAGGAAGCTGGCTGGCATATTGAAAAAGGGGTTCGTGTTTCATCTAGTCACAGTTCTAAGCAGTAAGGCTTTCTTGGCAGCTGAGTGGTACAGATTAGAGAGCTCTCTATGTATCTGTCAAGCTGAAGGATTTAAGGTAGGAGTCATGCAAGTGTTTCAATCAGATAGGCAAATTCTGGTTTTAAGGACAAATATTGACTGTGAGGCCTCCCTCAGTCAGCATCACAAAGTCTTCCTACTTTAACAGTAAGAATTTTCCTTGTGTAGGCAGTCCCAAGAAGATGTCTACCACTATCTGACACAAAGGTAAGCATTTCTGGGAGAAAGGTTTTATCAGTGAGCTGACGTTATGGAGCTGGAAGTATTTGCTGATCAGATGAACAAAGAGTTAAACATGGATTTAGGAATGCAAAACAAGAAACTGCTCTCAGTATTGAAATTTCCTGATCAGCCAAAATTTCATTTGCCTGTATGGATAGAAAAAAATAGGAGAGAAAACAAGCAAAATTGTATTGGCATGATTTACCATTTAAGAAATTCCTTATAATGATGATACTGCTGCTTTTAATGAGAATCATGCTGACTTGCCTAACTGTACAGAACTGTAATCCTTAAGACAAAAAGATGGAAGAAGCTGAAGTGTGATACCACTGCAAAGTCCAGTTGTGACAACTAAAATATGAGATTAAATACAATAAGAGAGTCAAAATAGAAAAACAAGTCACCTCACAGGAGACTAGAGGTGCATGTTGATCATAAATCTAAGAGTTACTGTGAAAACAAATTTGAACAAGGGTCATTCTGAATCAGGTCAAGTAGCTGTATAGCCCAGTATGTATCTGCAATAGCAGCTGGAAGCAGATGTTTCAAAAGACTTTAAAAGTTATATATAAAGGAAACCTTTTCCTGGAAAACATCCTAGCTTCCAGCAACAAAACAGATGACCAGGAGTTAAAAGCAGATCAATTTGTATAAAAGCTACTGATGGAATTATTCTCAATTAATTTACTAAATGTTTTTTAAGTACTCATATGTACTTCTGGCCTCTACAATGTGTTTTGGGACTGAATTCCATTGTAGAAGTTAGAGAGTAGACAACGGACAGTAAAGTTAGTTGATAAAAAGTTTAAAAATGATTACTGGTTTGTTGAAGCTTTTGTCAAAGCTTTTTTGTCAAATTCAAACAAGGTTTTTAAACTGCATCTATCAAGTCCCAGATAATATCTTGGTTTTTAACTAAAAGAAAAAAGAAGTGGAACACAGAAGTGAAAATTCATGAAAGTCTACTTAGAATTATTTCTTTCTGGCTTTGATAAATAGACACTATTTGACATTTCACAGGTTATGACACCTCCCTGTTATAGTTAGTGCCTGGTCAAATATGCTTCCCTGTATAGATCAGTAGTGACTTCATTCCTAAAATGCTAATTAATTGTCTTCTATTTTAATTTCACAAATGCACAACTAAATATTGTTTAGTGATAAACTTTAAGGATAAACAGAGATAATAACAAGATGTCTTATATGGAAGCATCTAAGAAGTTCAATATATTCATTATACCAAAGAGCAAGCTTAGTGGCCCATATATTATTTTTAGAAGTGCTTATTTGTGAAGAGGTGTTCTGATAAAGTGGCCTCAGTACTAGAAGAAAAAGGAGTTAATATGACTGAAAATGGTAAATTCATGCTAGAAGTTAAGTTATAGTTAGCTACTAAGCTACAGCAAAGAGAGGAAAACAGCAGTTTAAAAATTTATGCAGTTATATGAGAAATTGTTCTTCAGCTGATCTATTTAAATCAAGATATTGGATATTGGATGTTATAGTAGCTTAAAAATTTTAGCCTATTATATGGATATGGCCAGATCTTTCTGTCTTGAAGCCATGATTATAGTACGATTTCCCTGCAAGTAAATTTGGAAATATCATAGTACCTTACTAAATAATTGTAGATGAGCTAACTTTCACTGGCTTAAGAATAATACAAACATTTAATAAGAATATATTTTTATAAGGCAAAGATTTCTGTCAAGGGGA
>VZRU01007231.1:84513-106289 GCA_013398155.1 Pedionomus torquatus | reverse complement strand
TATATTCTGGTTTAGTATATTCAATGTAAATTCATATATTAATTAATATATTGATATATTAAATTAATGTATTAACATATTCAGTATATTTAATATATATTGAAACCTGTCATGTTCAAAGAATATAAAGAAATTATTAATCCCTTCAAAGATCTTAGCCTTTGACACTCTCCAAATGAGCAGAAGAAAGGATTTAAACTTTGTATCTTAAGACTTGGTCTTGAGTTTTCACTGCTGCATGGGATGCTGCAAGGGCATGAATGACCTCCTAGCTAGTTGTTGCATTGGCAGCTTTTAAGCAGCCCATTTGAATATGTGTTGGCCGGAATGGTGTATGCTTGAGTAACTGAAACACTTAACTCAGATTCTTTGTAAAGTGCAAAGTTAGTCCTCTACATCATTTTGAAATACCTTGCTGAATGACGTCTTGGCAACCTACTTGATAGCATTTGCTGAGCTCCTTCAATGTCTAGTGCAATAGTATGTAAAGAGAAATGAGTCTTAGGAATTAACAGTCTCAACATAAATATTTGAGGCATGTCTATGCTGAGAAACTGTATTGCAATAACCTTTCTGAAGTTTAGGATTGCCTGACGCAGCCTGCTGCTACATGATGTATGAGGTATAGGCTTCTTTTCATGCTAATCTGATAAAAGTCCCTTGATCTTGAATAGATAAAAGCCATTGCTGGGCCTATCCTTCACTTTAATCTTCTCTGTCTATCATACAAATCTTTACCTTATAAGTCACCTTTGTCTTACCTGCTCCTTATCCCATAGCTTCTCTCTTGAAAGATGTTAAGAATATACACAAATAACCTTTTGCTTACAAAAAAATGACAGTCTCTTGAGATCAAAGAGGATGATTGTCGTTTATCTGCTGTTTAGACATACTTAAGTGAGCATGCTTTTGACTGTCTTAGAGACTCATTTTAAGGTCAATACTGTGTGCAACTAATGATATTCAGCTGAAGTTAACTGACCAAAAAAAGATGGAAGTTTCCCCTTTAGGGTTCAAGATGAAACATCAATTCCTACATACACTAATCATCCAAAGCGTCTCTGCTCCCCTGAGAGCTAATAATTTTTTAAAGTACCATGAGAGAGGATTGTCCTTGCTTTTATGATCCAAAGGTTTTCCACCAGAAAATAATATCCTATGTAAGTTATACAGAGAAAGGGGATATCTCTTCAGACAAAAGATAAGGAAAATAAACCCTAAATTCTAACATAAAACAAACTCTTTTTTCCTGGAACAAATTTCTGAAGTTTTTCCTCTCTGCCTGCTCTATGTTAGTTAAATGGGCTTCTGATACACCTTTTTCCTTTCTGTAAATTGATTCCACTTTGAAGAGTAGCAATAACATATAACTGAAAACAAATACTTGTGCTTAGGAGAATCTTGAGTTAGCCTCATATAGTCTCCATTGATGTAAATTTAAATTCTATTAAATCTCCGTATTTCGCATGTGTTACCATATTGCCTTTTCGTGATTGAAACGTGAGAAACTTCTCTTTGTGCATTGTGAGCTCTTCCGTCAACTCACTACAAGTCTTAAGAAGCATCTCCCAATTTGTTTCTTTAAAAGTGGGAAAGCAGAAAGAAGCCTTTTATTGTGGGCTTGAAGATGTGTGACTGGAGCAGTGCTGTGTCCACTGAACAACTGTTAGAAGATAGGGTCATCCACAGCAACAGTCATAAGAGGGTGGACCTTTCTTGATATCTAGTTTTATCGGTGATATGGTTCACTATGTGTTAATGACCCATGGAATATGAGGAAATGAGATCTTCCTATTATCAGACATTACAGCAGCAATGTGTAACTTGAAGACTATGCATGCTAAGCAGCTAAGAATTCAGATGCACAAACAGTTGTTTCAAAATCTAGTGGTCTTAGAAAGCTATGGATGAAGGGTCAGGAGGTTTTACCTTAATACTGCTTTCCCTAGCTGAATAAGGTTTAATAAAAAGCTTTTATGTTTAAAATATTAAAGGGTAGAAATAGAATTCCCAGCTCCAAACCCTTTCTCTGGAAAGGTTATTCTTTTAGCTGCCAGAGAAGTTGCTTTTCTTCCACTGATATGGGTAATCTATCTGTATGAAGAAGTACATAATGCCTAATTTAGTCTTTCCTGTCTGAGAGCTTCCATTTTTCCCGCTTAGGTGTCAAAGTGAGAAGTGTAGCTCAGTTTGGACACACAACTTAAAAATAGTTTTATGAAGATAATTCAGATATACTAACACATCCTATGCTATTTTTTCCACCCAAGGAGAAAACAAAACTTTACTATTGGTGTTGATAGCAGTTTCTGCTAACTTGCTGTTAAAAGTTTATGGTAAAATCTAGACTTGAATAGTTATCTTGGATCTCACTGAAGTCGTACCAAGAGCTGATATGATACTCTGTAATTTTATGAATTGAGTATATAGTGGTGTTTACATTCACTAATATCTTTATATAATCTAAATTATCCCATTGTGAAAGTATTTCCTTCTGCCTACAATATATTCTATCAGGCAGGCTAAGTTTAAAGATAAATTTGGGGGATCACACAGTGTCTCAGCTTATTTAAAATAACTACTTGTATAAAGTAGTTGGTTGAAATGATCTGAAGCAAGTTATTTTTTTGTTATACGCATGTTTGTGTGCACAAACACGTCTGCTGCTGGCATTATCTCTAGCACAACTAGCATATTTCCCCATGTACCAGCTCTTCAGTGGTATACACAACACCATGGACAACTGTCCTGAATGTCTGAGTGCAGGGGGCCCTTGCATCTGAGACAGCCTGAAGACCTCTACCTGGGTAAGGAGCTTTGTGTCCTCAGAATGTCATGTATGTTTTCAAACTAGATTCACTGGTGTAATGATTCAAAGTAATTCTACTTGCAACTCTCCTCACATTCTTACATTGCAAATTCAGCACTGAAAACAAGACTGGTTTTGTTAGTTGTGGTTTGATCAATGACTCACACAATGTCCAGATTTACCTCTGAAAACATTTTCCCTCCACTCACATTTTCACATCTTCATAACAGCTATTTTTCTAATGAAGTTGTATTGTTTTCCTCATGAAGTTCTGAAAGTAAATGATTTGTATTAGGAAAGATGGGGAAGCTTATACTAGAAATGGATTTCTGTTTTATTTTGCTTCTTTATGGGAAAAAAGGGTAGAACTGATGCTTCCTAAACCCCTTGAGGTCAAACTTATTCCATTAAAACATTTCCATGGAACATAGATTCTGTCCTAAATAAATTGTGATTAAGTAAAAACATGAACCATGCGTAATGGGGAGTTTCACTCAAGCTCTAATCTTTGCTCATTAGTTATGTTTAATCACATGTGACTGCTTCAGATTTTAAGAACTAGCTACCCAAATTGGAAACAACACTGGAAAACAGTGCCACTAGTAAAGAAGTATATAATAATTTTGCTTTAGCTTGAAAGTGTAATAAGTTGGGGGGAGAGAGGAGGGGTAGAGGAGGAAAAGGGAAGTGATAGTAGTGGTCTTCCCGTGGGTAGTTTGTGTTTTCACAGAACCTTTAAAGCAATTAGGTGATGAAGGAGTTGAAACAGGCAAAAGTAAATTCTAAATATCTGGTTTTACATAATCAAAAGCAACCTCTTAATAGCGATGGTAAATACATTATACTGTTTAAACAAAGCAGGGTTTGGGGGATTTTTAGGCAAAGATTTACATTAAAATAGGAAATCAAGCAATGCCCTCAAAAGAGGATTTTTCATTTTCATGAATCAGGAAAAAGACAGGATTTCCTAGTAATAAATGGTGATGCAAAATGGATTTTTCTGTCATGCTGCTAAATTCTGCCTGTTGCTGTCAATAGGATTAACTGCATGTTAAAAGCCTGAGGTGTTTACATCTGGATTATAAATTAAAAAAAATAAATAAATAAAAATTGCCACTTCATGAATGTAAAGGGGAAGATAAAACGGGAGTTAATACAGGTCACTGTTTTAAATTAGAAAAATAGCACACTCTGATTGATGAAATGGAGCAGACATCTCTGTTTTGCTGAGAACACAACAGAGGAGTATGCTTTTTGTTTTCCACCTTGATACAATGTTTTGTATGAAAGAAAAAGTGGCAGAGTACATGAAGCCTCTACCTTTACCACTCTACAAAGTGTCAACTTGGATGAGTCTGAGGGACCTGAGGCAGCTGTCAAAGCAGCAGTTTTTCCTTTCCATGTCCTAATAGTATGCCAAGTAGTTTCACAGCCCCAGACTTAGACAACAGTAAAAGGCAAAAATAGCTTCCAAATAGTAAACAGGAAAATATTTTTATGATGTCTCAGCAGACCTGGGTTTAGAAACTAAAATGCATAAATGCAAGAAAATCTGAGATGCACTGTGAAACTCCAACATGCATGGTGGAGCTACAGCATGCTGGATTGTCTTACACTCAGCTCTGTGAATTTGCAAAGGTAGTAAAATGTGCAAATCTAGAGATAGGAAGAACGCTTACTGAAATCTTAGCATTTTTGTAAGAAATCTAATTCTGTCCATGCTTCAAATGGACATTGTTCTACAAATAGAACAATCACGGAAATGAGAAGGGGCAGATAGTTCTGTGAAGTTAAGCAGTTAAGCATTTCCCTGGTTCCTGGTGGAAACTAAGGTGGCACTAGAGAAACGTGCCTTACTGTCTCCAGCTGGTGAAGACCTAGGAATTGAAGGGTCAATGTGTAGAAAAGATGTGGCACTATTATCAGAAGTTTGTGTTTCTTTGCATTTGTGATCACAGGAAAACAGCTGTATAAAAGCAGGTGAGAGATGGGATCAGTAAGATGTTGGAGAATCTGGGGACCCCAAGTGTGTAACAGCAAGCCTGTTGATCTGAGAGGTTAAACAGAAGCTTTATTAACTCTGATCACAGCAAGAACAGTTGGACAGCATCTCCTCCTCTGCTCCCCTGCTCTCTGCCAAGTGATTGCAGAGGCTCAACAGATACGCCATTTCAGAAAAATAAAAAATTTTAAAGAGGAGAGGAAAAAGATCATTTCAGTGTTAACAAAGCCAGGTATCCAACCATAGGAGCGGTAGATTCCTGAAGTAGCTTGCTAAGTGCTCCACTTCTGAGAAGGAATCAAACAGTAAATAATGTGCCAATATGAAATGATGGCTCTTGATGTACCTTGTAGGGGTGGCACATCCAGTATTATCTTTGCTCAAAAGTAGGGAGTTGGAAATTATCACAGGCTGTTAGCTTTTTGTCAAAATGAATGTTCTTTTATTGAGGATAAACTTCTTAGCCAGCTCTCTACAATCTTAAATAGTAATATTCTTATAAGCATAAATAGAAATAGTAATACTAACGTCACACTCATGCTTTGTTGAGCTTCAGCTAGAATGCAGCTATCACAAATTAAGGCTGATGTTACAGTAACCTTGTATATTATCGTGGCCTGGTAATCTACAAACACTACCTAGAATTCTTATTCTGTCATAAAAACTTTAGATTAGCACAATAAAAACATTATTACTACAGCAAAATTTATCTAAGTACAAACAATTAACAATTAGGTTTTGACACTAATAGGAGGGGATAACTCGGTCCAGGTGCTCTTATTGACTAAAGACAGACTTATTAATGTTCCATTTAATTGTACTGTTTGACAAGCCTGTCATAATTTTCATACCGCATGCTCACCTGCCAGCCATCTGAAGCCTATGACACTAGTTCTTAAACACTAGAACAAAATTAGCATCTGACCTTTAGAAAGTTAGCTCAGAATGCATTTCCATGCCCTAAAACTCTCATAACCTGTATTTCCTTGGCTGAAAATGACAAGAAGTCTTACAGCAAACCACTACAGGTTATAAGTACAAGGGAAGAGCACAGAAACAGGCAGTTTACAGAATGCAATTTACCTGGGGCAAAAATACTAACCATACTGCATGCACAGCACTCTTTCAAAAAAAAAAATAAAAAATTAGGTGTTTAATAACATCAGAATGGCATCTGAAATATCTTTTTCATAACTCTGAGGAAGAATGGAATTGAAAGGAAACCCTTTCTTTCTAATTTTAGAAAAATTAAATATCCTATTGTTTCACCCCAGTTGTTCTGCTGAAATAATGTTTTAAGTTTTGATTTTTTTAAAAAAAATTTTGCAGTGTTTTCACATGAGAAAATAAATCTGTATAAATTAGAAAATCTTCCAAAAAGTAAGTGCTTACATAATTGCTCCAAGAAAAATTCCTTTCCTTTTTTTTTTTTGCCTCTTTCTGTGTAATTGGAGACCCCTAACTGAGATGGTTAAATCATGAGTCTCTTTACCTGGGCTCTCTCTATAGCCAGTGAAGAAGAAAAAGACCTCTAGAGAGCACTGCAACACATAAATTTTGAGACGTCTTTTGTAGATCTGTCTCCCTTCTACTTTAAATCTCTGCTGAGCCTTTGAATGTTATAAGTTACAGTAGACCAACATTTTAGTTGTGAGGCAGCAAATTTGCTCCCATTTGTTTAAAAATATCAGGTGGCTATCTAGAGCTACCAGAGACTAAATTCCTTCTTTCAGTTATTTCACTGATACATTATATTTTTTATTTTCTCTTATTAACTGTAAACTAGATGCAGTAATCAGGTAAATCAGGTAATCACTAGAATTCAGACATTTATCTGATTTGGTTCCTTTTAACTCTAATGAAGAAATGGAGTAAGTTTTCCATTGTTCTAGTTCCACAAATAATTTTTCAAGTTTATTTATAAAACCACAAATGTAAAACAGATTGGTAATACAAAGGCTACAGTAGCTAAAAAATACTGTTGTAAAATACACCATTGAATACTTGAAAAATACCTGGTTTCTGCAATCTTTACATCAAGAGGGCATTTTATTTTCACAGATGTTGATTTGATGTGTTTTCTAGTTGAATGTACAACCCACTCAATGTGTGCTAAGAAGGGAGTTACCCAGTTTGCATTAATCAGCTGTTGAAGCCTTATTTGCTCTACACTTGTCCAAGTATGTTTCTCACTTGTGGTTTCAGTTTGGCTTGCCAGGTCTCTGCTTGCTGGTTCTGCAGAGCTGGAGAGCACTGCAATCCCAGTTTGGTGCAGAACAACCAGGGGTACTATAGAATGACAAACAACCTAAGGACTCACGTTAGATGAAGATGGTGGGAAGGGGGATTATTTCATGGGATTATTCCATGGCAGTTTGGGCATATGTTGCCTGCATACGGAAATAGTGGTTCTACCACAGAAGGAGGCAACCACCAAGGTTTTGAATGAGGTGGTGCCAAAGATATTCTCTGGGAGTCTTTGTTGATTCTGTACAACATTTCTAGTGGAAAGAGCAAATATTTTGAAATGTAATTGCAAAAGACCCTGAATAAAAACACTCAACACTTGTTCAGCTTTTAAATGTTCAGTGCTGACAGAACACTGTCCGCTGCTGGAGTTATTGCCATTCCCTAGGTAATGGCAAGACCTTTTGCAGACTTCCAGTTTTCAAGAAACAAAACTTAGCAACAATCACCCAGTATCCAAAAGTATTATAAGTAAATCATGCATATGTTAGTGGTCCATAATACCATTAATTCCCTAGTGAGCAAGTTCTCCTAGAGAGTACTCATCTAATAGTGTACTACTTTACACAACATTCAATCTTCCTATACTGGTATGAAACTTGAAAAAAAACTTTGAAATTAGGATACTTTAGCGAAAAAAAGGACAAGCTTACTGCCAACAAAGTTCTCATTTTTCAGACTGTTAAAATCATCTTTAGGCTTCTATGTGCTATTTTATATGAGTATCTTTGCAAAAACCTGTGCTGTAGGAAATGTATATTTGTTTTAATAGCTGCTTTTTCAATGATATCAAGTGGTATAACGCACAAGTCTTTCTATATAATAGTGTCCTGGTTTTATTTATTTTTCTAAAGGTTGCTTCAAAACATTTTAGGATCTTCATAAAATCAAGGCCAAAAATGCAATATGTATGAATTTTTAGTTTGTTCTTTTTAGAGGCCATGAAATTTCCTTCACTGTAAAATGGTTACAGCTGGCATGAATCTTTAATTTTCATACCTTGTCCATGCATATTAACCTTTAAAACAAAATTAATTTTTCATCTAGTTGAGCATACTTAAAGTTTCCTTTCCAAAAATCTAAGTTCCTTTTCACTTTCTGTGCAAAAGCATAGAACTATATTATAGTTTTAGCAAGATTTATCCCCAGTATATTCTTGGATGTAAATAAAGGTATTGATAGATACCACTTCTATTTTGTTTTTAAAAGAAACAGTCAGCTTACAAATATAACTGACATTATAAATACCTTGTACTACAACACTCATCAGCATACTAGTTTAGCAAGCAAAATGAGACATGACACAAACAAAGTAACTCTATTAAATAACAAAATATTTTCCATGTTCCTATACTCCAAAATTATTTTAAAAGACACAAAGAATTGTATTTGCATTTCTTCTCCTTAATACATACATACAGCTCTGTATGTTGCAGCTAAGTAACAAATGTACATTCTGCAAGAAAGAAATAATTTAGTACATACAATAGTTTACTCTGAATAGCCAGGAGTGAATATGCAGTATAAAAACATTTAGAAAAATGGGGAAATAATAAAAATAGCATCTTGTTGAAGAAAGAAAATTTAGCTCTGGCTAAATAATGTTGCCTGGTATGGTGGGGTAATTTTTAAAAGGCAAGCTTTCAAGCCATTCCATGAAAAATGGAATTTTAACATTACATAAAAATGATTGGATTGGATTTAACATTTTGTTCAACAAGCCATACTTTAGGAAATTGTTGTTTTGTTTTGATAGCTGCTATTTCTGTGGCAGAGAAAATATTATTATTATTGGCATAATAACATTCTTGTTTTATTAACTTTATTAAAACCAGCTCCAAAATAGAAGAGTTCATAAATACGTAATTCAAATTAAATCAAACAAATATGTACAACTTTATAAGCAAAACTTCCTTTTCCAGTGGTAATTTAAGTTAATGACTCTTTTGTTCTGCTCAAAATAATACTGTGCTCTCACTTGCTAAATACTTGTTAAATTGGTGAGACATACCAAATAAATTGAAGTCCTAAACGACTAATGTTATTCTGTTGGTCTTTATGACTCAGGGTGAGAAAGGACCAGTGATAACTATATATAAATACATAACTTCACAGACATACTAATTTAATCCATAATCTCTACTCTTAATTTACATAGACACTTAGAGCAGCATAATTTCTATTTCTCAGGCCGTCCTTCACAAAATCTGCTATTTTGATTGATCACTCTTTCTAAAATTTCTTCATTTGCTTTCCCTTTTTTTACTGCCTTATAGTGATCTTTTCCTTTTCCTCACCTCCTAGTTCCTTACCATTCCCTTCTATTATGACTACTCAGTTTGTTATTTTTTTATTTGTTTGTTTGCTTTTATTATAAAATTACTTCCAGCCTCTTTTCCAGATGGTGCTTTTCCCAATCATCTGTCTGTTTCCTTTATAGTTGCCTTGTAGGAATGAGATTTTGCTTGTTCTACACTTTTTCTTTCAAACTATTTTCTTTCTAGGTAGTTCCTAGACCTCAATGTGCAAAAAATTCTTCATGAGGAATCTATGTAAATATTTCCAAAGTTTTGCTATGGAAATGTGATGGATCTTCCAAGACTTACTGAGAAAACATTTAATTTTAAATAACAGTGCAATAAGGTGAAGGTTCTAGAAAACAAATCCTGTAAGGAGCAGCTGGAGAAATGAGAGTTGTTTAGCCTGGAGAAAATGAGGCTGAGGGAAGACTTTATCACACTGATGAAAGCAGGTTGTAGTTAGGTGCAGGTCAGTCTCTTGTCCCAACTGACAACTGACAAGCCAAGATGAAATGGGCTTAAATTGTGCCAGGGGAGATTTATATGGGATATTATGGAAAATTTCTTCACCAAAAGGGTTGTCAAACATTGGAGTAGGCTGCCGAGGGAAGTGGCAAAGTTGTCATCCCTGGAGATATTTAAAAGATGGGTAGAGTTGGTGCTGAGGGACATGGTTTAGTGGTGGGTTTGACAGTGCTGGGAATAGGGTTGGACTGCACAATCTTGAACTTTTCCAACCTAAATTATTCTGTGTTTCTATATTCCTATCATTATAAGGGCTTTTAAACCTGCTATACACCGTACCTCTATTGTAGTATGGCTTATGCCATGGAAATCCCTCAGGCCATGCTGCTGTTTCCAGTTGGTGAACAACCTCTAGACAATTACAGGGTGGCCAGACAGACATCACGTTTGAAGACACAAGCCCGAAATGTTGCAACCAACTTGCAGGAGTGAGCATGCCGCTCCTTTTCTTTCTGTATGGTAACATCTGTTTAGCTTGATGAAAAAGAAGCTGCATTTAATTGAACTAATTTGGATCTCACAGACAGGCCTTCATCTAACATCCCTACTTTAATTAACATGTAAATCAAAGGGGGAGGGGAGAAGACTGGAAGAAGCAACTCCTTGCCACAAACTGCTGAAACCCTTGAGTAATTCTCTTAAGCTTTTCCACCACCTGGGAAATTCCCATTAAGTAAGGCATTCAGGAAAAATACTAGTTACAACAGCCACAAGATCACAAATTTTAATGAATACCCAGAAATAAAGTCTGTAAAATAGAGGCTGACACTTTAGTCAAATCACAGTCCCGTTTCTGCCCACCAATAGCTGCAGAATGTAGTTTCAGAGTTGTTTGGTGAACAAATTAAAGGTACCCTTCCTAAAGACCTGAACCTACAGGTAACACTGAAGATGTTGATTCTCCAGGTAGTATAGCAAGGCAGATGTTACTTCTAACAACAGAAGAGACTAATAGAAAAGAGACAAAATAATCTTAATAAAATTATACTTCTGATACGTAATTCTAACTTCTATGTATTTTAGCCAAGTTTCATATTAGAAGAATAACTTAATATTCATCCCTTTTAATAAAAAATTGAAAGAATCTTGTAAGAGTTTAACTGAAGAGAACTATCCAAATTACTTGGGGAGGAAGGCAGGACTAAAAAATCCACCACAAACAAAAAACCATGAACCTTTCCTCCCAAACTTTTTGTGGTATTCCACACATATAGCAAATTTAATTTGAAAATACACCAATCCTTTGCAATACTTTTCCCAGGGAGACCATTTGTCTGCACAAGTGAGTTCAAGTGAAAATTCTTCTGAAAAACAAAATATAATCTAAATTTTGAAAGAATTTGTAAAATGTTTGCATTTAAAATATATTTTTATTTAATTTCACTCACCTCCTACATCACACTCAAAATAACATTCATCAAGGAAGTTATGGTGGCAATATTGTCATCAACCGTGAAATAATGATCTCTTAATTGCTTTTAAAAACATTCTTCCTGCCTGAAACATTTTAGATATTAGAAAGGGAAGGATAATCTTGTAGTTCAGAATTCATCCTTTCCTGTAAAATGTCAAAGTTCTTTTCCTGCAACTGCCCCAAGCTTCATTTCTGATAAAGTCATTCTTCATCACCCATGAAAATACTATTTTGTTCCTATCTCATTCAGAGGTAACATCCATCCAGATTCTGTACTTGTTGGGGTATAATTTGTCAGCTGTTGTACAGTGCTTAGAATCATGGGAACCTCATGTTAGCTGGGATGTCTAAGTGTTATTCTAGAGCAAATAATAATAGCCACTATAAATATAATTGACACAAAGAAATACATTAGTGAATGGTACAACGTTTATAGCCTGGCAATCAGACAGTCAGCTTCACTTGGCTCTCAGGTGCCTGCAGTGAAAACAGTTTTTAAACTTGCAATGCAAGAGAATTTCTCACTCTTCCTCTTCTACCTATGATCTGCCTTGCAGATTAAAGTTTCTCATGTGTGTTTTTAAAATTCATAACCAGTTTAAGTATTAAAATAAAATAAATGAGTATAGGCAGGCAGCACTTGGATACAAAATGAGTGAAATTGCATCATGAGACATCACTATATTATTTAGCAGGCCAGCTACTTAGCTGATATTAATTGGGGAGTTGCAGTGATTTGGACAGAGTACTGCCATACATACATGATGGGAATTTGCCTCCGTAATTTCTGCTCACTAAACCAGATTCATTTTAAGACTAAAAAAAAAAAAAAATTAAACCCTTTTCACATCTATTGACAACCTTCATTATTAGTTGCTAACTTGCTTGGGTTTGTTGATACACAAGTCTCATTTGAATACATTCATTTTTATAATGCCAGAAGAAACAAAATTAAACATAATTAGAGGTCACTTCACCTCCAGCTCAAGTTAATTAAAAGCCTAATCGTCGAACCTTTTGGGAAACAGTAGCCTGTCAGTGAAAAAATATGGGAATAAAGCACACTGTACTCACACTAAGGACTGCAATCTGTCTGATTGCCTTTTATTTTACCCCCCACACACAGTTTTTACACAAAAAGGAAATACATAGTATAGCATACCCTCATACTAAATAAAACAGTTTGTCAGTTTTTCTTCAGTCTAGTAAACAATGCATATTGCAGAAAGAAATGCCTTAATTATACCACACGTTTTTATGCTTCCTAGCACATGTGCCAACTAAAAATAATTAGCTATTACAAGGTCAACTTTGCAACTTATCTGCATTTGGGAGAAGTATGAAAAACAGCTGGAGGTCTAACATAACTAAATCTCAAATTAATAAGGATGAGCTAGGTAGAACAGGTAGGGTGCATAGTTTGACTGTCTGTGTCAGGACACCTGCGTTCTCAAACTGCACTGACCTGCTGTGCGACCTAGGAAAGCCACTGCCTCACCTAGATATTGGTTTTCTCTATTTAAATCAACCATTCTTTGACCCAAGGCATATCCCTACTTCAAGGGAGTGCATAGTCAGCAAGCTGATGGCCAGTTTAGTTCTTTCAGTGCTATCAGAATCAACCTTCAGATTAATATTATCCATAAGTAGAAGGAAGACAAAGATTTGTGCAAGTGAATAATCCTGTAATGATAAAACGCTCTCACAGAATAATATTTACACTGCAGGTATAACGTAATTACCTTCTGGTCACATTTTGTGCTGTTTCAGACAATCTTGAGTTCTCAGGAATAAGTTCCCTTCAATCACTGCTGTGTTGTCAATTAACAGATTGCTACTTGTTGCTTCTGAATGTAGTTTGCAATTTTAGTCACAATAAGCAATGCTTAGAAACTAAAGTTATTCTCTCTCTCTCATTATATTCTCAATCTTTTGAACAGATTGCAATCCCTGATGATTTATGGCAGGCTACATTCATTCTTACTGGTAAGGATTCCTTTTTCATTCATAAAACCATCAACTCAGTAAAGCGTCCTTGTGAAGCCCCGCTTGCTTCAGTGATTTAGTATGCTCAGGTTGCCCATTAAGGATCAGAGTCTTAGGTCACATTCATCATCACGTGTGTGAGGAATATTCAGGAATACAGGAATATTTACCTGTATTTCTGGAAAGAAGTGCTACTCATTGTGAATTAGCGTGGCATAAATTGCCTGAAAACAATATTTTTAGAAATAGCTATTGTAGATAAAAAGACCTAAGACTGTGTTGGAACTGTGTTAGCTAGATCTGCTCTTTGCAAGCAGCCAAATATATTTTGTTTGTTATGCTGTCTTGTTTTGACCTCAACTGAGATGTCTTACTGGAGCAACCTCACATAACAATCAAATGTATCGTGTATCATATTACAGATGTGTGAAATTATTTAAGGAATTTCTAAGATTAAAAAATGCAAGTCATATTAATAGTTCAAAATAAGATTATTGTTCTTCTCTGGCAGTGATAAAAGAACTTAGAGTCCTTAGAGACTTCTTATTATAGCTAGATTTAAGTGGATTAAGTGTCTTTTACACAGGAAAAACAAAAAACAAAAAAACCCAACCAAACAAAAAAAACACTGGAAAACACTGGAACAGAAACATAGACAGAACCAAGCTCCTGGTTACCAGCCAAAGATACTTTTTTCAAGAAGGAGGTTTTTACTAAAAATCCAGGAGACAACAGTGTCCATTGATTCAAGTAAGAACTTAATTTCAGGTGAGAGATTTGGTCAATATTTGTGTCCATTCTCATCCTGTCCTAATGGGATTATTTATCAGTAATTATATCATTAGTGCTTTCTTTCCTACATATGATTTGAACATATCATTTGAACAGGAAGGCAGAATGCATAGACTTGTGTGGGACAATGCTACTAACTACCCAGAAACCGTTAGATATTAGTATGAAATTAATTATTCAGTCAACCTATGAATTAGTGGCTAGCTGTATGTGTCACTGCTTTTTGGAATAAGCAGAATAAATGTAGTTATTCCCATGCAATTCAGAGTAATATCATCCACTTGAACAGATCTTAAATAGTTTTATTAAGCTGTAATGAGATCAGAAATGGCTGAGGTGTCTTTAGAGGCAGATCAATGGGAAAATTTTCTGGCAAACATATTCAAGATATTAAGGTTGATATTCATGATGAACTTGAGCTTGTGTCCTAGCTCTAAATGTTTTACTGAAAGACTTTTTTCTCCAGCACATCTTACAGTACAGAATACAGTTCAGTGTTCCCATACATAGTTTTAGAACTCAGCATGCTTCATTTTTTTCTCTCCATAAGAAATCCACAGAGAGAAAAATGTGTCTTATTTTGTGCTTTGGCTCAAGCTTTGTCTTCCAAAAGACTTTGTTTTCCAAAGAAAGTGTGGAAGAATTAAGTCATGACAAGGAACACAGCAGCATTAAATAACAATAGGTACCTTCTAGTATAAAACAGTCCAGAACATGTCAGGAGAAGTTAGTACCAGCCATCAGTGCTGAAAGGAATCTACAAAGAAAGACATTTCTCACATGGGAGGTCTAAAGAGGAAAAGTTCCACCAACAGATGTAGAAAATTATTCTGTAAAGTTTTGTCATATCACTAACAGCCTCATATGACATCTTGTCCCATCAGGGGCCAACAGCTGAAATTTATAAAAGAGAATTATTTATTTTTTAATAAAAAATATTTATTGGACTTGAAATAAGTCCTGAACAAAAAACACCCAGCAAGAAAGCTGGGATATTCAACATATGGTAATTATCTGTATTTCTCTGATGCATATTTTCTGAGTCCAGCAAACCTGTTAAATTTATGCTTGACTGCTTCCTTGGGCATGAAATTAGATGTTGAATGCAAAACCTCAAATTGTTTCAAACTAACAGTTTGGTATCATCCCTGTTCTGTACCGGATGAACTAGAATTCATAAAAAGGAGATCCAAACCTGTGTACTTTTGACATTTTTGTGGTTGTCCTTACCAGTATTTCTTCCTCCTACAGAATGATTAGCTGTTTGAACTGAGCTGAGCAGGGGGGTTTCATCAAAACAATTTTTTTTTTACAAGCTTTCAAAAATCTTGCATTGATTTCAATGTTGATTTAAAAGTAAAATCCAAGTAAAAAATTCTTAATGTTTAATTTTGAAATAAAAATCCAGGGACTTGAATTTTCATTTAAACTTCATTCTTAGTAATGTTTTTCATATCTATTTTAGTTTCCTCTTTGCATAATTTTGTGATATATAGAATATTGTTGTGAATCCTGAGAACTCCCACTTAAAGCTTACTGAAAGGCATTATCTACTTAGATAAAAATATATTTCCTATTTGTGGACCAAATGAAACCCCAAGTACAGATGCATATTCTTGGATTGTCCCCAAATAGTCGTTTTCCTTGCTTATACATTTGAAGCATGTTGCTTTACTTAAGCAGAGTGAAAACAGAGTAACATGGAAAAGCGGAAAGCAGATTGGAAATAAATTGCTAATATTGGATATGTCAACATTTCATTTTAGTATTGTCTTTCTCTCATGACACATTTTCAGGGAGAAAGTATTAGAAAACATGCACAAATTTGTTCTATTGCCTATCATTTTCTCATAAATGTTATTCTCAATTTCAGATCCAAGTGGAAATATCTAAAATGACACACCAATGTTTACATCTGAACAAATATTTAATATATACGAACATTCCAGTTACAAATCAGAGCTGAAATATAGATTTATTATCTCTGGAACTCAGTTGGTTTTGGAATCATTTTTATGCCATTTTACTTCTCATGATAGTTCCCATCCAGCCAAAAAACATATTGTATGCTACTAAATAAAAATACTTATATGCTTAGATTTGTGAAGATAGGTACAAATTTCCTAATCACACAGATCAGGATGGGTTTTCCATCAGGGAAAAATGAAAGAAAATTCAGGATAATGTTGTTTCCATTTTAAAAAATGCAACCAAAGTCTACCATACTTTCATACTGTAAGTATTGTAAGTACTGTCATACTTTTAATGGCTGCAGAATCATGCTTTTAAGCAAGAATAATTGAGGAAATTGGATTTCCTCAATTTCCAAAGTTTAATGTCCACACTTACGAGTGAATTAGAGACACTTAACCAACAGTGAATTTCTTATCGAGAAAATATAACCCAAAAGCACTACTTTTAAACTTCGTGACTATGAACATTTATAAAACCCTCTCTGATAGATAAATAATCCACTAGATGTCTGTTATGGACAGCTTCACAGGATGTAAAAACATCTCTAGAATAATAAAATCTTGTACATGAGCGAACTACCTTCTTTTCAATTTACAAGATATAGTATAGAAAGACAAGAAGTGAAAAGAACAGGTGAAGGCTGACAGACTCTAACACACTGGAGTAGAATTAGTAGGAAAATGCTGAGGTTGCTCAGGGCTTGAGTAGCTCTGTATAGTCTAAGAGTGTCTGAGTGTAAGACAGAATTCATACCAAATTCTTTGTCTGGTGAAAGGGAAAGAGTGACTTGCAAAAGAAAGTCTCCCCTAGCAAATATTTTGGAATTTGGAGCAGGTGTTTATGGTTAATACTTTGGTGATAAGAGAGACCAAATGACTGAATTTGCGACCAAGGGTCATAAAAGTGGGGAAGCCAGTATCTAGGAATGCTAAAAGACTGAAGAAGAAAAAAAAAATCTGCAATAAAACAAAGTAGCTAGAATGTGATGGATGTCAGGAAAGAAAGAGAAATGTGTCATGAAAGGAAAACAGATATATGGAGATTAAATAGAAGGTGCACTGAAAAGAGAAAGATGAAAGAGGAAGTAAAAATCAATGAGGATGAAATATACATAAAGTGAATCGTAACAGGGTGCTTGTATTTTGTCAGATATTCATCTAATTCATCAATCTACAAAAAGAAATAAAATTGTAAAGCAGTGGAATAAAGAACCCACAAAGCTCGGCTGGAAATACATTGGAACTTCCCTGGGGCAGCACAATGCCTGAGGCTTCCCTTAGCTCCAATGTCACATGCTCTGGATTTTTGGTTTCTTTCATTCAGAATAAGGGAGTATGCTTTCACACAGTTTGTTAATCTCTGTAAATGTAAAAGGTAAATATGTGCCGTACCCATAAAAACTGATTTCTGAGAAATTTGGAACCTGAGAGGACATACCTGGCATGATGTTATATTCCCATTGAAGAATAACCCGATATTCACAATCCAAGATGTTTTAAACTCTGAAATTTGACACTGAATTACATGCCCCTATCCACTTCTAACTTCTAGTCCATCAAATGCAACACTCCTCTTCTCCAAACTAAACATACCCACTTCCCTCAGCCTGCCCTGACACAGAGTGTCTCCACTTGTAGCTGGTTCATGAAACTGTTAGTGAAATTAAAGACTATGTGAGAATAAAGTTGCTTCTGCACATTTCCAGTGCATAATTGCTTGTTTCCTAAATCCAGTAGAAATAAGACTTGGTAAGAACAGAAGTTGGATTATGGAGACTTTTCTTATAAGGATAACGTAAATTTTGCTCCAAATAATACTGAATCTATCCATACTGAATCCATACCATCTTCTCTCTCACTTTAATGTATGTAGCTATGCACAATGAAATACATATGTGCATGTACATTAGTGTTATGGAAGCAGCACATACTGTTAGAGGAAATCTGGTATGGCTGGTCATCAAATAGAAGTGGTTGTAGTTTGCTTTTTAAAGTACACCTATTACAGGCAAAGTTCTGAAAATAATAATAGATCTGCAAGAAAATATTGAACTGAGCAGTAATTTTATGGCTTGTACTGTACTTGTTAATAAGAATTGAAGTGGTAGGTAATCACTTCATTTATCCAAAAGCTAAAATAAAGATAAATGAAACAAACTCAGAGGAATCATAGAAACAGAATGGTTAGAGTTAGAAGTGATCCTAAAGATTATTGAGTTGCATCCCTCTTGCAACAGGCAGGGATAGCTCCCACCAGGCCAGGATGTTGCTTAAAATCCCATCCAGCCTGGCCTTGAACACCTCCAGGGAAGAGGCACCCACAACTTCTCTGGTCAACCTGTTCCAGTGTCTCACCACCCTCACAGTCAAAAATTTATTTCTAGTATCTAATCTAAATCTCCCTTCCTTCAGTTTAAAACCATTACCCCTCATCCTGTTGCCTGATAAGGAGTTCCTCACCTCCTGTAAGTACTGGAAAAGGCTATAAGGCCTCCCTGGATCCCTGAAGTCTTATCTCCAGGCTGAACAACTCCAACTCTATCAGCCTGTCCTCACAGCAGAGGTGCTCCAGCCCTCTGATCATCTTCATGGCCCTCAGCTGGACCTGTTCAAACAGGCCCGTGCCCTCCTTATGCTACGGGCTCCAGAACTGCGCACAGTACTCCATGTGGGGTCTCATGAGAGTGGGGTAGAGGGGTAGAATCACCTCCCTTAACCTGCTGGCCATGCTTCTTTTGATGCAGTCCAGGATGCAGTTGGCTTTCTGGGCTGTGTGCATACATTGCTGGCTCGTGTCGAGCTTCTCATCAACTGACGTGCCAGGTCCTTCTCCTCAAGGCTGCTCTCAAGTCAGGCTCAACTACTAATTTTGTTCATTACTGAGGAAATGATTTGATATCTAACATTCTGCCAGAGCACAGTAAAGAAATGTGGTATTATTAACTTCCTGAAAAAGCAAAAGACAATAGCAATTCACACAGACTTCAGTACTCAAGCCATTTCTAATTAATTTCTGTGTTTTGAAAGAGTATTTGAGATGTAGTTGATTTAATTTAGAAATAGAATTGGTAACAAATACATGATTTGAAAGACACTGCTAGAGTAGCAAATAGTTTTGTGAAAAGAACCTTTGAGATTTTATGTCTTGAAACTCCTCCTCCAAGCAAGCTTCAGAATGAAGTAGTATTCAGGTTCAGTAAGAACAAACATGACTTAATAAGAGAGTGGTTCTGCAGGATTATGTAGCCTGTTTTCTGAACTTCCTATAGCCAGTTCTACCAGGCATCAGGTTGTTAAAGCTTAGGCATTCAAGACATGCCTAAATGAAAGATTTCCATGCAATTCTGCTGCTAATGCAAAAGTCTAAAAATTCAAATCCACACTGAATTTCTCCAAAGCAGCTAAATGTAGATACAACCTAGCAAATGGAGGATGGCGCCATATCAGTGGCTCCGTATCAGGTCATTCCATGTGTAGACTACCTGCTAACTGCTGAAACCTTCTTAAATTTGCAATGTCTGCTTACCAGTTCCTTAAATTATTCTTACAGGTGAATTCTGCAAACTGTAGTAAAATCACATCTCTTAAGAGTTGGAAAGCTGTTTTCTTCTTGTAATGTGACCAAAGCGTGCCTGTTTTTTTGGTGACCAAATGAAGACTAAAAGTATTGGGGCTCCTGAGTATGCAGATAGAAGTCTGAGAGATTATAAAAAACTTAAAATCATAAAAAATTGGTTGGGAGACCAATCTTTATTAACATTCTTTATTATCATAAAGTGATAGAAAAATAATCAATGGCTTAAAAAATTAACCAAGAACATTTAGATTAATAATTTAATTCTAATAGTAAGAATGGTCAGGCAGTTGAACAGATAGATGTGAAGTGATCAAGATTTCACACTTTCCCTGTTCAAACAGCTACCAGGAATGAGCTACATACAGTTTTCTTGCTTTGGAGCAGAAGAAATACAAGTCCTTCCAAGCATTATTTGCTGTGGGGTCTATGAGATGGGAACAGACACTGATGCTACACATCCCACAGATGCCTTTATTGGCTGCCTTCCAGATCAAGGGCTTGCTGGAGGGTGCATGACTTAGCTTAGGCGGAACAAACAGTTTTCTCTCTACTAAGAGAATGTTTCTAGTCAGACTCTTTTATAACAGGTATGTAGGCAGCAAATCTTATGCATGTATTTCTGTTTGGTGCTCTTCACTGGAATGCTGAAATGCAAGGCAAATTCAGCTTCAGATAATGAAGTCGATCTGTTAATCATTTAATGCATATAGGATTTTAAGTATTAGCAGCTATTCTGGGGAAACAAGGCAACTGCATTCTTTTTCTTGTTTCGTTATTTTTATCAGTGATGGGAAAAAACGTTGAGGATTCCCCATCCTTTTCCCTCTACCCCCCTTAAAGCCTGGTCTTTATTTCTTATAAAATCCCCTACTTGCTCAAATTTCATCATTTTCAGTGCTAAACATAGTTTCACAGAGTCATTTCTGAAACCATTCACAACTTAACAGTTTACAGTGTACATATTAACTTCATGCTTGATTCCATATAGGCTTTCAAGCTTTCTGTCTAAAAGTTTTAAAAATCTGATTTAGGGTAAAATTACAAATAAACTTTCAGAACTACCTGATTTATATCAGAGACTGGTTGATAATGTTCCTGATGCACTATTTAGGGAAGTTTAAAGGCTGTTTGAATCACTGCTTAAAAAAATTGCCATAAGCTTAACAGAACAATAAAATAAATGGTCACTGAATGGTTCGCTAAGTTTAACAGAGCAGCTCAGTAGCAAATGAAGGAGTCCTAAATATAAGGATTTGTTTCTTCTGTCACAATGATATTTCTGATTTATAATTTAAACAAAACAAAAAAAAAGGGTTGTTTGTTTTTTTTTTTAAATATGAGTATCTGCCTCAGTACATTTACATTTCTTAGGAGCCTATAGAGTTTTGCTCCTTTCTCACACTCAGACTACTATCCTGGGATCAAAAGTACACTTGATACACTCTGTTGCTTTGTTTAAATATGATGGGAGGGAAAGGGGGAATAAATCTCAGAGCAGATCTGCACTTGGCTCTTTCAGAAGGAGGATATCCTCTGGGAGAAACATGGTGAAACACTTGGAGCAGACTACATGCGTCTTCACAAGAATCAGATGTAGGCTCAATTTCCCTGTTTAGACAAACATCCCATTGGTTTCAATGGGAGTAACAGTAGAAAGATGACTATACTGAGACTGCATGCCTCCCTACTCCCTTTTTCTACTTGTTTATGTTTCTTCATAACTTCACTCTCTACTGTCCAGTGTGAGCTAGTATAACCTATCCAGAAAATAATACTGCAATAACTTCTTTCCACTGAGATTCCTTTTTATGAGTACTTGCACTGTATACCATATGGTCTCCTAGGCATTTTATTGATCACAGAATCATAGGATGGTTAGAGTTGGAAGGGACCTTCAAGATCATCAAGTTCCAACCCCTCTGCCATGGGCAGGGACACCTCCCACTAGACCAGATTGCTCATAGCCCCATCCAGTCTGGCCTTAAACACCTCCAGGGATGGGGCATCCAGAGCTTCTCTGGGCAACCTGTTCCAGTGCCTCACCACCCTCATAGGAAAGAATTTCTTCCTAATATCCAATCTAAATCTCCCCTCTTCCAGTTTAAAACCATTACACCTTGTCCTATCATTACACTTCCTGACAAAGAGTCC
>VZRU01007231.1:10896-84494 GCA_013398155.1 Pedionomus torquatus | reverse complement strand
TGCTGGTCATGCTTTTTTTGATGCAGCCCAGGACACAGCTGGCTTTCTGGGCTGCCAGCGCACACTGCCGGCTCGTGTTGAGCTTCTCATCCATGAGCACTCCCAAGTCCTTCTCCTCAGGGCTGCTCTTCAGCCTTTCTCTGCCCAACCTGTATTTGTGCCTGGGATTGCCACATCCTGGGTACAGGACTCTGCACTTGGCTTGGTTGAACTTCATGCCATTCGCATTAGCCCACCTCTCAAGCCTGTCCAGGTCCCTCTGGATGGCATCTGGATGGCATGATACTTTAGTAAAAAGGGTGGGAACAATAAGCACCAGCAAAATGGCACATCACCTCAGTACCCAGCTTATTTCTACTGTGCATCTACTGCATGATGAGAATTTCTAAGCAGACTTCTAATATCAAATGCACCGTAGCCATATTTTACTTGTTGAACACTGTAATATAGCTTTTGATTTTTGTTATTTGTATCGCATTACTACTTTAACATCTTTGCTCTGTCACTCAGTACAATGCATGACCTCTGCTTCTTTGTGTGATTAACTTCAGTTGTTAAATGGATTAATGACATTTGTCTCCTAAATAAGGTTGTTGCCACATTTTTCTGTTTTTTATTGAGCTATTTCTGGACACTATTATAATAGAAAGTTAATGCTAAATATGTGGAATTATGAGACAAACTGCCTTAATACAACTTAGGGTGTTCATCTTTGAGGCAAAAAGTTATAGGTTGCCTTAGATGCAGTTGTTCTGTACAGACAGCAAGTTGGTAGTAGTACAACTGGAGTCTATGAAACTAGTTCTTGACCTGTACACTGACAGGAAATTCACCACAAACTTCAGGAAAACCAGTATTTTCACTGTTTTGTGTATTCTGCAAGCAATCTCTCATGGAAATCATGTTTTCTTGATTGTTATTGTTTGGTGTGCTTTAATATTAATGCTATTATCTTTATTCTAAACATTCTAATGCATGGAAGGTATTTTTTCAGATCGCATCTCTAAACAAAATAATTTTTGTGGCATACTTTGATTGAGCATCTTGTAAGCTGTTTATTCTTTGAGTGGTGCTTGTGCTCTGTGCCTTGATGCTGTGGTTGAATGAGTTGCTCAAATACGAGTGGAAGAAAATAGAAATCATAGGTGAGATTTTCAGCCATGTCCTGTTACTTTAATGACATTGACAAAGTGTTAGAAGAATAATGACTTCTACATTAATGGTACTATAGATATAGAAAATCTCCTGTTCCAGGAGAGTGATCCCCAGATGCAGATAGTGATAGGTCTGCCCTTTATTAATCATTTTACTTCTCTTCAGGAACAGGTTGTGTGTTTCCATACTAACAAATAGAAATACTAATTATTCATATGAGCATTCATCTACTGCAGCTGGAGTGTAGTGCTTCCTCTACATGCATACTTGAATGCTAATCTCAATGCCTGTATCTGCTGTGGGATATTAAATCAGAACTTACAGAAAATATAAGCTATCTTTTAGCAAATTAATGTATTATGTAAAACTTCACATTCTGTGATTTAACATGCTTAAAGCAGCATTTCTGAAATTGTGGGCTGAGACTGTTTTGAGATTGGAAGGCGTTAAACACCTGCAACTGGCAATAGTTCACTTGCCCTAAGGTTTGGAATGGAAAATTACTAGCTGGATGTGTTTATTCCAGTCAGGAAACTGCTAATTACTTCTTAATTGCCAACAGGAGATCGCTTCCTCCAGGATAAGCGAACAACCATTTGTGACCAGTAATAATCAAGTTTCACTTCCTTGTCTAAATGAATGCAAGTGTTTCCCACTTCAAGGTCCTACTTGAAAGTTCAAAAGAAACTGCCCTAGCTACTTTGGATAACTACACACTTCAGTAATTTTAGTGGTTGCCAAGGCATTGCCATTATACTATCGCTTCATCATATGGATCATATCAATTAATGCAGACCTAAAATTAAATAAATGCAGAACTCGGCTTTGACTCCTTTGGGGGAGTAAATGTTTCATACTGTAGAATAACATTTGTTGTTTTCTTGTGACTTATTTATAATTCATACTGATCTGACAATATTTTTCTACCGAAAAAGGTCAATCTCCATGTATTGCAGAACTAGAAAGAATAAATAAGAGATACAAAAGGAGAATACTAAATATAAACTTGTAAAAGCTCTTTATATTCTGTATTTTTCATTTGCATTCAATGTCTTGTGGCCAAAAGGGATCACAGCATATATAGAGCCAAGAATTTGTCATAAGCCAAATTCAAATCTGTACAATCTAATCAAAATCCAACAGTAAAATATTGCTAGTTCAATTACAATACTATTAACACTCCCAATCCAAATTAATATCACAAAGTCTCATTAATAACACCCTTAAAATTATCACAGAAGAGAACTTACTAGTGACTACTTTCTAGTGACCTTTTCTCTGTTGTTACACTCACCTTTCCAACATCCCTCTGGCATGTAAGGTCAACAGCACCAGCCATGCTCAAACAGAGGGAGCACAGATTCACAGCAGGTTATCAACATCGTAAAGTCTTTAAAAGGAGTACACAGTACAAAAAACAACCAACCCATTCCCTCAGGGACAAGCTCTACTTGCATTTTATATTGTCTGACATCCCAGTTTGTTCCCCCCTCAGGCATGCCCTGCAAAGCTTGGGAAAGCCTCCCCTAGCTCCATGACCCCAGGAACTGCAACTGGGGCCACATGGCATCTTCATAGAGCAAAGTCCAAATGTGCAAACAATGAGCAATGTATGGCCCTGCAGTTGAATGACAGCATGGCTCAGGCCACAGCAAGGCCAGGAAAGTTCTTGAGATCCTGTCACATCAGGCCAGTAGAGAGGCTGGGACTTTCTTCTAGTACACACAAAAGTTTTAGTACCTTATGAAAAGCTACTGAATTTGGTCTTAGGTTTCTTTCTGCTGACACACAAATGAAGTTACTATAATAGTGTGGGAATCTTTGTGCTGGCTTATTTGGATTATGAGAAACTGGGAGGTCAAAACATTGCCTTAATTACAATCTCTTTCTAATTCTTGTAATTTTAAAATGAAAATGATAGTATTATTTTAAATAACGGTATGCAGCACAATCTGTGTTTGAACAATAACTACAGCTAAATGCCTTAATGTTTCCCCAGATGACTAGTTTCAGCTATGGCACTTTATTTTCTCTTCCATGCACATTCTGAATGGGTACATAGTGCTCATCCTGTAAAAAGAGTTGCACTACTCTTCTTATTTTTAAGAATACTAGAAATTAATGAAGTTAAAACTGGATATGCATGAAATGCAATTTGTTTTTGAATATTATCAGTAATGTCTTTATGTACCTACTAAAACATGCGTCTTTACTATTGAAAATTTGCTTCAAAAGAAGTTAGAAGCACATCATAGCCTTTGTCCTCTGTGTGTGCGAGATGGAGAATGGGGAACATGCACTGTTGAAGCAGCTTGAATTCCTTGTACTATTTTAAAACCTATCTGAGTAGGAATTTGGTTGATTTTGCACCTTAAATTTTGTTGCCTCTTCAAAAACTTAAAAAGAATCCCCACCAATATTGGAAGGGTTTTGTAGCTTATATCAAGTGAAGATTCGGTGAGTTGATATAGTTGAGGACAGTAATTCGGTTATATTTTTTTGATATGTATTATATTTAATATAAGAGTAACAGAACAGTGGCAGCTCCCAGTATCAGGTGAACATTCAATTGGACCTCAAAAAGAGGAATGAAATAGAGGAAACCAATTGAGACTGAAATTTTTTAGATTTAATGTATTTCTTTAGTAATACTGATTTGGAGACTTTACAGCTCAAAGTAAAGCTCAAAGTAGCTGTCCGATTATTATAGTTTATAATATATTTTAGCAAAAGTTTTTGATCAGAATACTAAGATTTTTATTTTCACAAATGCATTTTGGTTAAACCAGTCATTTGGATATGTACACACCATTCAAAATAGTAGTCAGGTTTTTTCAATTTCCCCGTTCACACTAAAACATTACATCATGTGCCTCGTAAGCCCTCTGTCAATCTTTAGTATACAACTTCGTCTCTTACATCTGTAGCAATAGTTTTTTGCAAAAAAAAATCAGATTTTTTTTCCTAAAAAGCTAAATAACCTCTTGCTCAATGTAAGTAATATCTGTTGTCATAATTTACTTACTGCATTAGACAACAAAAGAGTATGATGACTGTCTTGTAACTTAGTTTATGTGTCCAGTTCAGAGTCACACATAATTTCTCACTCTCCCTTTCGCTTCTGGCTGCCTTGACAAGCAAGTGAGGCTTGCTTTCCTTGTGAAGTGATGTAACTTGAGTAGAAGATCATATACTTGTTTGTATTTGTATAAGGCCTCAAGAAGTTTTAGAAAGTAGGAGGCTAAAATCTGATTAGTGTTAGGAGAACAATGAAGGCAACGTATCTCTAACTAAGCACTATTTGGAGTTTTGTTTATATAGCTCTCTGTATCTGTATGTGGAAATCGGTGACCTGTAAAATTCTTATGCTTGATGGTTTCAAGTATAGTTATTACATTGCCAGTGATCTGCTTCCTTCCATAGCTGTACAGTTATTTCATAATGACTGGTGATTTCAGGATTGTTATGCATGCTCTTGAGCTTCCAAATGAAAATTACGTAATTGTCATGACTTTCACCTGAAGCAGTTTTCTGGGCTTCTCTTCACAAGTCTGAAGTTGTCTTGATGCATGACATGTATGAATCGGGGATTTGTTTGAAGCAAAGTGTTTCAAGGCTGGCATATCGTCAGGCCTCAGACTATCAGACATGACAAGCAAATACAAGTCAAGCCTAATTTATAGGAATATGGCAGGCATTAAAAAAAAGTAAATTAAAATTGAAGATATCTGACGGAATTCTGTTGCACCAGCATAAAGCCAGTATGTCAGCCTAAACACAGAATTCTGCACTTTATAAAAATGTTCTATGAGTATATAAGAAGAAATAAAAACATTGTAAAAGCATGCTCAAGAGTATTTTTAAGGAGCATATTTTTCTTCTGGCATCCTGATCTAATAGTTTGCTTTCACTGTGGAATCCCTCTTTTCACAATTGTTGTGCCATTAGTTCATGAGCTGCTGTGGAACAGTGAATTTCTGACTATTTTTTTTTCCTAACGTACTGCTGAATACCTAATTTATTATAATTTAATAATGTAAATTAGCATAACCTCTAACATTTTTAGAGTCTCAGACAAGTACTAGTTCTGATGTCATTTAAATGTTAGTCATGTTATCTGCCCCTTACTCATCTTGTAAGTGTCCACAAAACACATTTGGATTTTCTGCAGACAAAATTAATCTGTTCATCAAAATCTCCCCCAAATACTTGTAGTCATTGTTAAAATCAGGCAGTAGCAGAGTGGAAGAAGGTAGATGGCTTCAAAAGGCTTTTGTAGTTAACATGGGTCTATCTTCTAGTAGGTATAAATCTCTTCCCTAAAGTATTTCTGTAACAGGTTTGAGGGATTAGAAGCTTGTTGGAATAGCATGAAATGCAGTAAAAAAATCTTCAAATACTTATAAATTAGTACAGGTAGGCTTTCAGTAATGTAAATATTGCCACAAGTTAAAAACTAATTTTATATATACTTGGTTTGTGACCGCATAGTGCTATGTCATCATGAGACAGCATATTGCCATGTAGGCACTGGCTTTGGATCTTAGAAGTAGCTGCATTAGCATGCTTTGCTCAGCAGGTTAAGGTATCTTGAGTACAACTCCGTGGCAGAATCTGAAGCTGAGTCAAATGTCATGATCTAATACAGAGTAAAGTTCCCCTCAACAACCCCAAGAGAGGATAAATTTGCTGTCTTGATTTTGATTTGAAATGAAACATGACAAAATCTACTTCAGTCCATGCAGGCAAAGGGAATTAAAAACTACACACAGAGCACGCGAAAAGCATGTAGTAAGGGCTGAAAGTTAGTTATTCTTTCTCACACAGTATGTCTTATTTTTTGAACATTACAGTATGACATTAAGATAATATAAACATGTCTGTTCAAAAGCTGTTGGGAAAAATGAGTTGTCAACTATGATATATTTTACTTAGCTTTCATAACTTATATTTTAAAACAATAATAGCTATGGATGTTATTATACAAATCCATAATATATGCACACCAGATGGCAATTTGGAAATACGTGCATGAGCTGAGAATGTATATAATACTTTGCTCACAGCACACCTTGAATTTAAGGGGCATTTCAAAGAACATAAGGATTTTTTTTCTTTCCTTATGAAGAAACACATTTTTTTTATATGTAACGGTGTTTTTTATTAAGATTAATAAACTAGGATTGGAGCAACACGTCTCTCAAACAGTGTGATGTTCTGGTTTGTTCTCTTTCCGCTCCTATATTAAAGCATTAATATTAAAAGCTAAAATGGCTTGTGGTTTAGAGTGGTTATGAAAAACATCACAGATAAAATGTCTGAAAAAGACCTGCAGGAATGTAAATACTTTATATTTTTATCAGTAGTAATGTTCTTCTATTATACAACAAGCAAAAGATTGTTCCTTTGCATTTAAACTTTAAATTAATCTCTAAAAATTTCTAAAAAATATATATTTTTAGATTAGCAAAAGGTTATTACATATTTATAAAGCATTACTTGTTTATGTTTCCTGAAAAGATGGTCTCAAAAAATCTAAAGGCAATACCATCAAGATGCCAGATTAATCAAAAGAGTTTGATATTCTGCAATAGAACTATCTTGAAACTCCCTCACACTTTGGTTTTTCTATTTTTATGTCTTAAAGGAATAATGTTTAAGACCCTACAAACTGGCAAGTTGGTTTTTAATATGAAGTGTAAGGTTCTTCATTATTTAAATCCCAGGATATGTATAATGTATCATTGTCTACTACATAAATGGTCAAGCTTGAACATGCAAGACTTGATTTGCTATTTCAGCTGTATTGTATCCATTTAAAAATCCCAACTGAAGCTGGGGAAAGGACAGGTCTGGAACTTTGCATGTCTGGAGCAGAATTTGGGAAATGGAAACCCTCTCTTCCTCCCATCCAACCCTAATTTGATCAAGTAGCTCTCAAGTCTCAAGAGCATCACATGAGAGAAAACATTGGACAAAGGGAATGGCCATATAACACCACACAAAAGCACAGCAGCCTTATGTATCCTAATCTCCCTAGTGGGAGATTACTTTTTCTTCTTCATTTGTTACAATTTCTGTTCTGTCATGTATTTGACCCAGAAGAATATCGCCTCTGGCATGTTATGGAAGATAGTGGTGTGTTGGTTTTATCTTCTGCAAAATAAGTGGGTGGTGGCAGCAGCAAGTACTCCAGCTGTCTGATTTTGGTGTGGCAGTTGAGCAAAATAATCAGTGTACTGAGCAGCTAGGTTTACTCCTGAGGCCCATGTAGCGGCAAGTTGTCATGTGAAGCTCTCTTCTTGTTGTAGTCAGTGAGAAACAATTTGCGTTTAAACGCTTCAGGTAAAGGAGACTATAAAGCTGCTTTGAAAAGAAGTAGCAGAAGGAGGAGCATCTTTCTGTTGAGGACTGCTCTTTTTTGTCTTGGTGATTTTTTGGGGAATGACTTTGGGCACGCCTTGCCAAGTTGGTTACAGTTGGTTACCCAAGGTACTGCTTATCTCAATTAGAATAAATGATTGAGATTTACTATTGTTTATGGATACCAAAATCCTCTTGAGGGTAATTGAGATCTAAATCATCAAAATTATTTAGAGTCTGTATTCCTGTGTATAATCCTACAACAGTAGTAACCTCATCTGCAGTATATAATTCAGCTGTATGGAATCTATACATAAAAAAAACCCCAACCTTTCCCATTCACCAAGGCAATTTCTTTTGCAGCATATGCTATGAGGTGTAGTTTTGCTCCTATATTTAGCAATTAGATTATGATATATGTACATCTTGAATGAAGCATATTTGTAATTAACTGAAACTATCTTGATGAATAAAGCCAAACCCATGTACTATTAGTATTATCCTACTGGTGAAGTTTTTTTCAATGCATTCCAGCTCCTACATTCAAATTCTATTTCAATAAATGGCAAGACAGCCCTGCAAAAGAAATTGAAGTAAATTAGTGGGTTTTTTTCTCTAAAATATATCTGCTGCCATCTGTTGACTTCTGAAGTACTTTCTAGTCTTAAATAAAATGCAATCAGATTATCAGATGTCATACATGCAATTGAACCTCTTAACAGCACTTTAAGATATTGCCAATTAGCCACTTGAAACTGAGCCATATGTTTCCATTTTGTAATAAAAAGACACAAAGAAAAGTATAGAATCTGTGAAAACTCACAATTTTTTAGTATAACATTATACAAAATAATTTGTGTAGCCATTGAAGAAATATTTGTATTAAGATCAGTTTGAAAAGACTAAGGCTGCAGAACTGTGTTCACAGGGAAATATTGAGCATTTAGATGTAAGATGGATGGAATAATAGCATATGGCAATGCGGGGTCAAAATTTGCAACTGGGTCTAGTTTGATTTTGGGATGAGTGGCAGGTTTGTACTCGTTTATATACAGGATTCATTTACAAATTCAAATGAGAAAAAAATAGTTTGTGAGATTGTAGAACACCACAGTAAAGCACCTCTATGGCTATTCTGCATAGATTTTGTTCATTTGTTACGCTGTGTGCTGAATTTAAAATTTTCATGGCCTCCTTCCAGTTTTTCTCCCTCAGTACCATGTTTACAAATCTGTGAGTCTTATTAAAAGAAAGAAGCATTTTTTTCCTCATGTTTACAGTAGCATCCAAAAACTGAAGTTACTGGCATGTATATAGAATTTTTAAATGTCCTATGTTGTAATTAACTTGAAAGTATTTAATAAAATGTAAGTTTGTTCTAAAATTGTGGTTTTGAGGACAATGTCCTATATATTTCTAAGTAAGTTACAGCATGCTGTGCAGTATCTATAGGCATTAAGCTATAATTTATGTTATTTTTTCATAAAGTGTATTATACCCATCTCTGATAAATTCCTTCATCCAGCAATGATGCTTTCTCTCTGTGCTTTTCCTAATCAGTTTGTTAGAAGAAATACATGACTTAGTATGTTGAAATTCTTTAAGTGCATTTTTCTTGTCTGAAATGTGTGATTTCTTTCTGATTTCTTCTATTTTGAGCATCTTCAGAAGAATACTTTGATCCTTATTGCTGATACAGGAACTGAAACATCACTGTAGGAGGGGGGAATTGCAGAAGGAAGAAAGTATCTCAAATGCGGTAATTATTCTTTAACCCATTTTGCTATAAAGAATGAATTGTAGTAGTCTAAGCAGCATCAGTCATTGTATCTATTTGCAGCCTTCTGAAGAGTACTGAAAATTCTTAGTGCTCTGAAGATTAAAAAAAGCCGAACATAGTTTAGTTGGTATCTTAATCCAAAAGTATTGAGAACCATAATAAACCACCCATATTATGTAGTCCTTGGCACTGTCATAGTTTTACCGTTTCTGATTGTGTTCCACAGAAACCACATCTTTGACCAAACCAAGCCTACTAATGTCCAGATTAAGCATGTTGTGGAATAGCATTCTATACCAGATCATATTGTTCCACTGGATAACACAATTCACCTCTGTCTGTGGTTCAGGTTGTGTCCAAACTCATTCTCATTTGTGACTTAAAGCAGGTTTTGAATGGTGTGGTCCTAGTTATTGACAATAGGTAGGAGTATTTACAATGCTAAAAGAAAAAAAAGTAACTTCTATAGCTTTAAAGCTCTGTTCACATGGTAGACAATATATTTGCTAGGTGTCAGCCTGATCAGTTGGATTTATTTTGATCCAATATGTATTTGTTGTCATGTTTTATGGAGAAGTAGTGTGTTTAAAGCAAATGCACATTTGTTTATTTGTCAGTTGCTTTAGCTTAGATTATTTCTAGCTTGTTACAAGAATCACAAATGTCATATGTAGTCTTACTTCATAACTTCTGAGAAGTGACGCCTGCTTTCCCCAGGAGGAACTGATCCCAGTTGCCCTTAAACATTTCTGCCAGGAAATATCAGTTATGAACTTTCTACCAGTGGCTCTAGAGATAGCCCACCAGCACAGTAATTTTCAATCACTGATTCATTTTACATCTTTGCCCAGAAAAAGACTTCAGGCCTTTTAGGCCTTTATTAGTCCTTATTCAGGACTTTAGGCCTTTTATTTTGATTAATTTTCTATGCTATTAGATTGATTTTTGTTTTTCAAATGCTCTCTCTTTCAAGTTTCCTGGCTGTATCTTCTTTATTCACTAGCTGTGGAGTAGAAACTGGGGACCTGCTAATAAGAGCTATCAATAAAAATTGAACTAATTAAGTTTCAGACATAATCCCCTATTATTATAAGAGAGCTCAGTGAGATATAAGATAATGGAGTAATAAACCTCTGAAAATTGGGATTTAGCAAGGAAATACCAACAGAGCTAGGAACATAGTGTCGTGATCTCAATGCCACAATAAATGTTTAATCAGCTTCTATTGATAAATTTTAAGCAGTAGAAAGACCTGAATATAGCAGCAAGAGAATTAAGTTTAAGCATAGATTATTTGCAAAAATTTTGCATCTCCGTTATTTATATAAAAAAAAAAGAATCCCTCATTTAGAGGACTTCAAAGAATTTGAAATCTTAAGGATAGTAAAACCGTTGCTAGATAAGCTGCACCTCTGTGTCTAAAATAATAAGTAGAATTTAGATGATCCTTTTTCATTTCATCGCAGGCATCATGATTTAAAGGCATTCCACGTTATTACATATTGAATGCTAAAATTTCAGATCATACACTATTATAACATGAGGAATATTGAAGCAAAACGTTCTGATACCTCTTGAAAAGTTTATTTAAAAGCTCAGTTAACACCTGAATAGTAATGCAAATGACCAAGATGACAGATTTTTCTCACCTACAACCTGTGTAACATAGTATATGGATATTCTTGCTTAATCTTTTATGTTGATTACAGAGGAATCAATTTCTTACATCATCACCCACGAGCAAATCTGTAGCAATGAGTTCCAGAATGCTATGGTGCACAAATGAGTGATTGCCAACTTAGCTTATTCAACCAAGATGGCAGCCAAAACGAAAGCTGATAATTATGTTTAAAAAGTAACACATAACAATTTAAAATAATTTAGGGGCGTTATGGTTGGCTTTAAAGTATGTTTATTAAGTGGAACTACACTACTCTCTTTTATTAGACCCAGACTAGTGTGTTACAAAGCTATTACTCCTGAATTTTATTTTGCATAGATCTTTATCAACATGATAGGTCATAGCTCTAAAATCTGTAGTTAGGGAAGAATTATATGAGATATTAATCTAGAAGCTAGAGAAAGTTTTATATCAATTGAGATCTAAAATTTCTATATGGAAAGGCTATCTCCACTTCCCTTTCTCTTTCTCTTCCATTTTCTACCTTGCTTTTCCCTTTTTCACTCTCTCCTTTTTCCTCTCTCTCTAACAGAATGGGAGAGTGCTCCAGAGAAGGGCTAGCTCTTCAAAGAATATGTCTCTCCCGTTAACTTAGATTTCACCTTGAAAGGAGGTGGTAGACAAGTGAGTGCTTTCTGTTGGGCACAAGTGTGAATTTGTTCTAATATAAAGCAGCAGAAAGTTAATGGGCGGAACAGCTTACGAATCCCTGTGGTCATCAAAGACAGATGCAGGTAGAACACACATCATTAATGCCATCTTTTGGGTGAGAAGAAAACACAGCTAACTGATGTGAATATTATTTCAGAGAAATAGGGATTTTTATCCTCAGTTTCTAAAATGACTCACTGCAGTGCCTCATTTTGCTTTGTTTGTTGGGTTTTTTTAACCCTATGGAATAACAGCCAACTGTAGTTTTCTACCGATACATACAAATTATAGGTGTGTAAAAGCTATTTGTTGTTCTTGATGGCTTTCCTTTCTGGCAATGAAGTGCAATCCTGCCATATGGCCTCCAGGAGAACAGTTGGCTAAGGGGTTCCTTGGCTACTCAGTCTCAAGGAGCAGTAAGAGGAGGCTGCTCAGTGGGCAGCAGCAGGGATGCTGAGGGATGCAGTCCTTCAAGGGATGCAGTCCACCAGGACCAGAGCAAGGCAAGAAGGGCAGGTCTGGTGACAGTAACCAGTGTCAGCTACAGTTCTGTGATGGCCAGACAAGCGATAAGTCACATGCAAGAGCTCAAGTCAGCAGGGCAAGGACAAGATCAGACAAGTACCAGGCTGGGCACAAGGATAACAGTAACATAGCATCAGTGCAATTCTTGAGTCAGCGGTGAGGAAACAAATGTAGCTGTTTCCACAGAGTCTGGTCCAAGTTTCTGTAACTACAGCATGTCAGAGCAGACCTTGAACACAGGCAGCACCCTGGGGCAGGGAGAGAGAGAGGAATATTACAAAGATGAATGGTACAGCTGGTCACAGCAATAAGAAACTGTTGATTCATGCAGGACCTGGGCAACCAGTATTTACTGTTTTTCATCATATACTTCAGGAAAGTATTGAGTTTAGCTTTACTCTCCATTTTTAAGCAGGATCAGAGAAGGAGATACACTGAGGAAGAGCTGCCTCTCAGGTATTATGGAAACTCCATTCCAAAGTGATAGGTTTCACATGGAACTAGGCTAGGTTAAATTAGGTGAAAAGCAAATGAATATTGCTTTGTTTGGAGTTTCAGAAGTGACCTAAGATTTGTAAGAGTGGGTTATCTCAAACTTGCTTATGGAATAAATAGGTACGTTCTTATCTAGCTGAGTTTGTCAGCTGGGTTTCAAATATGCAGAGCAAGAAAATATCCAGTTGTTCGATTGAGAAGATCAACAAAGGACTTTTCCACAAACGATACCTGTATGTTGAGAAATATAACTGCCAGAGAATGCAGCTGTTGGAGGAGTGAAAAGATACAAGGGTAAAATAATTAGTCTAAATAGACAAAGCAACAAGCATGTCTCATAATGGCTGGAGGGAGGCCCCATACATATGTAGAGAAAAGAACTGGAAAATGCACGGTTAAATTTTAGGGGATTCAAAATTGATAGACCTACCCAAGTGTGGGTAAAATGACATAAGGAAATAAAAAGGGGAAAAAAGCCAGTGGTAAGAGAATACCTAGTCCCCAGAAGTGAGCAGAAACTGGAATTTAAGGATATAAATCTCAAATGGAAAATAGCAACTTAAGGTCTGACATTTACTTTAATAGGAATCATGGTATTTGCTTGGCTCAAGAGGAAAGGTTCTCATCCTGTTTCAGGTATATCTTCCTTTTTTTTGGTGTGCTTCTAATCCAGAAGTTTTGTGCTCTAGTGGAAGTGCAAGTAAACAGGATCTGCTTGGGTTCTCTACTGTCTTTCTGCTTCTTCTGTACTGTAACCAGGTGAGATAATCCTCTTATTTTGATTTTCCCATTACATCAATGTTTTTGGCCATCTTGAAACATGCAGAAAGATGAAAATTAACGCCAACAACTCAAACAGGTTCTGATGTAGGCATTTTTTATTTGTAATATATATTCCCCAAATGATGGTTGCTGCCTGGACTATTTCCATTAGGGAAAGATTTTTATAAGAAAGTTCACTACTGATCGTATTTGATCATATAGATGCATGATCATGCTGTTTCAGACAAGTTTCATAGGAAATGAAAATAAATCTGGAATCAGAATATGGGTTTTGTGGCCAAATTTCACTTATAGCATTAACCTGTAAAGCAGAAATAGTGTATCTCTACTTATGTTTTTTCAATGAAGTTGTACCTTTTATCCTCAAATATTTCTAAATATATAAATAATAGGTGATCCAGACCAGTATGTATGTTTTTGAGTTCTCTAAGTTCTCTGATTTACCACTGTTAATGCTGTAAGTTTACTGACCTCATACGTATACATAAATATACTTTCTCTGAGGTTTAGGTAGCTTCAAAAAGCAAGTTTATTTGTGCCTTACAGTTTCTGGTGCAGCGAGCACTATTGATCTTGTTTTGTGACGCTGTAGCTAACAGTATCAATAATGTGTTTCTTTCTTTTACTAAATAAGAATCAATATACATGGCCAAATTAAAGCAGCCTGATTCTAGGTAAAAAGCTGCAAACACTCCTGAGTGACTGAGTAAAATGGAGGACATGAAATCTCCTATCTGGTAGTACTAGAGATCCTCAAAATTCAGGGGTTTTGCTTAACCATTTGCAGTTTTATACCATTATTTCTCTAGTTTGACTGGCTGATTTTGTTAAAGTTTATTATTAACTAGTCAGCTGTTTCTCGCCCTGATTCAGAGAGGAAATACAAGGAAGGATAAACAAAGGGAAAAAAAGACATGAAAGTTGATCATATTGCCAAACCATTACTCTTTCAGTCAAGAGAACTGAGCTGTTCATATAGTTCTGTCATGTAGTATTTGTAACCTCCAGAAAATTTACAGAAAGCAGGTTAATAGGAAATATTTTACAGATATTTATCCATTTGACAAATTTCTGCTGAAATACCAGATAAAAGTGTACAGGAAGATAGAAGAGGGAAATAGCTTAGGTTTCTGTAGTATGCTCACAGTTTCTACAGACCTTACAGTTACCCATTTTTCTGACTCCACTGCAACTGTACCACAGTGACCAATCTAAATCTGCCATTTTCACAAGATGTGCTGCTAGAGTTAGGTGAGAAATTGTTTTACCATTAAAAAAACAACTTTCATAATTTCAAAAAATCCCTCAGCTGGTGTGAATGACATCAAGACCTTTCAAAGCTTAAAAAAAAGAAAACAGTAAGCCTGACACCATCATTGCTATGTATCAATATGCATTAGCCTGACACCATAATTAGTATACCATCAAATATAAGATGCAATAAGTTAATTAGTATTCACATGGGCAAATATGAGTTCTCAAAATAGTTGATGGAAAGAGAAGTTATGCTTCACAAACCTTTCAGAGTTCTTTCAGCGAGCTGCCAAGCTGATGCCAGTTGACACAGTCTGCTTGGGTAACTGGAGAGTATTTGGAAAGAATTCCTTGCCAAAAGGCCATTAAGAATTTAGGCAGCCAAGGAGTAAGAGCTTCTTGTGCAGAAGAAATACTGCCGTGGCTTGTCAGGGTCCCAACAGCACTAATATCCTGTAATCTCCCTGAGAAGCCTCATTAGAGATCCCTCTGCCTGTGGGCTGGGAACTCCACAAAAGTTCAGTCCTGGGCACCCAGATCTGTACCCCTGTGCCCAGCCATGTCTCCTCCAGACTTGGTTTTCTGCCTGCTTTTCCCGGATAGACTCTGAACCTACGCTGTAGAGACCTTTGTCACCAGCCCTGTCTCCAACCAGTCTCCTTCCAGTCAGACTGCCTGGGGAATCCCAAGGACATTACCCACTGTCTTTCTTTCCTGGGGTTTAGGACTGTGGGATTGTGCCCTGGTCAGCAAGGACAATGCCCTGTCTCTGCTTCTCCTCCTTCAGCCTGCAGCAGCCACATCCCTGTTGCTCCCAAGAGGAAAATAGTTGAGAAGAGTAAACAATCTGTTGCATAAGTGGAGATCCTCATGCTGGGCTTCAGACTGGGCTCTGTGTTCCTTAAAAAGTGGGTAAAAGAAATTTTCTGGTAATAGCAAGTTTTTCAGAGCACCAAAGACAAGAGGTTGTTGGAAAGAACTGCAGAACAACCTTATGACACTGAGTGACTGGGAGAGGATATAGCAGATTAAATTCAGCATAAATGTATGTAAAGTGATTCACACAGGGTGGAAAAAAAATCTCTCTGTAAAATAATAGACTCTGGATGAACCATTACCACTTGGGAATGAGATATTGCCATAGACGTCAGCTCAGCATTCAGTAGGCAAATCAAATTAAATGTTAAGAATTATCAGGAACAGAATAATGTACAAAGTACAAATTTTCCTTCTGTCACTGTGCAAGGTTAGTGTGTGTCCGGATCTATCACTGAGGTGTGCAGCATAAGTCTCTCTCTGTCTCAGAAAGAAAATATATTAAAAACTTGAAATAGCTCAGAGAGAGTCAGCCAAGATGGTCAAAAGTACAGAGCAGCTTCTCTACAAGAAGCAAGTAAGCAACCTAAGATTTGTTCAGTTAGGCAAAGTAACTGAGAGAGAGATGGTGTCATTGTAGATGGAAGCGGAAACAGTCATTCCACATCTCTTTCAAAACACTTCTTGAAAGACAGCATTAAGGACGAGTTTAAAACAAGCAAAGGGTTTCTGATCTTCATAAAATTTGGAACTGAGCTGGGAAGTCCTGTCAAGTTTTTGGATGAAAAACATGTACATGACAAAAAAGAAACTGCCAGAAGTCAGGAGGAAAAATCCACCAAAGGTTTTAAAATACAAAGACTTCAAAAAGCTACAAAATATTGAGAGATGGATTTGGGAGAAGTATCAAGTGCATGCTCCAAGCTTCACCTCTTCTTCAATGTCTATTTTTGGCTTCTGCCAGAGACTCTTGCTGGCCTAGATGGACCCTTCTTTGGACAAATAATGCTTATTTTCTTATGCTCTCTGTTCGGCAAATATAACACATTTGTCTTTCTTAATTTTGTAAAGTACAATTTATTGGAGTTCTTTTGAGGTAATAAATTTCCAACATCTTATGTAGAATTTATTCTTGTTCATAATTTCATCCATTTTCAGTTGATCACTCTTGTTCACTGACTGTCTCACTTTAATAAGAAATTGATAAAAAATATAATACCCTTTCAAAGTCATGCATAGTTTGAAGAAGATCGTTACTGAGAAACAAACAGGACTGGTTTATGAAAATGGCAAGAAACACATTCCACAAGCACTATGCATCTGTTAAATACATGCTCTTCCTCCTTGTCCATATCATTAATCACCCTGTTCTGACGTTTAGCCATAATTATCATACTAATTTGAGCATTTTTTCTTACTGTGGAAATAGATAATGGCTATTACTGATGGCTTTTTGTTGTTATTTTAAAAATGAAGTGTTTGTGAATAATCAAGAGTCCACAAGTAAAGAGTTTTATCAAAAACCTTTGCTTTGGAAAGATATTTTTGAGGTTTCCTCATATTCAGGGAAAGCAATTTAACTAAGTAGGGGGTTGTTTTACCACTGGATCAAGGTAATCTCCTTTATTTTTGACAAATGCTTAGAAAAAATGTATTGGAAAGCATACAAAAAGAATACATTACAAATGGCAAAACTCTCAAATGACTTTCCTCTCCCTCAAACCTAAGCCAGGAACTTTTTAATTGGTGTTTGTCTGCTATTTTTCAAGAACGGAAAGGGCAAAATGCTGTCCTGCTGAAAGCATTTAACAAGGTAGTTGTGGTAGGTTTGTATAATTTAGCATAGAGGTGATCAGCAGAGTAGACAGGGCAAGAAACTATTTTAAACAAAACAAAAATAAAGGCTAAATAATTTGCAGGGATGTTGTTTTCCATAACTTTTAAATATGTTTGCTTTCTTTGCATACAGCTCTTCTTTCCTTTGCATACTTGGTTGTAGTCTACCTCAAGTGAATTCTGGCTGGAAAACAGCCCTGATGAATAGTACATTGATGAGGAACTGTAGGGAAAGGGTAGAAATTATGCAGTAACTAGAAATTAGCATGCAGTGAATGAGGGTGAAAATGAGAGTCTGGATGTGGTGGCAATTAATTCCCCACATACAACTTTATTTTAATAGTAAAAAAGTTGATGCAAACAGAAATGGGTTTGGTGTAGCTATAGGAGTAGTTCATTGATGTACCAGTGTGGTGGTTAACACACAAGACATAAAACCAGTGCTTGCAGCATGGAATAGGCAAGCTGTGTGGGATACACTGAATCCAGTGCTGGTTTCTTTCTACAGGCAGATCCGAGAGCATTGAGTTATTCAAGCTGCCAAAATTAGAAAACTTCCCCTTTATAACAGAACCATACCAAACTTGATTTCTGTTTCATAGAATCTGGCAAATACAGGGTGTATGCAGAATAAACTCCAAAACATTTAACTGCAGAGCCTGATCGAGTTGTATATTAGTCTGGTTCTTAATTAGTGTGAGTCAACTTGTGTTGATGGACTACCTAGCTCTCAGGTCTGTGTACAGCATCTGTACATTGCCAGGCTTCTGTTTTGAAGAAAACACAAAAGCACAGTGATGTATTATAAAAGTTATTGCTACAAATGGGGGGAAGGAGATGGAATGGCAAAGGTGCAAATTTTCATGCTTTGCTTCTGTGTATTGGGCTTTCTGCAATTTAGTGTTTTATGAAGAAGTGGGAAGGGAATTTACCACTTATGTGATTTTTAAAAATTATTTTAATATTTTTAAGAAGCATCAGAGTTATTGTATGTCTTTGATTGTTCCACTAGAGAGTCAAAATAATCCTTACTCAAAACAGCTAATATCATTATAACAAGTACTTTAATGGGGGGAAGTTTTCTCTGGTAAACCATTTGCTTTTAGTTCTGTGTAATCTCTGAAGGAACGGTGCCTTCAGTTGTTTTTCTAAAGGTGCATTTTAAACCATCTCCCCAGTTCTCCTGGCACAGAGTTAAATAGTTAAGCAATATTATGCAATATCTAGAGCGAGTGTGTGTGCATACAATATGCAGCCTTGTTTTGTTAGGAACACTTGGGTACTTTTACTACCCTTGAACAACATACAGTACATTCAGCATCAATTTTATTCCCCTTTTAATTTAGAAAGGAAAACTTATGTTCCCAAAGGTATGACTCACTGTTCATATAAAGTATTGTATTTCCATGATTTATTGAGATATTAACATGGAAATGGTGATGTTAAACAATACTTGGAATAGCTCTAAAAGTGTAGTGGGAATCATGATTTCATAAGAAGAAAATTAGTTATGTAGGTAACATTACTGTATAATTTCCCATAGGATCTCTACATCAGGCAAGATTTTATTATATTCTAAAACAAAGTTGCTTGCACTCACTTTAAATATAAAGTACTGCTGAATACGACAATATCACAGTACAAGCAAAGACATCTGTTAATGGTACCATGAATAGTTATGAACTGTGGTACTCAAATGGCTTTGCCAGCAAAGCATTGCCTCCTAATTTATTTTTATAGCAAATGGATGCCTCATTTTTCATGGTTTGGTAGTTTGCATTCAAATGTACCAATAACTTCCAAGGCAATCACTTCTACACAGCATGTTTTATTTGAGAAAATAAGATGCAATAGCTAATGGTGTGTTGGTGGGTAGTCTTCTCTATCAGCAGTTTTGTATGAATCCTTATGTTATTTTCTTTTTCTTTTTTTTTTTTTTTAAGATTAGTTCATGAAAAGGAATGTATACATAAAGTATGCTTATTGTACAGAAAATTTAATTTAATTTTGTATCACACAAATGAAGAAGGACAAAGGCTGTGTAATTGCATTGGTTTTCTCATCCAGTGTGCTACAACTGAACTGGGCGTTTTACATTTTCACTCATTCCTGGAGGCATCACCAAAAACTAAAAGGGAACACAAGTGGTTTCAGCTGTCACAGAACAGAATTCAAAAGCCCTTAAAGCCTTCCACAGAAATCAGTTGAGGACAGGAGGGAGGCAGCAAAAATTAAGCTGTGCCTAAACTAGTTTTTCAAATTTGTGGTAGATAATAATAGAACTGATTCTAGAAAGAGGTTGCAATGATGGCACCATTGGTAGTCAATAGCTGCTTTCATGGGTTCATCGGCTACCTTGTGGTTTATTGTCACATCATCATTTTAAAACATCATAGTGTAGCTGGCTAGATGGGGAGGCTGTGGCTGTTGGCTAGCTGGGCTGCTGGCAGACTTGGCTTTGGCTGTGGTAAGAGAGCCTGGGTTCATTGACTTCAGTGTTGCAGATCCTCTTCTGTGTGCTTGGCACTGCTGTCAGCTCTTTTAAATCAAATCCTGTTTCCTCGAATATGATGCCACTAACTGCTGTGGTGTGTATGGCTGCATAAATCTAAGTGTTACCCCTCTCTTTTGAGGACAGATGAAATCTACTGAGTGACTAGCAAAAAGTCCACCTTAATCAAAATTAAATTCATCTTCTTAAAAAACAGGAATACAAGTATTATTTTAGAAGAGCTTGCTTACGTCCTTTATAGATGCACTGGTTGTTTTAATTTGGGGATTGCTTTTTAATTGAGATTTCCTTAAGTCTTTTCAAAGCAGATGTTCAAATTTCCTCAGTTTTTCAGTCTCATAGTAGTCAGTCCCTTAAACTACAGATACACCTAAGTAGTTTTGGGGCTAAACACAAGGTTGGATCATGTTGAGCTACGTTGTTGCTGTTCCCATAGGGACTCATAGTTCTCCATAGGGAGTTATTAAGTAGAGCAGTTTCATGGACCAGCCAAGTGCCACTCCTCCATGTGAGCCCAATAAATGCTCACCAGCACTCTCCAAACCTGCCGGATTTGTACAGCCCACTGTGGTGGCCCGTGTACAGACACTACTTGAAAATTGCCTTTATTATTACAATTTAGTACTAATCTTTGTTACAACTACCCTGTATATTTATCTTGGATGTCAGAAAGCTTTTATTTTTTCCCCACCTTTTTTTCCAATTTCACCATACTTTGTGCAGTCACTTCCATGGGAGTCTTCCCGTGAAACCCTTCCACAGCAGTGAATCCTTAGTGTTTTGAAATAACCGGTTTCTCCCACTCTTGCAAGGGAGTAAAAAAAAAAAAAAAAAAAAAAAAAAACAAAAAAACAAAAAAAAACCAACAACCAAAACATAAAATTAAAAAAAAATTCCTGACAAGGTCTTTCTCAAGCCAGACATGTCACTGTGAAACATTCAGCTTTAGGATTTCACTTAATTGAAGGTGTTTCAATTAGGTCACCAAAAACCTTTATCGACAAACCCCACTGCTTCAGCTACAGCAATAGCTCCATTATGATTCAAAGTGGCTTTGGGGAAGCTGCTGCCTTCCCTGCCTTCATGTTCTGTAAATCAAATAACAATCACCTCAAGTCTCTGACTAGCATCAGCAAAGCAGAGCCTATTTCAAGATACAGTTGTATAAGAGTCCAATTCTTGTGGCAGATCAAGTCTGGGATGCCTTGGATGAATGCCAAGAAGCAGCTTCGCAGCTAACTGACTGTCTCAATCCAGTTTTGTTACTCCTCTCCCTTGTCACTAACATCACCTTTTCATACCTTCTGCAAAATGCAGCCTGTTGGCTAGCATTTAGCTCTTTTGCATTTTTTTTTTGTTCAGAATATATAGTTCTGAAATACATGATGGTAAAATTTTCTAATAATGAGGCATTTTTTTTCATGTGATTCCGACTATGGGTTTATGACACATTCTAATTAACTGGGTTTATAATAAGTATTTTTAGACCAGTCACAGTAACACAAAACTGGGCCTACTAAACTTCAGTGTCCAAATAACAGCTTCCTTGCATGCCTCTGCTGACAGGGCCCGTTCTTTGTGCTGGAGCAAAACTGTCACTGGAGCTCGCAATTAAAATCACTATGAAGGTGTATCTTTTGAGGCACTCTTGCTAGACATGCTTTGCATGGTGCGCCACTTCAGCCATCACTGCTAATCGGTGCTGACACTGATTTGTCACTTCTGAAGTCTAGAGCACGATAAACTCAGAAGCTGTTACACTGTGGGGGATATCGATCAGATCTAGTTAGTGCTTGGTGACTGTATGCTAGTGAAACCAATTGGACAGATTACTTTGTGTTCCCTGGCAAGTAAAGCTCAACTCAAGATGTGATCAATCCACCAATCTATAGTGACAGAATAATACATTAAAACAGATTGATCCTTGAGCTACGCTAAATCGGGTTAAATCCTCATCCTTGGGTGAGTTTGTTTTACAGAAATACAATTTACGTATGACTTCTTTGGTTTCTGTTAAAATTCTTTAAAAGCTATATTTTGCATTAACAACTTCATTGCCAGAACTGCTTTCTATTTTTCATCCCGTGCTACGCTGTATGTTTTCCACATAAACGTATATAATAGTCATTTCATGAGCAGTGAATTGCAAGTTAATTGTAACTATTCTTTTTGAAGTTCCCCTTGAGCTTCAGTCTGCAAATGTGATGTTTGCTCTCTGGTGGTGCCAGAGCTAGAAGGGTTATGTCAGTTCAGAAGAAATTGTTTTATCTATATGTCTACCACAAATTTGTTGTCTGTTAGGATATGCAATTTAAGGGTGCCATGCTTCATGGTTTTTATACTCACCTTGGGGAAATACCGCTATCTGTGATTAATATATATGACAGAGGATAAAACTGGGGATTGCAGACCCAGTGAGTAAAGGCTAACCTTTTAAAAAGGAAAAGCATCACGGTCATTTGTATACATCAGGATGGCAATTATTAACGAGACATCTGTTGGTGATTGCTTTTTCATGACTTTCAAGAATTTCTCTGAGTAACCTGCCACTGCCCATTAGCTGTTTTACTATAGAATATGCTTGAAAAATATGTCAAGGGTCTGTTTTCTTACTGGGCAACAGGAAAATAAACAGTATGTGTGTCATGCTGCAACCTTGTCGTCATCCTGCTAGGATGCAGTCTCCTGCTGGTGAGTTGTCTGCACAGTGGTCTTACCTGAGTGCAGGCCTGTGAGGTGTGACAAACAATGCTGCTCTCAGCTTCACTGCTGGGAGCAGTGGATTTGCAGCAACAGGCTGGGACTTGTGGTCTTCCATGCCGATACCAGCCATTCTTCTAAGCCTTGCTTCAAGGCTCCTCCTGCTGCTTGAACACACAGACATCTCCATCCATGTTTCTTTCATGCCAATCACAGTGTTTCTGTTACAAAACTCTGCATTTTCACTCTTCACTGACTGCCTCTTCCTTTCCATGAGCAATATCTGCAGGTGACTCTGCTAGGTAGGATTTTTTGAAATCCCAATTTTACATAGACAAAAATAAGTTTAAGGAAGTCACCAAGATAATTAATTGCTCTATTTGGCATATATGAAATCTAATAACACTATTTTATTACTTTTGCACACTTAGAAATCACATTCCTCTTTTTACCTCCTACAGGAAATCAAATTGTTCCTGTAGATACATATTCAGAGTCGATTTGACATAGTGTTTTCCTGAGAAGAGGCACTGCAGAGCCCCATCAGAACAGCCCTGTTGGGCTGGGCTCCAGGTGAGATAGTAAAGGGACTGTGTGCTCTGCTCTGCATCCTATTCCCCTGCATCCCTTGGGCTACATCTCTGCTACGCCCAACCTTGAATATATATTTAAGCTGTAACAAACTTGTGATCTGAGGCTTAGTTTGAAAAAAACACAAAACCAAACACCTTTACGAGAAAACAGAAAAAAAAGAATCAATACTAGCAAAGTAGAACTTCTGAATTTCCCCTATAATTCTCTCACTGTATTATATATCTACTTAAAAGCAAGTGCACATAATGCTTTGGATTATGGTGTATTTGGTTGTAGAACTGCCCATACAATGCTTGTCTATGAGGGATAGGAAAATGTTAAGTATCTAACTATGATGGCATTTGTATCTTGAGTTTTCAGAGCTCTTTTTGAAGTGGTTTTCAATATGTGACTGACATTTGTCGAAGTCTTTTTCTCTAGTAAAATACATCATTTATTCTGCCTAGTTATTTGAAAAGTCTCTAATGTTTCTCTCTGTATATGAGCAGATAAAATCTACAAGAGTAATTAACTAGATTGAAAAGAAAAGGACAAAAGATAATGCATGCTTGTGTTATAGGAACTGTCACAAAGGTATTTAATGGAAAGATACTTTTACTTGCTCTCTCTAGCTAAGTTTTAAGTGAGTTTATGGAAAAGGGCTCCTTTTCAGTCAAGCATTGTGACACGCTGTTAATCTCAAAGATGATTTTTCAGTGTGCCTTGAGGACAAGCAGTTGCCTGGGGCCAGGAGCAGTAGGGGCTCCCCTGGGTCCATCAGGCCAGGGGTAGGGACTAGCAGCCAGGGGGGGACAAACAGGGGACAGCCCCAGCCCTGGGCATTGGGCACCTCCATGGGGACTGGCTGAAGCCATTTAGAGATGTCAGCCCACTGGCTGGGCTTAGATCAGGCCTAGTGAGGGGATGGTCAGTCAGGGCCATGGGAATGGGGACTGGCCAAGGCTAGGTTTGGAAGGCACTCCACAGGTAAGATATTACGTTGATACTGATGAGACTTCATCCTAGCTAGCCAATCCTGATTCTGTCAGGATTTTTAAACCTGATAATCTTGTTTTTTCAAAAAACTAGTCCTCGAGTCTCTTACGTTTATATGCTGGCAACATGCACAACCAACGCAGATGACAGATTTAGAGATATTAGCTGTTGCCACTGACTCCTCGTTGAAAGATCTGTGAATTTCTTCTCCTTGATGTTTTCAGCATTGCTTAGTGAAATCCAGGGTTGAGACTTGATTAGCAGTTGCAGAATTCCAGATGTTTAGTATACCTGTCAATATGCTTACAAACATGCATAAAAATAAAGGTTTACATGTATATAAAGATGCATTTCTGAGGGACTTTTCTTTCCTCAGCCAGTCATTTCCATGTGCAGTTCAATGTTATGTGTGATGCTCAACTTGGAGATGCTTTCTTACGTTTACTTCCTTCCTCTTCTTAGTTACTAAGTGATTTGTTTTAAGAGTTAGAATAACCACTGTTAAATAACTGTAAATTATGACATCATCAGCATAAATTTATTATTTTGTGTGTATAACACTTGCTACTTTATTTATATTTTAAAAATACCCAAGCAACACATAATGAATTTCAAGGTCCCAAGAGATTATAGAGGAATGATTTCTGCTTGCCTGTCACTGTTTCAGATAACATACTTTTCTTGTTCCAGCTGTAGTCCAGAATGTCAGAATCTGTTCCTCTTGAACAAAGATGAGAGGGTTTAATGAAAGCCCTGAATTAGGGGAGAGACAAAAGTCCTTGTCCAGGCTGTTCTATAAAACAGTCCACATAGTCCCTCTTTTCTCCCATCCCTCCATATTCACCAAACTTGTGTCTGTTGACAGCATTCCCCTTTTTTTTAATTATTTATAGCAAAATCTGCTTAAACTAATGAGCGGCCCTTTGGGGCAGAAAAGGCCCCATTTGGGGTTTGTATTTTCTTGTTCTCCTCCTCTGGTTTTATCCCTTGTTTACCCTTCTGTTTATTTCTAGACTCATCCTTCAATGTAGCCCTGAAGTTCTCAGCTTAGCTGGAAATTCCCATGAATAACTCTTACATTACCTTTGATTTCAATGCCAGTCATTAGGTTATCCAATGTTGGACATTTTCTCCTAATTTTATAGAGAAGTATTTGTTTTTCAGTGTCTTACTGTATCATGGAGAAGCAACAACTTATCAACATTTGTAATCATTTTCAATGCTTGAAGAAGACTGAGCCAATTAAAAATGCAAGTTGAAATGGATGTGTGTATGCATCTCAGGCTACCTGCAAATGCAGCTCTTGTAAATTTAAGCTGGTAAAAGTACATTAAGCTTCTGAAATCAAAGTGATCCATTTTTCAAATGTGTAATTTGCAGGTTTGAAAATAAGGCTGATCCCCATGAGAAACAGCACTGATGTGTAATCCTCTTTTGACCAAATACTGTGCATTTTCAATGCACCAGCCTGCATGTACATATGCATTCCATGCTTTCGTTAAGTCAGGATTGGATTTCTATTGCTTTGTTTGGGGTAAGACTTTTCTGCAAGCAAAAAAATTTTTATGAGTTCTCCAGCTAACATAGGATTCAGAAGTCCAGCCTAAATCCATCTAATTTGCATGAATTGAGCAGTATATACCCTGACATGCTTGTAAATTAAATCACTGAAGGTGGTCCAGCTTAATTACATTATTCTTAACTGAGACAGTTCAGAAAATGTGTTTAATAATGTACATCTTAGAGAGCACTCAATACAAATTGTTATGGAAGGGTAGGATGCACCTTCAAGCCATCAAATAGAGAGGCAGAAGAGGAACAGATGGGGAAAGTGCAATGCATTAAAATACCTAAATATACATTCTTTAAAAGGCTGGCTTTATAGTTCAGAGTGCTAGGATTCCAGAGGGGTAAAATAAAGACTGTTTATATCCTCTGTGATCTTTGGAGTTATATAAGACAAAATAACCCCATTCCTCCCCCCGAGTCCAGAGATGCTTGCTGGCTCTTTGGATCATCAGTCTCATTCTTTTCTTTTGTTAGAGAGGACTTTTGCCTGTCTCCGTGGCTACATCTTTTTTCAGCACTGATCGTTTTTGTAATGACCTTAGAAGTCTCATATTAATGCTGTTAGCTTAAAAGACTGCTAACTGTAACAAATTGTTTAGGTTCAACGTATCACATTGACAAGCTCTAACACCAACGTGGAGATGTTTAGAGGAGGTGTTCGGTGGTGGCCCTGAGTGCCTTTCCCAAACACAGTTCGAGTCTAATGACTCCATTGCTGTGACTCTGAGAGTCCAGACCTCAGCTGAGCTGCAATACCTGATCAGGCATGAGAGATCTTGTACAGGAATAGAACAAACCTGGCAATTTCATTATCACTTTTACTATGATAGTCTCTTTCTTAGGATGAAAACAGAAGATTTGGATATTTCTCTTGGCTTTTAAGCAAGTGTGTAGCCTCATGATAATTGAAACCAATTTTCATTCCATACCTGTATATTATAGTAAGAGGAAAACATGCAGTGCTTAGGGTTATGGATATTATTTCCAAAGATATTTTTTTTAATACAATGCTTTTCTTAGAGTGGAAGTAGCAGTCAAAGCTGGAAATGTTTTTTCCTAATTATATTTTGCTTTGGGATTAGAGTAGGAGGGAGGGAGGGAGGAAGGCAGGAAGGAAGGCAGGAAGGCAGGAAGGAAGGCAGGAAGGAAGGAAGGAAGGAAGGAAGGAATATATTGTATGTTTTCCATACTAGACAATAGGTTTTGTACGTAGGAAGACAAAGAGCACATTTTTGTCTGTTCTGCTCCTTCTGCTGATATTTATCCATAAACATTGTGCAAGAAGGGCCAGAAAGAATCAGCATTTAACAAATTATTTTACTTTTTCTTCTGAAAATCAAGAACTGGGAGGCAATTTCCATTTTTTAAACAGCAGAACTAGAAAATAATAGCAGTAGATGATTATATATAAATACATGTGAGAAAAGATAATGCTTAAGTAAAATAACTCCCTTTCCCTGTCTTCATTTTGTTAATGATGTTCTCTGATGTTGCATACATAGCCTAACATTTCTAGTTTGGGACTTTTTTACCATTTCCCAAAATTGTCTCCTGTGAACACTTTTGTCTCATTTTCTTCTATTTGTTTCATTGGTAAAATTGAGTTGATGCTTTTAAGGTAGATCTGTTTTGGGATTTGTTTGGTTTNGGTGTATTTTTTTTTGGGTTTTTTTTTTTTTTTTTTTTTTTCAATTAATTGAGTAAATATTCAGTTGGTTTTGTTTTCTTGTTGTCTTGGAAGTTGTTTGTGAGGGTATTTTGTGGAATGTGACAGAAATATTTTCTTGGTCAGAAGCTATCAGAGAGTTGTTTCTTCCCATCTACAAAGTGTTTGATGCACTATTTGTGCCCCAAGTTTCTCACACTCTATAGCAAAATGGAAATCAGGAGAACTGAAGTGTTTCTTTTACTAAAAATTAGTTAATTCAGGTTGAAAGGGATCTTGAGAGATCTTTAGTCTGCTCTCCTGCTTACAGCAGAAGCAGCTCTGAGATCAGACCGGGTTGCTCTAGGCTTTATCCAGGCAGGTAAGTGGGCAACTTGGAAAACCTCCAAGGGTGAAGCCTGCTCAGCTTCTCTGGGCAGCCTCTTCTATAGCCTACCTGTCCTCCTGGGGGAGACACTCCTCCTCCTACCCAGTGTCAGCCTCCCTTGCTTCATCTCACATCTGCTGCCTCTTGTCCCCCCACCACGCACTGCTCTGAAGAGTCTGGCACTGCTTTCTCACCCTTTGTCTCCTCTTCCTCACCACCCTAGCTCCATTTTATTGATGCTTTCTCTATTGGGCAACCCAAAACTGGACACTGTTTCAGATGTGGTCTAGTGGGCACTGGGTAGAAGAGGGCAAGCTTTTCCCTCCATTGATTTGATGTGCTCCTGTTAGTACAGCACAGGATGCTGTTGGCTTCTTTGTTTTACAGGTAATCCTCTTCCTTTTTAATATATATTACTGTTTTAAAGACACTCTATGAGTCAATAGAAAGCCTTTTGCTAAATATAATAATGTTATGTAAACACTATCACTTCAGGAAGGACTGGCACTCAATTTATACTCACTGACGTTCCTTAATATCCTGTGATGGGCAAAGCAATGGATTGACACTGTAACAAGTACAGCTCCAGAAATAAACTAATACTGCATCCTGGTTCAAAGACTATACAGTACGTGAAAATGAATGTAAGGAAGAAAAAGAGAGCACACCTAAGTAGGTTGAGCTGGGAAGCTCTTAACCAGCTCTTTTAATTTGCGTAATTGGATCCCAGCATATGCATTTATTTTTCTATTGATTACTAGAAAACTAATTTCATTTCACCTCCCCCTGGGCTGTGGTTAGAGGTATTCTGCCTGTACTCCTGGAGGACAATGCAAGAAGAGTGTTTTGTTTACCACTGTATCCTGAAAGGATAGTGAATACATATCATCTGCTCTACTTCCAAGGAAACCTCAGAAAAGAAGATCATGTGAGTGCTGGTGCTGTCTTCTGATGGAAATGGTTAAGTTATAAACTTCCCATCCATACATGTGCTGATGACATGTAGTCTTGCATCAGATGCAATCTCATTTCATTAGATTTTTACTGTTAACCCTTTATCACCATTTCTGTCTTGCTTCTGGTACTAACTCATTTGCTTCTCTTGGCAGACAGTCTTGCTGATATTACTGCTCTTGCTTATATATTCATATATATTAATATATTTATTAATATATATAGTATTATATATATTCATGTATGTATAACCAACAGAGCTTCTTGGAGGAAACTCTGTTTCTAGCACACAATAGCTTTTGTTTGCTAATGTCAGATATACCACTTTGTTACCTTAGTTTCTAGATGGGTAGGAGGAGATGAAAGTAGCTTTCTGGGCTGCAAAAGACATCTAGGCTGCAGGAAAGATATTGTCCTAGAGAGTACTAAACTTCATTAGTGTTTTAAATGAAGTATTTAATGTAGTAGTGGTGACCGGAAGTACTAGCTTCTCATTTATTTGTAATAAATATGTAATTAAGTAAAATTTAAAAAATAACATAAAATAAAACCCACCAAAATACCTAAAACCATACAGTACTGTTTTAAACCTGAAAAAAGAAATAAGCACAACATCAGTTTTGTTGATTTGTTTATTTGAAATTAAACACAGCACTGGAAAAGCTCTCTCTTTGTAGGGTAGTTATTTCTTGTTATTAAAGTCTCTATATGAATGAAAAAAGGCATAAACTAAATTCCACATATTCTTGTTTAGTGTTATTAGCAAGATAATTTCAAAAGGCAATTGCAAATGATTCACAGAATTTGGTCCCCTTAAATCAGAATCAAGCTATAAAAGGTAGTTTTGTGGAAACACTTGGGATAAGGTGAGTGCTTTGTTTCGTAACTCTTCCAGCTCCCTTAACAGCTGAGGCTTCAGTGAATACTGTACTAGTGTAGTGAAAGCCTTTTTGTTTGCCTCAGGTCAGTAAATAATTGATTACTAGCTTATAATGTGGTTCTAAGAGCTGGAAGCGCCTTCCACGTCACTTGTAATGGAGCTGAAGTAGGACACTGGGTGAAACAGACTGTGCTGGAATTTCCTGCTGCACCGTGTGCATCTCAATGAGTCCCGATCAACTGCCCATTTGTTTCACTTTCTGACACAGTTATTAGCTACCTGTAGCCGCGCAGGCAGCTTAGAAAGTGATGCCATGGTCTCATGATTTTTCTTCCACTAGAAACAGAAGTATAGCATGGATCTTTTCTTCTTACTACTTTAAATTTTATTTTTTTTTAAACTGAGTCCTAACAGCTGACACAGTTTATGTTGGGTAACAATGGGCTTCAATTTATAATGCTTTCAGACATTTCAAACAAAGAATAATTTCTATTTTGGGAGCTTCACTTTACTCCTCGCTATCAGGAAACAAAATAGCAACTTGATGGTTTTTCTCATGATCAGCCTTATTTCTCACGTGATTACATACACCGCCAAATGTGCATCACCTTTATCTCTCAAACGTAATTGCATAGCCTTAGCTTGTCCTTTATTGGAATCTTATGTTCACATAAATCACTTATTTTTTTTTATTTTTTTTTTGACTGCACTGTTCTGAGGTGTTATTTTGAACTGTTTCAGCAGGCCTTCGGGGCAGTGAATAATGGCAGTTGGGTGGGAAACTTCAGTACTTCAGTACTCAGCTATTTCAAATCAAAAAACGTGGATCAACTTGAGGTTTAGGATTTATACTTGTATCTAGGTTGTGCAGCAATATTTTTTTACCCCCTAAATTCCATATGAAGTTTCTAGGATTTTTTCCACAGAACTTGAAAGTCAGAAAATCCTTACACAAGTTGACCACTGCATGTGTGTATGCATGTGTAGATACAGGTGCTTAAAACAGAAATCAAAGACGTGGATATATGGAAAAGAGAGCCTTCTGAAACCTATGAGATAATGCAGTGCTTCAAATGAGAATTGTACTAAATGTTAATGTGAAAACAGAGGGAAGAAAAGCCAAAGGTGTGTGATGTTTTCAAGAACTCTATTTGAATATGTAAGCAAATCACAGGAGGGAACTGGGGAATATTGTCAAGGGTTGGAAATCACAGGAGTTCAATGATGGAGGTAGTACCACGAGGTCCAGTTTGGATTAGGCATATTCCATTTCATCTCAATTCTACAATATCTTCTTTGGCAGCTCACATTAAAGTAAGAAAGCCACTTTATAATTTTGTCTTCTAATACAATGGCAAATATTTAAATTAGTAACTTCACTTGGAAAGAATAAAAATTAAATATACTAAATTTAGAGGCTTGTCACTTCCTTTGGGAGCTCCTTTGTAGTCTCACTCTAGCTGCAGCTTGGATTTGTATCTTTCCTAACCCTAGTCCTCTACTTTTTCCCCACAACAGCTGTCAGCTCTTAGCACCTTGGGGCAGAATAGGGAAGGCGCTCTCAGACCAGAATTATCCTGCTGCTTTTACCTCTGGGGCTCTATGGACCTTCCAAGCTGATGCACACTTAGCCCAGCTTTTCTTCTCTTTCTGACTCCCTTTCTCTCTCAATAAAGCTACATCTGCAAAGCTCCAATAATTGTGTTTAATGCAACTGCTTTTGACACAGAAAGTGGATGCCTGTGAAAACAAAATTTTTTCTAATCAAAATCTTATTGTGGGACACAGTTTTGCATCCATTTTTAAATCCATTTTTGTTTAAACAAGAAAAAAGGAAATATTATATCATTTTTGTTCAGCATAAGTTGAGCCAGAAGGAGAGAGAAAAAAGTAATATTCTCTGATTGTTCTGATAGTCATTCATATGAATAATTTTAGGCATTTTAAGTTTCTGGAAGCTCTTCTGAAAATAATATAAAGTAATATATTTAATACTTCTAGAACACTCTGCATATACTGTTTTTAAGAGTTAGAGAGTAATAAGAGTAATGCTAAATCTCCAGCCCTATACATGGCATGTTATTGAGCATTCCCCGGCTGAGTCATATATTATATATGCCCCATTTTACTTGCATTCATTTTGTACATCTGAAAATAATTTGCCATCAATTGTGTGTTTAGAGACCCCTAATGTTCAGACAGTTAGAATAAGAAAAGGACACTTGTCTGATTTTTCTATTTTAAAACTCACAAAGTGTGAAAACTTTACACCACCTTTTAAAGTGAAACTGTCAAATGTTCCCGAGCCTTTGATTTACGCATTGCAGTGACCTTTATAAAAGTTCCATATGTAATACATGGCAATTGTCATCAGAATTAAGGACAGCAGTTGCCAACATTTTCAAATGTCAGAGTTTCAACTTTCTTAAGACTTCCAAATAAACATACTCTGTGAAATAGCTGGCCAACTTGCCTTGTGAAACATTCTTGTGCTTTGTATTCCATTTAATGTTCAGAAGACATCTTTACATTTGCTGAGTCACAACATGGTTTTAAATCAGAGAAAGGAAGTGGAAACGGGACTTCTTTCTGGATAATACCAAATAGTGGAACTACAGTCTAGCAGGATATCTTTTTCACATAATACTACTGAACTACATTTTAAGTTTGCATGGAATAAATGCCATTTTCTGAAGACACAAATAATCTGAAAGCAGAAAATTAAAATTACAAATAAATCCATCCAACTAAATCTGAATGCAATTTGAAAGGAAAATATATGCCAAAGTTTTTATGAAGACTGTTGCTTAATATCTGATAGTTAAGTATCACAGAATCGCAGAACAGAATATTTCATTCATGGGGAAAATGCACTTATTTCTTGAATAATTCTTGTTCTTGTTTCTTGAATAATTGGTATTATTTAAAGAGCTTGGGTCTGATTTGTTTTTGGTGGGGGCTGGGGAATTTTGTTGGTTTGTACTGTGCATGTGTCTGCCTTGAACTTTATGTGTTTGAAATTATCAGGCGTTGAGTATTCAATAGGTACATTGTCAAAATAACGGGTGGGGGTTTTTTATCCATGCACAAATCACCTTTTTCCCATTTAGTATTAACCAGCAAAAGAGCTACAGTTTCCCAACTGTAGCATGGCATAGATCTCTTTTTATTCTATTTTCTAACTGATTCATTTACTTCTTTAAAGACTGCAGCAGCGTACCCATTCCACATAAGTGAGTGTGCAAGTTACTCATTTCACTCCCTTGCTCACCACTTCAAATTTCTCTCAAATATAAATAGTAAAATACTTCTGTCATGGGCAATAGAGCTAAACATAAACAAATGGATCAGCATTTCTTCGATTTCCACACGGAAGGATAGTCTACCTTGGTAAAACAGTCTGAAGGTCATGGGACAGTTATCCTATGGGCAGCAGTGGTGCTGAAGGTAGAAGGAATTTCTGTAAGTAAAATTACTCTGTATAGATGTGAACAGTAACTCACCATTTTCTATGCTTCCAAAACCCATTTTCTCTTCCAACAGAACCATTTGTTAAAAAAAAAAAATTAATTTTTTACCAATATAAAAACAGGAAAAATCTGTATATTAAAAGTCGTAATGTTTCTGTATTCCATACCAGAAATGGCATATATACACACCAATACTTTCTATGTAAGTACGTAAGATACCTGTTAGACCATTTTTCTTAAAAGTTAAGAAGTATAGAATGTAAAGAAATAATGCTGCTTCTTGATAGATAGCTACTTAGATTCTAAAAATGTGTTTACACTATATCTATTCTATATACTTAGATTTTGGTTATACAACGTGAAGCAATTAGTATACAAATTAGCACAGCATTGTAAAACACAGCTACAGCAGTTCTAATACTTTCTGACACAAATTCTAATCAGAAAGAACTTGCTAAAGGAATGTTTACTAAGAACAATTTATGTTATTTAACTTTCGAGTGCTAATGAGCACCTACCCCCAGTACCGATACCTTGGTAGTGACTGAATATCCTGACATGACTTTTTTGTTTTTGACATGACTTACCCTCCAAGAGTTCCTTTCCTTTAAGACAACAATGAATGTGGAAAGAGGGTAGGAAGAATCTTGATTTGAGAAATTAGCCTTCCTGAAAACCATTAATAACTTTCCTTATTCAGTGAGGAATTTTCTCTGTAGTATTTCACTCACAAAACTACCAATGAAGGAGGCTGGAATAAGATGCCAAGTATAATTAACACTAAACATCTTCCAGGGAGCATTTCCAACCCCCAATAGAAATCATACAGTTTCGTACCAACAGTCCGTGGGTGTTGCTCTTGTTTCATACACATTATGGTAAATGTTGTTCATTCAGTGGGAATTCTTGTTGATGGTAGTGAGGGGTGATACGTCCTGCCATGCCGTTCTTGCTGATTTGCCCCCAGCTGCAAAGCGAGATGACAGTTTGAAAGGATCTAGTCACTGAAGTGTCTCTGTCATTCTCAAAAGCAAGCTTCTATTGCATCAGCTTTAAAAGAGGAGACTACCAAGAGCCAAAGGTGCTTTCAGGACTTTTGCAAATTTTATACAAGACACTTGCTGCTCTTGGTAATTTATGCACTAACCCAATATAGTGTCCCTCTTATTAACTTAAAAAGCAACAGCTTAAAATGCTGGGGTTTGTCTGGGGTCCTGCCTGTCACTGCTCAGCCTCACATCTGCTTGGCAGTATAGGTTCACAAAATCACAGAATCTTCCTGGTTGGAAAGGACCTCTGAGATCATCAAGTCCAACCATACACACACCTTCCCTGACCCCCTCTGCAGCAACAGGGGTCAAAACTTGCTGACTTAAAACAGGAACTGGGGGTTTTTAACCTAGTTTTTCTCCAGGAGCAGCACAATACCATAAAGTTTAGTGTAAAACACCACAGACAGTGATGACAGTTTGAATTATGTGGTTGGGACCTGATGATTACTAATCATGAACACTTGAATCATCACAAATGCCAGTATAAAATTTAAATTAAATATTTTTAAGATTGTCTAGGGCAATAGTGAACACTATGTGTTTGTTATAGCAGCACAGTCAATGAATACAGTGGTCAGTCTTTATTTTTGTCTTACACAACAGTCCTCATTGTTAGTCTAATTCTCATAATTTGTATTCTACACAGAGTCAGAAATGTAAATGGCCTTAAATTTAAGCAGCATTTAGTACCTAATCCTGGTTGTTCTACCCAGACCCAGCCTTTTAAACTCAGAAGTTTCATGGGAGGAGTCTAGCTGAGGCATTAGATAACCTTTCACAGGTAAAGTTCCTTCTTTAATTAAACAATATCCATGAAAGAACAAATCACTTTCTAGGAGCTGAGAGACTGCTGTAGATACACCAGAAAATAAATTGGGTAACTCCCATCTCCCCAGTAGTATGTGTAGCTGCCTTTTATACATCTTCCACTCAATTTCCTGATAAGCCCAGAAAATGCATATTCAGTGTAGCAATTTATCCTCAACGCTTCAGTGGAGAACTGTCTTAATTTGCCAATTAACACTTCACCACCCTCCAGCAGGGCCATCAGTTTCTTTACAACTGTTAAAGCAGCAGTGGGATTGTGCTTGCTCACTTCACAACTTGGTACTGCCAAGGGGGTTACGTAAAGGTGAAACTTATTTCCATTACAAAGTTCTCACAGAACATAAGATTTGAAATAGCTTGTTATTGTCTCAAGTCGTCACAATGGCAACACTGGATATATGGGCTGAGCTCTCTCTGAACAATTTCTTTGCTTTTTAAATGAATGAAACAAAAGATCAATATATATATAGCCTTCCAGTGCCTAAAGGGGCCTACAGAAAAGATGGGGAGGGACTTGATATCAGGGACTGTAGCAATAGGGGAAGGGGTAATAGTTTTAAACCAAAAGAGGGAGATTTAGATTAGAAATCGGGAAGAAGTTCTTCCCTGTGAGGGTGGTGAGGCACTGGAACAGGTTGCCCAGAGAAGCTGTGGATGCCCCATCCCTGGAGGTGTTCAAGTCCAGGTTGGATGGGGCTTTGAGCAACCTGCTCTAGTGGGAGGTGTCCCTGCACATGGCAGGGGGTTGGAACTTGATGATCTTTAAGGTCCCTTCCAACTCTAAACATTCTATGAGTCTAGTATCTTGAGAAAAGACAATATAGTATGGCTCCTAAATTTTCAAGAGAGACACTTAGAGCTTTTTTTTCTGTTTATAGTGTTTCACATCCTGGCCACAGAAAGCATCGTCTAGCATTGTTAGGCCACGGCTGTATTTCCTGTGTTGTAACCTTCCTTGTTCTACAGTGCCAGTGTACCTTCCATATAATGAATTTGTAAATAATAAAGGTCTAACTGTGTGCATACCTCCTTAAAGCAATTGCATGCTAATTCTTAGTAACTTTTCATAATCATATAATATAGCCTACCTTAACAGTTTAACCTTGAGAACAGTGGGAAGGCAATAACCATATTGTGTCTCTTTCAGCTTTTCATTTGCTTCACATCATGCCCTGTGTGTTTTGTTTCAATCAATCAACTCTGTCTCATAAAATGCTTCTATAAGACACCAGGTCCTAAGTGTGATTCTTTATAATATTATACTTTCAAAATAAATGTTATTATTCAGTTTTATCTTGATACTTAGTTTATTTTAATGTAAGAAATTATATAAACTTGCTCTTCAATAAGTCCTGCCAATCAAACATGCACTTTGTTCTAGAGAAAAGTTACAGACTTCATGATTTTAAGTTGCATTGAGGGTAGATTAAATTTTTCATCTGATTTTCTAGGTATTTACTTTTGTTTTCCAGAGTAAAATCAAATGTGGGAAATGCCGGCTGTGAGGGTCTAGTAAACTAATTTCTGGGGTCTGATTGCATTCTGGCTGATCTACGAAAGGAATACCTACAGCTCAAAGAACCCATTTAAAGACAACAAAAGCTTTGCTTGATATGAATCAAGCATATAGAGAAAATCCTGCAGGCTGGGGAAGGATCACAGCTGTTGGAATTTCCTCAGAGTTAAATCTGCATCGTTGGCATGTTTGTCTGAAAGGGACATTTTTTTTGCATGAGCTGTGAGGGGGTGCTCATGCCACGCTGTCTTAGGGAGAACCTGGAGTCAGAAGAGGTTCAGGTTGATCCTGTGGCTAGTAGATCCATGTTTACCTAAACTGACAAACCAAAAACATCAGTGGAGACAGGGCAGAGTCAATGTGAAGCCTACTGATTTGTCAAACAAAGCTAAAACGTTCATAGGGAGACTGTGATAATAGTTGGCAGTTTGTTTGCTCATGAAGAGAGCCATGCAACCCAAGCACTTCTTATTTTCATTTTGCTCAGAGGCATTCATAAAAAGAGAAATGGGAGTTTTCACTGTAAGAAACAAATAAATTGTCTGCTGCTACCTAATACACCAAGTGGTCACATTAATTGAAGAGGAAGCTTTTGCCATTAAAATATTATGGATAAATGATGTATTATGTAAATGTGAGAAGCTACTTTATTGCATTTTGCACTGCAGATTTCTTCTTAATCTCATCCATGATGGGCAAAAGACTGTAAACAGATGGAAAGACCTCTGCCAATTCTGTTAGACTATGAGGTTGGATTTGAGCCAATCGCTAGAAGTTTTTTGCAAAGCATAGTGCTTTTCGTTGCAATCAGACTTCAGCTAAAATACATTTCTGAGATAAATGCAAATCTGGCATTGTGTTCTGCATCTGAGTATTCATGCATACAGCTGTTCAATTGCCAAATAATTTTAATTTATGAAACTAGTTCATTTGCTGCAAATGTGTTTACAGAGATCAGTTGGAACTTCTATGCAGTGGAACAAATATCCTCTTTAAAAATAACAGTATTACAATTTCCTCTCTCCAGTTTTGGGACACACATAAACTTATGGGCGCAATGTTTTACTTTAAGCTACTAGAATATATGTTACTAATTGATAATGTGATAAATTATCTAGTCATCAACTATTTCTCATAAAGAGTATAGTTTTTACTAATTGTTGTTCAGCAAGTTCTTAGATCATTTAAAAATGCTTATTCTTCATACGCAACTTTGAACTGTACACTGCTTTTTGTTGCAGTGTTATAAAATATGCTAATTTGACTGGAAATGGGTAAATTTTGTAGGTCTTATTTTGGTTACAAAAACAAAACAGTCAGAAGTTAGTATATCTTTTTCATCAACTGAGCTACTTGGGAAGACAGGAGGTTTGCAGCAGGCCGAGGTCTTACACACAGAGAGGTATTGCAGACATCTGCCATTCAGTAACTTTGTACCCAAATCCTATAATTTGTTAGGAGGACTGAGATTACTACAGCTTTTCCAATTTTCTAGGGTTTTTTTCCTGGTTAGTCAGTCAGGATTATTCACCCTCTCTGTGTTTTGTGTGTTTTTTTTTTCTTTTCTTCTCCTGCCTGACCATACTAAACTGTGTGATTTGTCTTCCATCCCCAAATCCCATGCATCCTTCTAATTTGGCTCTGCTTTGCACTTGTTCCACCTTCATTAATTAATCTACTTTCTTTTCCCCCTCCTACTTTATGGAAGGTTCCTGGTTATTATAATTCATTATTGTGGCACTTGTATAAAAAATACTTATTTAAACAAAATAAGAATTTTTTAGAAAATTTTGAAGAGCTGTGTTTTTATACCAAATGCATCAGGACCTTGAGATGCACCAAAGTAAATAAATACTAAAAGAGATTTAGGTCTTTGTTGGGGTTTTCTGGTGCTCATGAGACACACTGATTACAGTTCTAGCGATTGGAATAATTTGGTCATTATTTGCAAGTGTTAAATAAGTTTATTGTAATATTAAATAGAAAGTACCAGGACCAATAATTTTAACTGAAATGTGTAACTATTATGAAATTTTCATGTAGCCCATACAGGTGGATGAATACTTGCTTGTGTCAAGCATTGTACACGATGTACAATGTGTCAAGCATTGTACACTATGACCACTGCCATTACAAAACACTGTGCTTTTAATTTGTCTCACTAAAATGTTAGTATTATGGAGAAAACACTTCACGTGAAAGCAGTGTTTTTACCCAGCTTCTACAAAGTGGTAATTGGACTGATGCAGTTATATTTCAAGCCTCTTCTGTGATGTTTTATTTTATCTTTTTGCTTTTTCCTTTAATTTACTTTAACTGTCTCCCTTACTTTTAAACTATTCCTGTTTTCTGAAATTAAAATTTGACAGATTTTATTTGCATTTTCCTTTTCTGATCAAGGGATGTTGAATAAGTATTTTATCATTACTATTAAATAGTGGTTCTTTTGTAGTCACATCTTGAAATGTGACTTACTAAAGAGATCCTTCTCTTGTGAAGTTATTGGACTAGTGGCAGCTGTTATTCACAATCCAACATCATTTGTATTGTGTTATAACAACATTCTGCATGTTGTCACTTATTGAACATCACATGAAATTTTTATTTAAAACGTGGCACTCATTTTACTTCATACTATATTATCATTTGTATAAAATCATTTGTGCATATCTATGATGTCTCCTGTATATATCTCCTTTTGTTTTTCAAAGTGTATTTTAAGGACTTCACCTTTAATAGCTGCATAATCCCACAGATCTTGTTACTCCATACTCCAGAGTTTCTAAGTGCTAGCCAGGCACATTCCTTACTTTTAATGCTCAGCAGGCTCGTTTGTGTGCCGAAATATTTCCCTGTTCTCAAGAAAAGACGATCCTTTCTCAGTACTCTGTTACTCAGCCATTCATAAAGGCTCTTTGTCTCTGGATTTCAGTGCAGCATGGGAACCACTGCCATGTTGCTCTCATTCATATTAAAAATTCTTAAAATGCCATTCTACCGTACATGAAAGGAGTTGTCCTAGATTTCTCCTTCATTGCCTTCTCGTATACAACTGTCAAGTTTGCATGCTGCTCTTTCACTGACTGGAGAGCTCTTTCCCATTAGCCTTTCATGACTCAGTTTTGAGGCCAGTTTTCCTTAATATCTTTATTGATGATTTGGATGAGGGGATCAAGTGCACCCTCAGTAAATTTGCAGACAACACCAAACTAGGTGGGAGTGTTGATCTGCTTGAGGGTAGGAAGGCAGTACAGGCTTGGGGAAGAGTGGTGGGAAAGGTAACTGGCAGAAAAGGACCTGGGCGTGCTGCTGGACAGCCGGCTTAACATGAGCCAGAAGTGTGCCCAGGTGGCCAAGAAGGCCAACAGCGTCCTGGCTTGTACAAGGAACAGCATGGACAGCAGGAGTAGGAAAGTGATGGTGCCTCTATACTTGGCACTGTTGAGGCCTCACCTCAAGTACTGTGTTCAGTTCTGGGCTGCTTACTNACAAGGAACAGCATGGACAGCAGGAGTAGGAAAGTGATGGTGCCTCTATACTTGGCACTGGTGAGGCCTCACCTCAAGTACTGTGTTCAGTTCTGGGCTGCTTACTACAAGAAGGACACTGAAGTGCTGGAGCATCTCCAGAGGAGAGCTGCCAAGCTGATAAAGGATCTAGAGAGCAAGTCATATGAGGACAGGCTGAATGAACTGGGCATGGTTATTTTGGAGAAGAGGAGATCAAGAGGAGATCTCATTGCCCTTTAAAACTACCTGAGAGGAGGTTGTAGAGAAATGGGTGTTGGCCTTTTCTCCCAAGTGAATAATTGCAGGACCAGGCTGGAGTTACTTAAGAAACATGTAGACATGGCACTTCAGGGCATGCTCTAGTGGCTGACATGTAGGGGTTTTTTGTGTGTCTGTGGTTGGACTCGATGATCTCAGAGGTCCTTCCCAACCATGAAGATTCTGTGATTCATAGGGAAGAAACTTACTGGAAATTCCCTTCTGTGTTTCTTCCCAAAAAGCTGTGGAGGGCCCCTGAAAATCAGAAGGAAGGTTGAAGCAGATAGGAGATGAGGAGAGGCAGAGTGCTGGGATTGTTCAGCTTCATGAAGGGAAGGTTGGGGGCAGATCTTATTGCCAAAACAGTCCATACGGTGCATCCTAGAAGATATGTGGTAACAGAATGTGATGGGTTGTCAAAGTACAAAAAAACTTTGCATAAGTCCCAGTTTCTTTTCTGTGCTATAAATCATAGAGATGTGTTTTTACCTCCACCTCAGATGAAACAGAGATCTAAAGACTTCTTACTTACTGATGTTTCCAAAGATTCCTTCAGCTCCCCTGTTGGAGAGCAGAAAGCAGAGTGGGGTTACTGATAATGCTCTCAAGAAACCTGGATAGATCTGAAGGTCTTAAAAATTTAAGGACCCTAGGACTACTGGGAAAGTCTGAAATAATTTTGTGTAGGGAGATGCAAAGTTACATGCTTGGGCAGAAATAACCCCATTGTACCAATACACGCTGGGGGATGACCCTCTGGAAATCAGCTTTGCAGAAGACCTGGTGTCCTGATGGACATCAAGCTGACCATGAACCAGAAATGCATCTTTGCAGCAAAGAGAGCCGAGAGCATCCTGGGCTGCATTTAGGCAGAGAAGCGAATGCCACGATCCTCCCTCTCTGCTCAGCACTGCTGAGACTCATCTGGAGTGCTTGGTCCAGCTCTGAGCTCCCCAGCACAAGATACAGACATATGGGAGCAAGTCCAGCAAGAGGCCATGAAGATAACTCAGGGATTGGAGCATCTGTCATGTGAGGAGAGGCTGAGAAGGCTGAGATCGATGAGTATAAATACCTGTGGATTAATAAAGAAGGTGGAAGCCAACTCTTCTCAGAGGTGCCCAGTGGCAGGATACGAGGCCATGGGCACAAACTGTAATACAAGGAATCACGTTTAAACATAAACAATTTTTTTTATCATGTGAGGGTGGTCAAACACTGGAATTGGCTGCTCAGAGAGACTGTGAAGTCTTCATGTGTGCAGATATTCAAAACACAACTGGACACAGCCCTGATCCACCAGCTCTGGGTGGCTCTGAGCAGGGTTTAGGACCAGGGGATCTCTAGATGTGCCTTGCAACTTCAACGATTTGGGGATTCCCAATGATTTAAGAAAAGAGATTGATTTGCAGCAGGACAGTGACCACTGGCAGAAAGACGGGGTGAGCATCCTGACCCTTGCTTTGTCCTGCATTTGTGGCACAGCACCGTGGTTTCAGTCTCAGAGAATAAATTACACATAACTGATGACGGCTGTATTCACAGGGGTTCTGTTTTATGTGTATCACTGTTTACAAATTCTCACAGGAAAAGGCAGATATTCTGTAATCTTTGGAGAGGGCTTCCTTCACTAAGGCTTCTGCACCAAAGCCCTTCCACATCCCTTAAAAACAAGAAATCAGTTTGCTTATCAGCCTCCACTCCTTCCTCTTCTGCATGACAAGTTGAGGATAACTGTGCCGCTGTCTGGCAGCTTTGCTTGCTGAGCTCACTGTGCCTGGGAACGTCACAGAATTTTCTCCTCAGAAAAAGATCCCAGGCTTAGCAGCTTTACCAGCACTGAAAGGAAAATCATTCTTCCTAGAAGATTTTTGTTTCCGTTTATTTTAGGCTGCTAAACCAAATGCTGCATTCCTGCAGTGGTGCGAAAGCTTAGGAATTCAAATGTATCTATCTCTTCTCCTATCAGTGGCACTGATGAAAGAAAAATCAGTCAAATGGACAGCAAGGCATAAGCTATAATCATGCAGCTGAGCACAAGAAAAGAGTAGGAAGAATATGAATAAGCAACAGATCTTTCTGGCACCATCCATTACTTAATGTTTCTCAGATGATCTGCTAACATAAATAAGCCTTCCATAAAAAGTTTCTTCAGCATGTAGATATGGAAGGTTAAATATTAGAAAATACCTTGATTTATTTTGTGATATTTTTTCCAAACCTGCCTTTAGACATTCTTTTAATTCTTCTATTAGTCAGATTTTCCTCAATTCCCACTCTGAATGACTTGAAGACAGTGAGACTGGGAGGGAGAGAGGCATGGCAATTTTCTGAAAGTCAAAAACTAGCTATGGGGGTGAAATGGGGTTGGGTGGAGGGGCAGGGGTAGGAGGAGGGGTGTCACTTCTTCCTTCTAGAAAAATGTGTCAATTCACTTATCCTCCCAGTTCCCTGGCAGGTGAATATTAGCTAAAAGCATAGTAGTGATGAAATTATACTTGCATCATCACCCCTAAATTCAAGCCTAAGCTAGACTGAACTTTACATAGTACTTTACCTTTGTTTAGCTGTTTTACTTTTCTATTTGTATATATGCTTATTTCTTCTACTGAAACAATCAGCACTAAACTACTGACTACAATACATTATGTTTGAATAATTAAAAAAGACACATTGAAAACCTTTTTAGGGTAATTCAAAACACAAGTTAGATTTAGAGGCTCAGAGTTGATGTGCTTTGTTTCATTATGGTCTGGAGTATTTAAAAATGTTGGTTTATTTTGTCACTAGAGAGAGTTTTGGCTACAATGATATTTTTTTGTATTTACTCTGCTAATTGCTCTTGTTTTTTCTATACTTGATATTAAATTTAAGAAGCCAGTACTGTCTTTGTCTCATTGTTCAGTGAATTAAGAATATACACACATCATCTTCTTTTTGCTGGCTAAGCTTGATCTCTTCTGGACATAAGTTTCTTTTAGAATCAAATCTAACATGAAAAACTGAAATTTATAAGAATGAATGCAAAGCACTGGAACTTAACTCCTTTTTTCCTTCAGCAGATTTTTGCAACAAAATTCTAACATAACTTAGCAATAGGATAAGAGAAAGCATTGCTTTGTCTATTGGAAAAAGCACATGCTTTACCTTTTTTGTTTGTTGTTTACATTTATGAGTGGCAGAAGCTTATTTTAATGTAAGCTGAAAATTCATTATATCGGCCCCTAATGACAGGAACGCAAGTGTTTTACAGCAGCTGTATATTGTAAGACTTCTGATAAAAATAACTGTATTTTTAATGCTGCACAGTAATATCACTAACTAGGTGGGAAAATATAAGTACTCATATTCTTGCCTTGCTGAATTCTCTGTAGTTTACTATGGTAACATCATTAATGGTCACACCGATGTGTATTAGATGGGATACACAAAATCATTTTTGGTTGGAATAAAATGTATCGACAAAGTTCAAAACATTTGCCTTGCTTATCTGGTGTACAACACCTTCTAATCAAGCAAATGGATCATCAATCCAATCAACATAATCAATCAGTCACAATGCAAATCTGTCACTATATTTTCTTACCCTTGAGATTATTCATTGAAGGAGAAAACACATTTTCATTTATTTATATTAGTACACACCACCATCTTTTTCCAGCTTTAACCTCTACTGAAGTCTTCTGAGAAAAGTTAGATTTCAGGAACACCAGGGTCTTCATTATTTTTTGTAATGTTCTCAGTAACCTGTAGAAGCTGGAGATGTCTTGTTAAACGTAGCAATTTTTCCAGTTGTTTAAACCAGAAGATTACAGCCTTTAGTAATGACAGTATATTTCATTTTTGTAATTATTACAGCTATTTTTGTCTTCCTTCATCTGTAACATTAACTAAGGGTAACTCAAAAAGGCTGACCAGTATTTTTATTCAGAAAGTAATTTTCAACTATCCAAAGGAGTAATTTTGATTCCTTGCTCCCTATTTCCTCTTTCTTATTGCCATACATGGTGTTTTTTTAAAAGTCAATAACAATTAGATTTGATTAAGTAGATTAAACATTTGAGAAATTTTTTGTCACCAAAAATTCCAGATGTGGTACCCATTGTGTTGATTCACATTGCAGATGTAATACCCATTGTGTGAGAGCATGCTCTGCTTCAGAAGAGCTGAAAACTCAAGAGAAGTGTCAAAAAAAAGCTGCAAATTACTTGATACTTGGAAAACTGCCATTAGAATAGCCTTTCTTTGATTTGAATGAATATGCTGATTCAACAGACCTGCATGGTTTTTGGTAGTTAGAGTACATTAAACCTTTGAAGGAAATTAGGCAGCTAAATTTTCCATTGTGTCCAGATGCTCAGACAATAAAGAGTTAGGAGCTTGGACTGCTCTTCTCTTGCTATGAATTGCCCCATTTTCAGGCTTACAATTCATAATTATCTGTAGAAATACTTCTTTCCTGACTTCAAATTTCAAATGTTAGCCCTCTCTTCGCACTCTCTTCCCCCATGGCTGGCATGGAAATCCTAGTCATTGTATTGCTTTGATTAGTTTTCCGGATAAAGATAGCGACATTTATAGGAGAATGGTGTATATGTATATATTTATGTGTGACTGAACTTCTGTCAAAAACACAGTTGTTCATTCTTGATAGACAAAGGAGAAAAAAATGTCAAGACACTGTAAATTCGAAAGTTTTCATTATGAAATCAAAAACTACACAGATAATCATCAAGCTTCAGACCAGGAAGGTGGAGGTAACATTGAGCTAAAAAGTCAAAGGATTAAGTCTTTCTCTGAAAATCTGTATGTATTTTCAGGCAGATTGAAAGAGACGTTTCCATAACTGTAATTTATGCAATTCTGAATCAGAATTTAGATTAAAACTTTGAAGTGTCTGCTACAAAGAGCTGTGATGTTAAAAACTCCAGTTATTACGCTGGGCTCTTGCACATCAGACAAGAGTTTTGATTGTAATGGGATTTTCCTCCTTTAAGATATAAGAAGAAAGTGAGTTGTAAAGATTTATGTACTATGTCACAGTATTCTTAGAGATTGCTGTTTTTGTAAGATTGGTTCTTTTATGAAAGCATTTTTCTTCCACTCTTCATCAAAGTTACATCTCTGGCTCTGGAAGTAAGGTTTTTCCTATTAGTATGGTGTTTGTGGTTGTTTTTTTTTTAAATGCCACTCACACTTTCAGAGTGTTATTTGTTTGACTATTACCTAGGTTTATGATGCTGTCAAAATTATGAAGTATATTACTAAAGAATGAGAGGAATGGAGAGGAAAAAAAGAATGAATTTATAACAGTGAGAACTGCACAAAATAAAACATTTTACTTCCTTTGTTCATGAAAGTAATATTCTTATTTTATACTGATCCTCTTAGAAACAAGAATGTATACTTGGCTGAGTCACATTGTTACAAGACAAGCTTGTATAATAGAGATTTTCCTGAAATATAATCTTGGGATTAAAATGAAAATACATTACCATTTCCTTCATACTTCCCTGCTTTCGATATTCACATGAGAAGTGCATGTTGGAGAGAAATAGCTCAGATAGTGCATCTGAAAATAACCTGACAGCCTTTCTCCAAATGAAGCTGAAGCAAGGGCTTCAGGCAATTGCTGAGATGGATGCAGCAAATAAGATAAAGCCTAATTACAACCTATAATAATGCTGCCTTAAAATTACTGGGGATCTCTTTTTACATTTTTTACAAACCTGATGTTTCATGGTAGATTCAGACAGCCAGTGAACCAAAAAATAGATGTCCCTGGGCCATTTTTGCAGCTCCACAGTGAAAAAGATGATGTGGCAACAGCTGGTGACAGCCATCTCCTCTATTTCACATAATCACAGAATTGTCAGAGTTGAAAGGGACCTCTAGACATCATCTAGTCCAACTCCCCTGCTAAAGCAGGATTGCCTAGGACAGCATCCTAGGCAGGTCTTGAAAATCTCCAGAGAAGGAGACTCCACAACCTCCCCAGGCAGGCTGTTCGAGGGCTCTGTCACCTTCACCCCGAAAAGAAGATTTTCCTCATATTTGAATGGAACTTCCTGTGTTCCAGCTTGTGCCCATTACCCCTTGTCCTGTCACTGGGATCCACTGAGAAGAGTCTGGCTCCATTCTCCTTCAACCCACCCTTCAGATACTTGTAAACATTAATAAGGTCTCCCCTCAGCCTTCTTTTCTCCAGACCAAAGAGTCCCAGCTCTCTCAGCCTTTCCTCATAATGAAGATGCTCCAATCCCTTCATCATCTTTGCTGCACTATGCTGGACTCTCTCCAGTACTTCCCCGTCCCTCTTGAACTGGGGAGCCCAGAACTGGATGCAGTATTCCAGTTGTGGCCTCACCATTGCAAAGTAGAGGGGGAGAATGATTTCCCTTGATCTACTGGACACTCTTCCCTATGCAACCCAGGATTCCATTGTCCCTCTTGGTGCCAAGGGCACATTGCTGGCTCATGGATAGTTTACTATCTATCAGGACCCCCACATCCTTCTCCGAAGCACTTTCCAGCAGGTCCACCCCTAACTTATATCAGTGCCTGGCATTCTTCCTCCCCCTGTGCAGGACGCTACACTTGCCTTTGTTGAACCTCATTAAGTTCTTCTCTGCCCAGCTCTCCAGCCTGTCCATGTCATGCTGGATGGCAGCACAGCCCTCTGGAGTGTCAGCCAGCCCTCCCAGTTTGGTGTAATGACTGAACTTGCTGAGGATACACTCTGAGTTCTCATCCAGGTCATTGATGAATGTGTTGAACAAGATGGGACCGAGTATTCACCCTTGAGGGACACCACAGGTTACAGGCCTCCAACTTGACCCTGCTTCATTAATTACAACCCTCCCTTTCCCTCCTTTGCCCTGGGAAGGGAAGCTCGATACCACATGTTGTCCATCATCTGAAGTTAGACTAGTCTGGCACTGCAAAACCAAAAAAGCAGATTCCTGATCCAAAGTCTTTTATTAGGTCTAAGTAGAGCTTGAGGTGAGCCTTTGAGAGCAGTTTAAATTACAACTGCTCATAGCGACATATAAAGCTGAGCCTAAGTGGCAATCCATTTCACTACATTTTAGTGGTATGAATTCAACAGCAGAAGGCTTATTGACTCTTAGTGACATTTATTAAGAACCCAGTTTGTGTGTACAGTTACTTGTTTGTGAAGACAAAAACTAACAGACTTTAATTTACTGCTTTGAATATAAGAACTCTGAAAGAGATGCTATTTAACAGTATTTATTGTATTATGTTTCTTATACTGATCCTTTTCTACAAGCAATATTCATTACAGTACTTGTTAATTTCCAGCACAAAATGCCGTAAGCCATTCTGTTATTTATTAGTTAATCGCAAAATGCATATATATGCAATGAAATATTAATATACAATTCCATATTAAAATATTTCACTTGAACGTACAACAAACTTCTTCACAAGGAAACTTAGGAATGCATAATAGTTTCATGGTTCTAATTCTAAAGTTATACATATTTTTACAAATATAGAAGTTGCTGTTCTTTGTTCCCATATAACGATGTTCAAAAGTTTCTTTTGGAAAACAGAACAATAATGTAAAAATCATATGAAAAAGTCTCTGAATATTGATATCAATTCTTGTTCACTCTTAAGACACAGCAAAAATACTCATCACGTGAATTTTTTCATAAATATTTAAGCACTGCTTAAGAAGGCCAATGATATTGAATGGTATATTCTGAGTATCATGGCAAAATCTTCACTTGAAATATACAGCACTTAAAGAATGATATGTTTAACATAACTTGAATAGCCAGAAGCTTTATTTTTATTGCTATAAAAGATATTTGAATGTGAAAATGAAGCAGCTTTAGACTTGTGTGGTGGTATTTGGTGTTTGAGAACTAGAAATTAAGCAGAAAAAATTTCAGTTGCACATTTTTAGAGATTCAGAAGTGACTCAGTTCAACTCTGAAGCATATTTCTATGTAGTGTTATCCCTTAAACTGATATACTAGAATAACTAATGGCTAGAAAAATTACGCTTTTATGCCTTTAAAAAAAATTATTTACATTATAAAATTTCATCTCTTCCTCTGCCAGTGTATTTGATATACCATAGGTATTATAACCTTTTAAAGAGAGGTGTCATCTCTTTTCAGCTATGCAATCTAGTTACCAAGGAACTGAGACACAGCTTGGTGACACGCAAGATTTGAGGCCTCTAACGGCTTCAGAATTATACCTTTAGTATGCAAATACATCTCCTAGGGAAGTTCTGATTAAAGGCAAATTAAATAAACGTATGTGTCATTTAAAGTCAATGATATGTATAAAAGTGTAAAATTATATGGTAATTAGTATGCTGTGTCTGTCTATCTGGAACGGTATTTCTTACTGAAATTACAAATTGATGAAAGATTAGATTCTTCTGTAAGAATGAGCTACCACTAGACCACTCTTCCTGCCACATCAATAACCCTGAAAATCTCCAGCCATTTTCAAACACATTTTGGGGATATTTTTTTTCATTTCTACTCTTCAGAAGCATCCTGTTTACGGCTGTGCTAGAAGTGTTGTTACCTGAATTTGACAGCAGAGTCTCTATAAGGAGGCAAGTTTCAAACTGTCACTTTTTCTTTCCATTCTTGCCTTTCATTCTTCTCACAAAACTTTCCCTTAATTTTCTTGTTATTTGTATCCTCCAGACAAAAGCATTTCTCCCCTTATCCAAACCAGTAGGCAAAGGAGGATTTTTATGTGTTTAATACAAGGACTGCAACTCAGCCATTCATTTTTGGAAATTGGTATGCAACTCTGACATAATCTAAAAAGGTCCAATTGGATAATCAGAATGTAGCTTTGAAAAAGAGCTTATCTTAACAGCCAGACTGTGCTCTCAATTATATACTCTGCATAATATAAAGGTGGCCCAACACTGGAATTGTTTGTTTAGCTCTTGTCTACTTCCTCCTTTCAATTTTTTTTTTTTTTATAATATTTGCTGCTTTTAAAGCCTTCTGTTGGATAAGAATATTGCAGGTTGAGATGTTTCCATTTGTTACTGGATGAAGTTAGCAGAGTGTGAACAAAAAAAAAATAGTTTCTGGAATAGGAGTTTTAGAAAAGTATTTCTAATCTCTTTGAATTGATGATTACTGTTTTTATGTGGAGGGTGGGGAGGGGTTAGCTCTAGAGAGGGCAGGGAAGAGTAACTAAGAAAGGAGCTTTGTTAAACAGCTGAAACAGCTGAAGAAGACTTTTATAAGACAAAATGCTGTAAGGATTGTTTCTCTTTCCAAGCATTTCTTTAAAAATGTCTATATTTGGTACCTTTTTCCAATATGCAAACATAGATGTCGTACGCGTTTAGGACCACTTTCTACGTGTGTCAGATGCATGTGGCTACTCCTAATCACAGTAATCCCATTCTAAAAAACAAACGAACATGAATGCCAACACCGTTTCACATCTCCAGTCTCAAAAATACTGTGATCTAATTTGTTTCTTGCTGAATACTACTTCAGCCCTGGGCCGTATACAGTATGTACCTGTTTTGCTGTGTGTCTGCTGGAGGGAACATGTATTCTAACTGGATGGTTTTTAAATACCTCTCACTACTCCATTCAACTTTTAAATGACTAGTGTTTGGCTGATTTTAAGGAAATAGCTTAAACTAGTATTTTTTTAAAAGGGAATTGTGATGAAAATTTATATCATAAGCTCATTGAGGAAATAAAATTTTGTTCTGTGTCATACTCAGTATAGTGTGAGTCTGTGCTCATCACACATTAATGTTTTCTAGCAATTCAATTTAAAGTGGTACAGTCTTTCTATATATTCCAATATCTGTTCGAATCTGTACAGGGAATATGAACATTCAAATACATTCTTAACTCTAGGACCTTGTTTACCTAACAAAATTTCACCTCTGTCCATAACTCCTCTCAACATTTGCTTGTAGCTCATTGACTACAACGTTCCTTTGTCTGCAGTAGTGGTGTGGTACTGGAACTTAGCTGGAACCGGTACCTGCTACAGAGACAAAAGAAAATGCTTCTAGTATGACAAATGATAAAAAGTTGATAAAGAAAATACAGTTTCATCCTTCATAGTATGTCAGTGGTATTTGTGTAATTGTCCTGCTTGGGCTGTGGATAAATGAAGGAAATTCTTTGAGAGATTACTGGGAAAAGATTAGTGGAAAAACTACATACTTCAGCACACGCTTGATCACTCTTGTCATAGCCTGTCTGACAAAGGTAACCAAAACTGCAAGGTATGCTTCATAAACATTACATGCAGGTAAAGCCTTTCATTTAATTCTTGTTCAGTAAGATAGTTCGCCCCAAAGGTTCTTAATAGACCCATCAGAAATTAAATAACTCCAGTTCATTAGTTGAGAGAGAAAAGCAATAGTTTTGTACCTATCTAATAGGGAACTTACTTTTACACTCTTCATGAAATACTTCATGAAAATATCTAATTCAATTAATTTTAATTCAATTAATTATGTAATATTATTTTATTCTATCAGTAAACTGAACTTTACCTCTTATAATGCTATTTCATTTTATAAAAATGGAAATAATCAACATTTTTTGAGAATTAGTATGTGTGAATTCACTAAATATTGGCTAGTTTTATTAAAGGTGAAGAATAAGGAGTGTTTTTAACTGATTTGAGCAAAGCAGGAAAAATTTTTGCAAAGCTTTGCTTTAAGTATATTTGGAAGTCATCTTCCAGTGATTTACAAAGCTCAGCCTCAGTCTAGGTTTCACCCTGCAGGTTTATGTGGCACTATGTCTTCCATAAAATGTCTTTCAACTTTCCTTTGTAAATGAAGTTAAGAGTCTGCTCTCATAACCATGTTATTTCTGTGCCTTACCAACAGAGTAATATGTTGCTCTTTGATATTTTATTTCTTTCTAATTTTTTTATTTATTCCTAAAATATGTACAAAAATACAGACGGAAGGTCCAGAAGTATTTACTTGTTTAATCACCACTAACAATTCATTCCAAGTCTTTACTTGGAAGGAGTAGGATTCCTTAATTTCTCAATTCAGATAGAGCTAACATATGTTTTTGACATGCTGCAAAAAATTACAGCAATCACACACTCTTTTAATCTTTTCCAATGACATTAATTTAAACATCAACTTAAAAGTTTTTTATTTTTATCAAAATCATATATAAAATGTCAGATCGTCTATATGCATCTTAAAATTGTTTAAGTTCTTTAACAACAGGATGTTGAAAATTGAGATATGTCTCTGATCAGAAAAGTGTGTCTCATGGCAGTAGACCATAACTATTTCCATGCGTAAGGATGGTGGATAGCTGGATGAAGTAAATAGTTGACAGCCTTGAAGAATTCAGTGTCACAGGTTTTCTGTATTTAATAACTTTTCTTGAGGATGATTGATTGAGAACAATAGATTTCCTACTGTTTCTCAATCCTGTTTTATGCTGGATTGCAGAACACAGGTTTATTTTTGTAGAGGTGGCATCAAGTCTGCACATCACACAAAAATGAGGGGAAAACTTTATGCTATGGAGATTGATAGAACTCAATGCTACAGACATATCTTCAAGAATACAATATCCAACACACTAACACCAAAGAGCTATGGACTGCACGGGATATCTATATATCTATACTGACTCTTTTTATATTGGACAACCTAAAAAGTTGAGCCATTCTGGGCACATTCAACAACCCTATCCTATATTAATTTCTCTCCTAATTCTGTTTGTTTTGATGAGCAAATCACTGAGCACAAAGTAAACGTTAACAATTCTGTATGTGTCTGAAGCTGGCATTTTTTTCTAGATGCTCTTTTAAAACGTGGACTAAAAGATAAGCTTTTCATCGTATTTCTCAGACTTTTAGCTGTATTTCTTAATTCTTGGTTAACCTAAACAGAAAGCAGTTGAAATTCTCCCTCATATATTCATTCCCGCATTTCTGAGTATTGCTGAGAGTCTTTGAGGAAAAAACTCCTAGGAAAAAAATGTTGGAGTAAACATAAGGTGTTACTGGGATATTCTCCTTTTCTGCTCAATTAGCTTTGCACCCAGGATACAGCTCCTGCAAAGGGATGAATTCTGTCTATCTGCTGCACAGCATAGATGAGTCAGGTCAGATTCCCTCATGAAAAAATTATTTGGGTGAGCAGATGAGAGAGGATAATCATACTTACAAAGAAACACCTTCTTAGAAAGATTGGGCTTTAAAGAAAGCAGACAAACAATTGGAGCAAGACAGTGGAATTCTTGAACAGTAAAATGGATAAGGCAATATAATCTCTAAGTTGAGATGTCAGGGGAATCGACAGGACTGACATAAAAATTATCTGTCCAATATTCATAATTTTAGAAGTATTTAAGGTAGCTATGTGGACTTTTAATATGCTGGATACTAGATCCAAGATGGAGTGTTGTGCTTCAGGTAATAACACTAATTTAGTTATAATTAATGGCCCTTTGATTAAAGTGGGCCAAAAGGAGTACAAATTTCCTAGTAGTAATTACTATTGTCTGTAATAATTTTTTTCTTGGTGTTGTTATTTTTTGTAGCTAGTGAATGTGATAGGGAGAAGTCCTATCAAAAGATCTGTAGTCTAAATCAAACTACTTTGTTATATTTATAACTAAATGAAGTGTACCAAAGCCTGAAAAATGTCTTGTTTTTTAATTTTCAGATAATATCTGAAGAACTACAAGAACTAATAGTTAAGGAAATGCAGTAGCCCACTGACATGTTACTCACTGTTAATTCAGATAAGCTTTATTGGGTCAGAAACTTCTTCCAGACCTATTTACTGATCTGAAAATGGTGTTCTAATATTTGATTAAAGATTACTGCCACATCTGTGAAAGAAATAGCACTCTTCAGACTGGCTGCCCTTTCTTTTTTGTAATTCTAATCAACAATCTGTGCCCATTCTATTAGAAATCTGACCTATAATTCTTTGGAGAAAGGAATGATAAAAATTGAAGGCTATAAAGATCTTTTAGCCATATCACATCTAGAAATAAAATTTCAGGAATCAAGATGTCCTAGACAGCGAGTGACAAAGTGTATGCAGGTGCAAGTTGCAGAGTTGCAGGATGGCAATGATTACACAAGCAAAAAATGACAACAGCTACAAAATTTAGTGTGCAAATTTATCATATGAAACTTTCTTCCAAGTAATAACAGTATAAAGTCTCAACATGATAGACACAGATCTTATAATTGTTAGATATCGCTCTTAGATATGTATTAGTGTTGTCCTAAAGTAAAAAATACTGCAATAAAGCCAAGGCCTTGGAATGTGATGACGTCAAATGTTATTGCAATTCATTCTTATTAGTAATGTGAACATCATGTGAAAGTCACTCCCATAACATTCTGTGTGGCAGAAACAGGATTGTGCTGCAAATGCCAGAGATGCTTTCAGCTCTCTAAATGGGTGGATGCAGGGAAATTAAACTATTGTTCATTTCTATAGTAATGCTTTATTTGGTCTCCATGAGACAATATAGCTAGGAACAAGTTTAAATTTACCCTTGTAAAGAAGAAATGCACTATTTGTTATAAACCCAGTGTTTCAGAATAAGTTCTTATTGGGAATTTTTGACAGTTTTGCAGTATTCAGTTTCTGGTCAGAATGCATCTCTGCCAGCATCTAGGACTTACTGTTCAAAGTGCTGGAGTAAAGAATACCTTGGCATGAGACAGACTGAGAATCTGGGCAGTCCTTTGGCAAAGGGGAATTCATACCAAAGTTCAATTAGGCTTTCCAAACTATTGAAATTTTGCTAGAGACTTTGGTTTCTGAATGGCAGAGTAGAAAAATCTCTTACTTTTTTCCTCTTCCTCTCTGTCTTTCTCTCTCTCATATCATTATTCTTTTTTTTTTTATTCTCCCCCTGCCCTCCCCTCCCTCCCCCATCTATGGGAGGATTAGCTACAACCATTCCAAGTTAGAATAAATATGTTCTTGAAAAGATTTCATCCACTTTTGTATTGTCCATCATTCAACAACTTCCGTAGAAGAAATGAACCTAAAGGAGATTAAAAACTGCCTGCTATCCATATTTGCCATATTTTGGGAAGAAGTATTGTGCTTTTCCCTGTAAATTCTAATGACTAAGATTTGAATAATTATTCTTTGATGTTTGTGGATTTTTTGAAGGTCAGAATAATTCAAGGGTCTAAAGAAATGTATTGCTCTTCGGTTAATACCTGCTTCTTAACAGTAGCAGAGTAATTGTTGCTCGGATGAGATCGTTCTGATCTAGAGTAGACCAATAAACCTCCATTTCTGCATTTGTGTTTCTATACTTATTCAGAGGTGACACATGCAAATCCCTGATGATGCTTCTGGAAACTGATTTTTTTAAAAAAAATATATAATTACTTTAAATAAATATTTAATAAAAATAAATAGTAAATAAATATTAACTAATATATATTTAATTATTTGTTTAATTAATAGTAACTAAAAATAATTACCAAAAAAACTGTTGGGTTTTTTTTCCCTCTTGTATACAGAAAATTTAATTCAGTCTTAAGTATTTAAGTATTAAATGTGTCTTAAGTATTTTAAAGTGAACTATGCACTCATCTTCACAAAATTAGGGCATTTATCTTTATTAGAAAGATGTGCTTTTGGGAGGAAGAAGACCACACCTGTAAACAAAATTACACTCTTAAGCCCGGTCTCAAGTCTTCCTGTGTACCTTTATGACCTGGAAATCCCGGCGGATGCTTGAAAATTCAAGTTAGATTCAAAACAAGAGCCTAGTATTAGCAAGAAATATGATGATGGTACCTTACTAATGATGCGTTTAGCCTTGTCTGGCAATATAATCTCGTAATCTGTCATGTTGCCTCTCTGATGAAACACACTTGCATATAAATTTTGTGGAGATATATGTATATAATATGCATACAATACAGACTGCCGTTTCCATGGTTTTTGTATGTAACTTGTATAGCTAGATGCAATTGTGCATTACTGTCTCATTAAGTTATTACATCATATTCTGTCATCATAAAAGTCATCTTCTCTTGAGCAACATTAATTTTATAAAGCAGAGATATGAAACTAGTACAAACTAAGTGAAAACTGCAAAAAAAGAGTACAGTGCTCACAAAAAGATCTGCCTACAGTATTTTTCTGAAATTATTCCAGTGGTAAGAGAGACTGGTAATGTTGTCCCAAAACTCATTGGATCATCTACCCCATGTGCAAGCCAGTAACACACAGAGTCAAGGTATTAGCTATTTATTAGCAGTTCTGCATAGAAAAGGGTGCTAGGGGATATCTCTGCAAAGCTAGCACACACAGCATTGAAACAGTCATCCATTTATACATTGTAAATTAGCACAATTAATATATTCATTGCTTATCAACTTTTTACTGGTGCTTGTAATTCCTTATCTTTAAGCTGATTGGTGTAATTGGTGTAATATGTCCACATCTTCACTTAAACATATAGTGTCTCTTAATTTTACTCCAAAGGCTCAGTGGGTAAGGGTCTGCAAGCAGAGACACGTATCCTAACTTCTAGAGGAAAAGTTTTCATATTATAATTGGTCAAGTTCACCTTAAGGACACATTTCAAGCAGTACAGCCAAGTTTCTTGACAATAAACCCACTGAAGTTTCTGCTCCATGGTTTTAGTTCCAGATGTTCCTTCTATCCAATTGTATTGTCAAGAATTGCTTACCCAAATTATTTACAGAGTTATAATCATAGAGGTTTCAATATCAGCAAGAACAATCTTAATTTAAAAATCCTATTTAATCAGTTTATTTCTGTGGTGGGTGGGCCAAATCAGTATTACTTTGCACCAGACTTGAGCCTAACACCACTAAGTTTGTAAAGAACAATCACAGATGAGGGTGATGGTTTTAAACTGGAAGAGGGAAGATCTAGATTAGGTATTAGAAAGTTTATTGCGAAGGTGGTGAGGCATTGGAACAGGTTGCCCAGAGAAGGTCTGGATGTCACTTCCCTGGAGGTGTTCAAGGCCAGGCCATGTGGGGCTTTGAGCAACCTGCTCTAGTGGGAGATGCCCCTGCCCATGGTAGGGGAGTTGGAACTTGATCTTGAAGGTCCCTTCCAACCCGAACCATTCTATGATTCAGCCATGGTCTTCTCTGCCCTTGATTTACAGAAACACTAAAGATGTTTCACCCACAAGTATCCATCCTGTATTCCTCACTTCCACCTTATCTTAACCATTGAGAACTGTAAAATTATTCAGCAACTTTGACCTCAGTATTCAAGCTACTGGTGGAAAACCAATGGATACTAAACAATAAATGGATTGCAGCCTATAAAATGCTCACAGCTATCTTCCATAAAACTTTAACTATACTGCAGAACAACCTCAGATCTTCGTGGTGCATCACATTATGTAGGGTCATATCAATAGAATTTGTATTTCCATCCCTATTAATGCTCCCAGGTTGCAGACATTGGTGACTGGGAGCCTTTGCAGGTATTTGCATCTCTTTTACACAAGGTATTTTATTGTCACGACTAGAGAGTTCTTTTAGGTCTGAATCAAACCAGGTCAATCAAAAGATGTTGGGCTTTGAATCAAACTGTAGGCAAAATGTAGGCATTTTTACCCAAGGATAAAACGTGTAGGCATTTTTACCCAAGGATAAAACAATTGTTCTTGATTCAGGAATGGGTAAACAGAGGCAGGTGCTTTGATTTCTCTGATATCTCTCATTCAGCCAGATGCATGCTTAGAACTGAACTGCCACCACTATTTTTTAATATATTTTTTTTAAGCTATTAAGTCAGTCCTGTTCTTTAGGTGCTAATTGCCCTTTAATCAGATCTCTGCTTTGACCTTCTGTCTGTTTGACTTTCCTGTTTGAGACGTATGACCTGACAGGAAGAACCAAACCAACTATGGTGCAAACTGGGGGAACTGAGAGTTCAGAATTACTTTCAAGTTATGATAAAATTTTAAAAGCAAATTTCCAAAGTGTTAATTGAGCCACTCCCTTTTGAATAAGCATAAATAGTTTCTTTCCCACCTACTTGCCACTTATTTAGTGGATTTAATTATCACCTAGCCAGAAGGCAGAGACACTATTACACCTAGCCAGAGGGGACTAGAGGGGAAAGTAGTCACTTTAATGAGCTGGAACAGAAGTAGGTCAATGAAAAATATATGTATAATTTAGTAGAATGCTTCTATGTATATATATATTTGATTAGTGGACTAAAGGTGACATTGATTGCTGAAGCTTAAAATATCAAACTTCAGCTGCTTGAGTGATGTTTTGTTTCCTTTTCACCTTTTTCTCAGCATGCCTTTACTCTCCTCTCATGCTGATTTAAATCTTTAGTTTTACTATGCCTGATGCTTTTGAGGCACCAAGAATAGAAGCCCAGAAGGCAAGCTGACCATAAGCAGGAGGTAAAAAATCTTTTTGGGTCTGACTGGCAAGCAGTAGAAGCTTGTATGTCTGCAGTTATAACAAATTTGTACTGAGCAAACCACCTTTCCCCCTCTCACAAGCAAACCCAGCCTCCCTCTGTGATACCAATGTGGTTATCTAAGGACTTGATACCTAATAAGTGTTTCCCCCATAGTTTTTAAAATCTTCCATTTGCATTGAGTCAAAATGTGATTTCCTAGTAACCACAGAGACATGGAGATTTCTTTCCATACACAAAATATTTGTAGGCAGAGCTAAAAGCACGGGAGAAATTGCAGTTTGCAGTTATGCTTCTCTTGATGGAAATTCTTAATACTTTCCAAATCGCAACATTGTACTTTTTTGGCCCTGTCAGTCTCCTCCACATGTGAACTACCAATGCTGATTTCTCAAGACTAGTATTATTAGTATAAGTTTACTCTTGGGCTTAAAAATGCTTTGCAACCTTTCACAAAGCACTGAAGTTTCACCTTAATTTTTCAGATAAAAATAATTTATAGTAGCTCCACTGCCAGCATTAGTATAATTATGTACTATGTACAAATAATTATGTGCAAACATGTAGTACAATTTGGGGGGGAAATTAATTTAATTTACTCTTGAGGGCTAATGTTACTCAAATAAGTCTCTTTATTCCTGGCAACAATGCTGAAGAATCATCTTTGCTCTGTGCATTGAAGTCAACCAGACCAATGAAAGCCAGAGGGCCAAGGATGAAAATGCTGTGTGGTGGTCATTCAGACTCCAAATCCTCAAGTGGTAAAGGCATAGACCTTTTCCCTGGAATCTAGATTTTTGTTCTTTTTTCTAAAGCACTAGATAGATCGTTGTACCTTTCCTGCTGTGATCTTAAAAGCTTTTCCCATATAATTTGCTTACTCTGTGTAGAATTTCTTCTTCAATAATCTATTTTCTAGTACAAGTCAGTTACTTCTGCTCCTGAATGAGGCCAGTTTAAATGGGATTTAAAAGCAGCTGCATTGTTCTCTTCCAGTTTACTGGTTCCTATTAAAAAAAAAAAAATCCCATTGCAAGCTGATTGCTAGCTTTATTAATTACCTAAAATTTGGTTTCTTTGTACTACCATACCATATTGAGTCATTCCCAGAAGTACTAAATCCAAGTAGTTCCTGATTTCTGGTCTTGTGATTTCCCACTTAAGTTCTTTTTAGCTATTTGCTGCAGGCCAAGAGAATAATTTCTCCTCCAACTTCAAAGGATAAGCAATATAAACTGAGAGAAATAAAATGTTAGATTACTAGTAATTTCTAAATGAGATTTCCTATAAATTCAATATGCAGTTGTTTACATGGAAAAAAAAAAGATACAGAGTGGTTGGTTCGGCTTTTTTTCAATCTCTCTTTAGTGAAATACAGTGGTTACTCATAGTAGTTCTCCCTTGTTTGTTACCAATTATGAAATCAGCGTGCAAGTTTTACACATTAGGTCCTTGGCTTGAAAGCTGTTTTTTTTTTTCCTTTATCAAAATGAGAAGACTCTACTCTGTGGCAAACAGCCATCAACAAAACTAAATTATGTTCTAAAATTTCCCCCTTTTCCTCTATTTACAGCATCAGCTGAAGTAGAGGTTTTAATAAACAATTATTAATATTTATATAATATATGATACATATAATATTTATTAAACAGCATTATATGCCCAAAGTTTGGGAAGAGCTAGCGTAGCCAGTCATTCCTTTCATGGAAGCCATTCTATATTTTCAATTATTCTCACTGAAAGGGAGGACCAAAACTGCACAGTTTTAGAGATGCAGTGGATTTGCACAAGGAGATAATGATATTTTTGTTGGCTTTTCTGATCCTTTCATAGTAATTGCTAATGTTCACTTCTCTGTTTTCTCAGTCCTGGCTATTGGATTTATGTTTTCACAGCACTATCTCCAGTGACCTTAACATCCTGTTCCTATGTATTAGTGGTTGGCTTATCACTGTGTAGGTAAAATTATTTTTTCCCTTGTGCATCATTTTACAACTATCCTTCCTGAATTTCATCTGCCATTATCTCACTCAGTTGCTTGGCTGCAAGGCTCTTCTGCAGTTCTTCACAGTCAACTCCTATCTTTACCACCATGAATAACCGTAGCAACCTGAAAGTTTGTCATCACACTCTTCACTCCATTTTCCAGATAACTTAAAAACATGCTGAACACCAGGGTCTCTAATAAATCCTGTAAGACTCTGCTGAGTATCTCTCTTCGGAGAGAGAAATTACTTTTACACTAACCTTCAGTATCTTTCCTTTTAATCAGCTATTTTATTCATGTGAGAACCTTCCTTCTCATGACTCCTCAGCTTATTTGAAAACCTTTAAAAAAAGCTGTTGTTGAAGGCCTTTTGGAAATCCATGTACACTGTATTAAAATAATTTTTTTTGTTGTTCATATTCTTATTGACTCTGTTATTATTGACTATAAATGTTTACAATGCTTTTTTGATACGTTTCTTGCCTTTATATAAGCTGTGTTGATTCTTCTGTAATAGATTCTATTTATTTTGCCTTTGCTAATTCTGATTTTTTTAAAAGCTTCCAACAATTTCCCTGGAGCAGTTTTCATAATTATTAGTTGGCAGTTCAGGAGACTTTTTCCAGAAACTTTGAAAAATTAGAGTCTTTCTAGTCACCTTCCAGTCTTCTGCCCACAAGGTTTTGCATACCATGGTTCTAAATAACTTTTTATATCTGTTTTAACCCCTGAATGCAAACCACTTGAATTTGTTGTCTTGACTGTTGTTCATGCTGCCATAAACTTTTGATTTCACACATCAATCTGACACAGGTTCCCTGATGCACTGGCTGTAGAAGGGGTTATAGTACTTTTTCTGCTATGGGTGCTTTATCTTTTGTGAGTGTTGCTTTGTTATAGCTATCTACAAAACTTTACTTAACAGAAAGTAAGCATTCCAATAACTGCTTCCCAGTATAGCAGGAAAGTAAGAATACTATTCAATTTCCACTTCACAGCAGCTGTGACCTTGCTGGGTTTTGGGCAGATCAGTAAGTGGCCACGGTGTTTTCAGTCATTTAAATTGTTTTCACAACAGCTTTCTGCTAAGTTAAAATATAAGGTCATAGCCTTAGAATTACCTGACTTTCTTATTTATCCTTTTCCAAGTTACTAACCAATAAATAAAAGTTACCCAGTTGCACATCTCAGAGTAAGTAACTGAGTCACTGCCTGGAAGTTAATTTCTGATGGAAGCTGCTTGCTCTACTTCATCTTATCACATTTTTTGAAGGAGCAGACCCTTTGGAGCAGGACACACTCTTTGATTAAGCTCCCACTGCACAGTACTGGGAACCAACTACACTGAATTTGTATATTCTTTGTCATCTCCATTCTGGGGGTTGGGAGTGTCTGGGCTCTTAAGAGAGGGTTTTAAATCCTCTAGTGAACAGAAAGATACTGAGATGACTGCCCATTAATCCTCAGTGATGGGCCCCCTTCTTTTCTGCTTTCTGGAGTTCTGAAAGGAAACTAGTAGTGTAACAAGACTTGTTGGACTACCTCTGCAGTTGATAAAATGATACCAAATTTCATTTGGACTCTTTCTTGATTCACCCCACTCAGCATGAACTGAGAAAGTGTCCAAATGTCCATTTCCTTATAAAATAGGCTAGTAAAACAGATGTTTTCTTGCCTACCTCCCACAAATGTGTATAGGATAATTCTATAAAAAATTTATCAAAGATGACAGAAAACACTTTCCTCTTAAGAGAAATTTAAGATTCAAATAAGCTGTTTCTAATGCTTATATGGAGGAAAAATTCAAGTGAACCAAATGACTGATGCATTATTTTTTGAGAGCATTATGACTGGTAGCAAATTGTAGTTCCCAGATATTTCAGTTTGCACCGCTTTGCTTTTTTACTAAGCCTATGGAACATGTAACTAGATCTGAGATAACATCCTTGGTTGCTAATGCCTTTTGCAAAAACCAGAGCCATGCAGGAGGAAATTTAGTAAACAGTCATTCCAGCCATATAGATAAGTAATGGGAAATGTTCTTCCTGCTAATTTACACATGCAAATTAGATCAGGTTTTTGTATCAATAAATCAATACAGCCTAATGAATTCATTGGATGGAATTCAGATATAGCTAGCTGCAAGCTGAGTTTGTTTGGAAGAAAACAGTCTGTACTTTACTCCCAATGAAGCTTTCAAATCATGTCCTGAAACACAGTGTTGTCATTGAGTGGATGGGGATGTTATCACCACAAAATTCACTTGGCATTATAGTAAACATTTTATTTCTAGTAATCCCAAATGCTTAGCTATTAGTTCAAACGTGAAGCATCCATATTTTTTCCTGTTACTTTCTGACCTGAGCGATCATGTCTGTTTTCCCACGACGGAGCTGTCTCAGCCAACACCTGTGGCATTTTCTCCAGATGCTTATATGTTATAATTCACTTTGCTATTCTACCTTTCCTTTCCTTCAGAACTGGATGGTTGAGCAATATGGAGCTGTCATTCATATCCTTTCCTCTTTTCTGCCTTGAGTTAACTCTGGTTTACAAACCTGAATAATCATTCCATTCAAAAATTGTTCTAATGACAAAGACTTAATGGAGTTATAATTTTCTGGGTTATATCTGACTTATAAGAGAAATATTCACTAAACTAATTGTTACTTTCTTAGTTAAGGCTCACCATCTTGCCATCATCCTTAATGATGTATAAGTCAGTATCTTAAATACAGGGAGGGATGAGTAATACTAACTTTGTGCTTCAAAAAGTACTGCATTGATCACTCCAGATATAGAAAGACACACTCCTTGTTTTGTGAGAAAGTCATATTGATATTTTATGTGTTTTATATAATAGACTGCACTTAGAACAAATTTACAAGATTTGCTCCTTTAGTGGGTAATAGAGCTTTCTTTGTCAAGCTGCTTTTAGTGGCACAGAAAGTAAGCTTGGGTCATCTCAGCTGGTAACCTCACCCAATAATGCAGGTCGTATTGATCTAATTATACAAAAAGCATTATCTACAAAGAAATGTTTTAGATTACAGATGCCTTGAATTTTTTATGTAGTAATTAAATTAATGATCATTTATTATTTGAATTAGGTTAGATGTTTTTTCTCCTGAGAAATAAAATTTACCTAAATGATATTACCCAAAATGTTTTATGGGTATATGACTGCCCAACAAAAATCTGGATGTTGCACTGGTTATTAATGTACCTGAAACCAAGTCTACAGGGTGTGACCAGTTTGGCTGTTACTATCTGATTCCCTCATAGCCATGAGCCCTTTAAACTAATCCACAAAGCGAATTTAGAGTGAATAAAACTATGTGCTCAATTTCTACACAGGACATAATGGATTAAAAAAAACCCAGACCTGACAATTATGGACAAATTCATCAAATTGAATATAAACTGATTCTGCTTTACACAAAAAAAGAAATCTTCTAAAGTTTGGGGTGATTTATATTGATGTGACAAACATAGTGCAAGCTGACTCTCCAGAAAGCCATTCTGCAAAGATTTTTTTATAGTATTTAAGTATCCATTATCCATTTCACTTCTAAAGTACTGGCCATAACTACAAATGCTGTAATGTTTATTAGAAGATTAATGTCAACTTCTTAGTTTTCTCTTATCAGTGAGTAAGCCTAGCTCTGTAACTACTAATGCACTTTATTTTGTATTTATTGAAACATGGGATGATTCAGCCCACTTTTACATGCAAAATAGAAGAAAAAAAGCTTTCCATCCTGTATGACAGCCAAGTTACATTTTAACTCATACAATGGCGTGAGAATTTTGATGGGTGTTACCTGCCTGGAATACCAAATGCTACTTATTTCACTCGTTTATATTTACATGTCTGCATTTTAAATTTCTGCATATTCAGGTCACCTCTATCAGTACAGAAATTGTTTAGATCAATATGTTTGTGCTATTCCAATCTCTGTATGCAAGGCTCATCATGCCCATAATGACCTGGATTGCTTGTCTTCCTTTTCTTGGTTTTCAAGTTACCTCGTAAGATCAGTATTCAAGTTAATTCAGACTGCACATGACGACAAGTACATAAACATATCTTCATCTTAAATGGTGGTGTATGGATTGCCTCTGAGTAGTAATTTGCTTGAGGTTTTGAGTTGCTTTTTTAAAATTCAGCTTTTTATGCTATTTATCTGCCCTGTTCTGGTTTTCAAATATGAAATCTCCATTCACCCTTGAAGCCACCTTCACAGCTGCTGAAAAGTGCAAACTTCATCAGCATCATACTAAAATTGATTTTACAGGCTGATATTCATGAAGAAATTTTTTAATTGCTTATAAAGATAGCATTCTATTATAGGCTGAAATATGAGGAAAGGTGACAGTACTTGGCCCACAAATGCAAATGCCAAACAAAAACCACAATGATTTCTATAAAATCTTGAAAGAAAACTTAACTAGCAATTGACCTAGTAAAAAAAGCGCAGTTTTATAATGTAATCTTTGAGTTCAAAGGAACAAGACTACTTTGTTGGTATTTGATTATCAGTGTGGTCAAGGATGATGGTTTGTTTTATAGCAGACGGCTGTTCACAATCAACATTTCTATATCGCCCTGAAGTAAAAGGCATAAAGGGGAGGAAAACATCAAGTTAGAAATGGTATGATGAAACATTGTGAGAATAGCTGGGTCTACGAAGAAAAAAAAAAAAGAGAAAAAACGTTGAATGATAACCCTTGCAGAAAATTTTTGTCTGTATTATGATACAAATGTTGTAGCTTGCAAACTTGCAGATTTTGTATATTTTAAAGTTTTCCTGTAAGGCTTTTTAGAGTGAATTTCAAGAACTACAAGATCACTCCCAAGGTTTTATTAAGTAACTGTCCCTTCATACAGATGTCCGTTTCCTTTATTGAGACAACTGAAGGCATCCAGCTTATTAAAAAAAATAAGACCACAAACGCCCCCCCCCCTTTTTCTCCTCTTTCTCCCATGTATCATAGAGAGAAAAGCAGCATAGAATCACAGAATCATAGAATGGTTCGGGTTGGAAGGGACCTTAAAGATCATTGAGTTCCAACCCCTCTGTGTCGTGTTGTGGCATACAAATCTGGCCCTTAAATCATGAAAGTAGAAAGAAGTAAGCCGATTTATGGTTTAATAGAAATTTGTGTCCCATGTGAAACTTTTTTGGTCCACGTAGTCCTCTACTGTCCTAGAAATACTTTTGACTCTTGAAGAAATTAGGTATCAGTACTCATCTTTCCCTACAATCAAATGTAGTGAGTCTTTACTCACACAATAGCAAACTGTCATCTTCCTTATGGTTCAAATGTCACAGTACATAGATTTTCTTTAATCATAACATCCTTGAGAATATTTGCAAAGAAATTGGTGAGCTATTTTCAGCTGTTCATTCTGTGGTTCAAAAATTGGAAGGATAGCCTTGAATGAATGTACCCCTGAGCAGTAAAATCTCTGTTCAGTATTATTATTTCCAAATCCCTAGAGGAGGACGGAGTCAGGTGACTATCTGTTTGCCTAAATGCCATCCTGTGAAGTTCAGATAATCAGAATTGGTTGGCCCACTGAAAATAGCTGGTGACACACATCTAATGTCCTGGAAACGTGGGAAATAGGAGCTGCAACCTCTGGGAAAGTCCACCAAGATGCCATCTGAAATCTGCAGTTTCTAGAGGGTTTGTAGGTGAGTAGTGTGAGGCATCCATCAAATTCTCCTCAATAACATTTAAACAAGTGTTTAATGAGAAAGGTGAGAAAGGAGAGGTTGAGGTACAGGGGGAAACAGCCTCAACTGTTACAAATAACCTGGTTACTGTAGCCTGCCCTTGCAGTCTAACAGAATTTTACTTATAAGGAAAATCAAAGACAGCAGAAGGGACATTCAGTAACATCTATGAAGCATACTGGTGAAATAGTCATGCCTTTTCACAAGCTTTATGGTATCTATAAGATTTTAAGCTGTTTTCTAAATTAATTTCAACTCTAGTTTAATGTTTAAGAGACGGATTCTGGGGGGAGGGGGGGATAGAACTGAGGGTTGCACTGTGTATATCTTTACAGTCTTGAATAAGACGTAGGTTGTTTTTCTCCTCTGTTCCCATCTAGCTTCATGTGCATTTTCAGTTGAGTAGCCTGCTTGATTATAAACTTTGATTAAATGACGGAGCCTTACTGTGAAGGTTATTTTGTGTTTTTGTGGCTCTTTGAACATGGCACTAGCAAACAGTCTGTCCCCTGCGGTGGCACTGAAGGCTGGAGTATTATTTTAAATGCATAAGGATAGACCCTGCAGTGCAGTTACATCAGATAGAGAACAGAAAAGCCATATAAGGCCTGATGCACTGCTTTAAAGCAACACAGGGACAGTCTAACTTATTCTTAACTTTTCCAAGGGAAAGAATATGGAAAACATAGCCAAATGTTAGTGTAGTAATGCACAATTCTTTATCAGGATAAATTTCTAGACAATTAGGAGTTTTTCACGGGAGGAAGTGGTGAAAGCATCCATTTCTGAAATGGCTTGTTTTCAGGATGTACACAAGCCCAGCTTTACAGTACCCTCCTGTGCTTGAGGAAACATGATCCTACTTCTTTTTTCACCTTCTGTCATCACCCACCTAAAAGGTACTCAGTCGGGAGCACTAAGAAAAGAATTATGAGATTTTCATTCTTTTTTCTCCTCACGTTCCTGCACTTTGAACATCCGCTACCACAGACGTAAGCCTGACATCTCATTTCCTGTCTAAGGACCTATCTTCTGTGTCCTCCTAGATAAATACAGAATGACAGTGAGTGATGATGATACCTCTGTAGATGAGGTACAGCTGCCTGTGACAAAGCAGTATATCTATTTAATCTGAAATAATTTTGAGGATGAAATCACAACTGAAAGAAGCATGCTGTGGAAAAAGAGGGAGGTTAGAAAATTACATATTATGGTGGTAAGGGGATGCAAGAGGCTGAAATGTGCTGGAGTGTGTCCAGCGGAGAGTCACCAAGCTGGTGAGGAGTCTAGAGAACAAGTCATATGATGGCAGCCTGAGGGAACTGGCTGTGTTTAGTTTGGAAAAGAGAAGGCTGAGGGGAAACCTCATTGCCCTCTACAACTACCTGAAAAGAGATTGTTGAGAAGGGGATGTTGGCTCCTTCTCCCAGGTGAATAATGACAGGACTGGAGGAAATGGTCTGAAGTTGCAGCAGGGGAGGTTTAGATTAGATATTAGGAAGAATTGCTCTACTGAAAGAGTGGTCAGGCACTGGAACAACCTGCCCAGGTTGAGTCACCAACCCTGGAAGTATTTAAGAAACATGTAGATGTGGCACTTCAGGGCACACTTCAGTGGCCAAGACGTAGGGGGTTTTTTTGTGTGTGTGTACAGTTGGACTCGATGATCCCAGAGGTCTTTCCCAACCATGAAGATTCTGTGATTCTGTGAAATCTGATGAGACTTTCTAGTGAATAACTAAGTATTAAGGAAATATTCTTGACGAGAAGTGAAAAGCTATAGAAATTGCAGTAGTTCAGAAGATTTAACTTGTTAACTTTGATAGAATGCTGAGCTAGAAGGCTGAGAACTGAAGAGCCTAAAATTATGTCCTCTGCCTTCTTTATCTTGGAGCCGCTGAGTTGGGTAAAGGAGATGGGACTACTGAAGCATTTGGCTGCTGAAAAGCCTGTAGCTCATAACTCACTCCAGGAGTGACAGCCCTGAAGGCATGATGTCTTGGCTGTCTTTCTGGCACAGCTCTGATTTTATGGTTTCAATTTTTTGGTGTTTTTTTGTTTTGTTTTGGTTTTGGTTTTGGTTTTGGTTTTGTTTTTTGTTTGTTTGGTTTTTTTTTAACTGGAAAGAGAAAGGCTTTAAAGTGTATACTTGGCCAATGTGAAATGTCTTGTTTCTTGGTTTTTTTCTTTTCCATGCGATTGTGTCATCCGTTACCTCAAGCAGTACTTTCCTCTTCATTGGCTTACCATTCTGAAGTATTGATAAACAGCAGCCACATCTCATCTCTCTTTATAAGACTAAATAAACCTAGATTTTCTCGTATCTTGGACACTTTGTCCTTCTGCTCATCATGGCAGCCCTTCTTTGATCCTGTTACTGTCTAAATTCATCTTATCAGCCTTTGAAAAATCTTGTTACAATAGTACTCTGCTGCTGTGACAAAAATAAAGGATGCGAAAACTAAAGTCAAAAGCTCTTGCCTCAAGCCCTTGCAATGTATGATTAATGTGGAGAGCCCTCCTTGTACTCGTTCCTTGTTACTCAGTTCTATGCAATTATTTAAGCATTGAACTAACTTAAATAATCCATTTTAAAAAATCCAGTTGTACAAGTGTACAATCTCCAAGTGTTTCTCTGTGGTGGACTGGTGGTTGATTTTTCTTATATTCCTGTATAGCCACCTGGGATTCTTTGATCAGTGACTGAAAGTAATTGAGGCATAGTAAGTGCCACAGGGAACACTTGTCTGTAAGTTTTCTTTACTTCTATTCATTGTTTCTATATGGAGCTTTAGGAGAGCAGACATAAACAACATAATCACCTTGATTTACACCATTTTCTAGAGCATTGAGTTTAACCGTAACACCTTAACAGAAGCATTTCTAGTCCATGTCTTGGTGTTGGTCCTTTGTTTCAGTTTTCTCTTTATGCATGAACGTTACTTATGTACCATATTTAGTGTTTCTTAGTAACAAAGCTGTACTGCTGTGTTCTAGCAAAGCATACAGATTAACTTTGCAGATGTTGGTGTTTAAGGTTTGTATTCTTTATGTGCTATTTCAGCTCCTGCTCCTCATTAGAAGTAATACAAAAATCCCTTTCAGAACCAGAAAAATGGTATAAAAACGTAAATATATAAAAACAAACCTTTAAATATAGAAAAAAAAAACTTTCAAAAAGATATTTTCAAATATGTATTGTAAAAGGCACACAAATGACATTTGGAGAAAACACATTGGAAGAACTAAATTTGAACTGTCAGTGCTTTTTGAATACTGATAGCATTTTGCTCTTTCATTGTATCAGTAAATATGGAGTATGATATTTTTTCTGCATTTTAGTTATTTCTTGTTTGGTCCGCTACTGTCTGCTATCTTTTCTCATACTTGTTAAAATAAAGAAAACATTGTCATGGTTTGAACATCACACCTATTGTTGGTTGCTTGCCTAGCTGACCAAAACTTAAATTTTATTTCAAATCACTGTTCTGGCAAGTATGGGACCCGCAATACTTAATTTCTCTCTTTTGATCCAATAATATACAAGCTTAATTTTCTTTATTAAAACTGTAAGTCTTTCATACAACGCGATAAACAGAAAGCCCAACACCTTCCTTGTACAACCCAGATTCTCCTGCAAATAAAACAATTATTATAGGTACTGGTAATAATTTTTAGTTTAAAAGAAAGAAAGAAGATGCTTTGCTATCGCTGCTGACAGTACAGAAAAAACTGGGTTAAATACAATCTCCATGATGTAACCAAATATATTGCAGTCACAGAGACCAGCCAAGAAAAAAATAGTTACCCTGAGGGAGAATAGCAGTGGATTAAAATCTAGATAAAGAAGAAAAAAACCAAAAACATTAAGGTTCAGCATTTTATTTCCATCTATAAAGTATAACCCCAAAATGTTTGTTTTTATCACAGCATAACAGATTTTTATCTTTTCTCAACCTGCAGTAAAATACAGAGGTTAAAAAAAATAAAAGTCTTGCTTTTGTCCTTGAAAACTTTCATGAGTACAGATAATAGTTGCTTGTTTACATTGATCATAAACTTTACATTGCACATTATATTTTTTTCTTACTCTGAGTGCTGGATTTTTAAAGTCTATATACACCGAATTCTAGTTTGACCTTACATTTTAATATTTTATACTGAGAACAGGAGTACAAAGAGAATGTAAAAGAAGCAGACATAGAAAATTAATTTAATAGCAGAAAGACATATTCCATTTAGAAAGCTATGTTAAGATTATGTGATTTGCATAATTAAGTGCTGAAAAGTCATGAACTATGAAATTCAACAGTTCAGACAATTCTTCTTTATGTATCTATGATTCTATGATTCTGTGATCTATAACTGTTAAGTCTTTAATAATACAATTTTAAATGTAAAAAACACACAAGTTTTAATTAGAATTTTTGCTGCATGTATATGTATAGACTTTGTAGATCAAACTATTGTCAGAGCAGAAACGCAAAAGATAACAAAAGGGGCAGAGAACAAAGTACCTTTTCTGTTAATTTTAAATATACATTTGTGTATCTTAACCACGGATTCATTCAATTAACTGTACAAAACAGCTCACCCCAGAAATTTTGTCATTAACACTTTTGTGTATTTAATGCCCGGCTCATCAATTTGCCCTGCTCTAATTTCTTTTCTGAAACCTTCCAATGACTTTCAGATGTAATGGTGGCAGTTTCTATCTTCATTTTGGGCTGCTCCAGCTTTATTGTCATTATCTATGACTGACAACCTCTTTAAAAACTGTCTTCAACCAGCTATTTGGACCTTCTGTTTGCTGATGGCCCAGCACTGCAGTCATGCTGACTGTCAAAAGCCTGAAAAGCAGAGAATAGATGCTAAAATTTTCTTGTGGTTTACCGTTAAAATAAAAAAAATATTTTCACCTTTTTCATGCAGGCCATGTCTGTACCTTGTGGTCTTTAACTGAGAACATCTGATCCCCTACTCATTTTTTACAGCACTGCAGTGAGCTTGACCTACAAAGTAGCTTTGTAATACTGAATGAGCATAGCACCCTTAGCCATCCTCATTTATTTTGCCTCAGATGTTCTGCAGGAGTTTAAAAGATCTTCTATGTCTGGTTTTGTTCTTATCTGAGCCATGCTTTTCTGAGACTACCTAAGAGCACTTGCCTGATACTCATTCATAAAACAGTCAGTTTTATGCTGAGTCCTTGGAGAAGAGACCCACCATGAGGAGGGTTGTTCTTTTTTTGCTGTGGTCCTAGACATTTTGCTTTTTACTGTGGAGCAGTTTATAGGAAAAAAAGCTCAAAGTACAGCTATTTTACAGCCTAGCAATGGAACCACTCTTCTGGAAAAGAGGTACTGTAGTCCTGATCCAGGTCTCCTGATTCTGTCATGAGACAACTCAGCAGCATGCTGTTGGGAAAGGGAGGGAAGCAGAGAAGTGCAGAATGCCTCATTCTCCTCTGGAGGCTGTTTTGAATGAAAATGGGTGCTCCTTCTTCCACTATATTTTCTGAAGCCTTTTAGGCTAAAATGATTTAAACTAATGACTAGTTAGTCATTAGTTCTGGGAAACTATCTGAGCCTTCTCACAATCTTGTACCTCACCTCTGCTGCAAGAGAGGCACAGCAGCTCCTTCACCAGGGGAGGAAGCTGTTGGAAATCCAGCAGGCATGCTTTCAGATGTAACAATCACTGCTTTTAAGTAATAAAGTTTGGCTGTCAACCAAGGGGAGTTTTATGCTGTCATACTCTTCAATGTTACCTGACTTGTGCCATCTCTCAAAAAATAGTCCTACAACAAGATCCATCAGCAGGGCTTATATTAACTTAATGGTGCACAGCAAAGAAGTGGAATTCACTATACCTCTTTATATTCTGCGTCTCACAAAATACAAGGCATGGATTTTCACTTTCAGGTAACAACCAAGATCTCTACTCAGTTAGTGACCTGTAAGGAATGTATTGCTTCAGCTCTAATTAGTCTAGTCTTAGCTCAATTGAACATAGACTTTTAGTGACTGATGCTTACTAATGTTGACATCCATACCTCAGGTGACTTAGAGTAGCTAAATATCTAAAAGACAGCACCATGAGAATCCAACCTACAGAGGGGCTTGCAAGCTAAAAGCTTGTCCTTTTCCCAAGTTATATCAGCTGATGTAGGAAAGTCTATTACTTTGTCCCACCAATCTTGTTTCATTTGAAAAAGAAGCTGTTAAAAAAAGTACTGGAAGCACAGGGGGGATTTTGTGAGACCCTTAATCATTGTAGCCAGAATTCTTTCTGAAGTATTCCACTGATTTTTTTTTGGCTGTCGAACAATACATTGTGACAATAAAAATATTGGGCACAGGAATAAATATTTATCTGCACATTTAACAAGATGTGAATATATATCTTCTGCTGCAGGCCAAAGTAAATTTGTACATTATTACGTGAGAGTGTTTTGTGTTAGTGTAAATTGTTAGGTTTTAACTACTAGGCAATTTTCTTACTTTTCTTGGCTGAAAAATCTCCTAACAGGAAAAAATGTAACAATAATAATACTACCACAAAGGGAATCATATTTATGACTAGAGGAGAACACTGGCAGGTAACATTTCACAGCTTATGTTGACAAGTAAATCTTTATTTATGATTAGGATCATAGAACACCAGGAAGCCCCTCAATAAAGGATGGTGTGAAAGAAAAATTCTTTATAAGCAACATTCTGCAAACTTAGTTTAACTGGATGATTCCTTGTTAATTTTTGTAATGGATGGTGACATTAGCATGAATAAGATTTATTACGTTAGTCAAATGAAGGTGCATGTGCTGAATGCACAAGTTTAACCATTGGTACCTGCACAACAAACCTAATTAAATGGTGTGTCATTGAAGATGATTTAAATGAAAAGATAATGAAGCAAATCGCATGAGAAGTGTTTAACAAAATTTATTCCAAAAGAATTGGAAAGGTTATTATAATTAGAGAAGTAGTCCTCTGTGATAATAATCTTTTCTCAACTGTCTCACTAGAATCCCAAGCTTAAAAAAAATGTCACAGAAACTCAGTTTTTGGTTTGGGGCAAAAGACAGGATTTCTTTGCCACTTTTTGCAGAAATGGATATGTCTTCTTACTGCTGAATTTTGAGGAAAAGTGTCAGGTCTGCATAGAAATATATCGCTCATGGCTGTTTCTGTCTGTACCTGAAATGGGTAAGACCTTTATTCATGATATATTGAGACATCATTAAGTCACTGAGTTCAGAAGAGTTTTTAATCAGATATCTTACATCAAAACAAAAACATCGAGGAAAACAGTTCATGAAATTGTTACATAGTAACATCAGTGGGGTATGAACAACAAAATTATATTCAGATTTTTACTATTACCTAGTAGTAACAGTAAAGGGGATATACGATACAAGGGAATAACTGTAAGAGTTTTCAATAGATACCTAACAAGGCACATTTTTCCCAAATGCACGGCCAGAGAAATAAGACTTTGGAACAGAGTCTTCGTTAGTAAGCTTAGGGGTTTTATATGCAAACATAAATGCAAGGTGAAAACTACACTGGTCAAAATGCTTCAATTAACAAGCCAATAGTTAGACAAATACATATGTTATGCTTATAAAGAATATTTGGGTATATTTGATGATTATAATTAATAGGCTCCATCAGTGGTGCTCCATATGCATAGGGATAAGGAACCTATCAATTCCCCTGTGAAAGTTACCCACACGGTTTGCTATAAAACTGCAAGTCATAGAATCATAGAATGGTTAGAGTTGGAAGGAACCTTGAAGATCATCGAGTTCCAACCCCCTTGCCATAGGCAGGGACACCTCTCACTAGATCAGGTTGCTCAAAGCCCCATCCAGCCTGACCTTGAACACTTCCAGGGATGGGGCATCCACAACTTCTCTGGGCAGCCTGTTCCAGTGTCTCACCACCCTCACAGGAAAGAATTTTTTCCTAATATCCAATCTAAATCTCCCCTCTTCCAGTTTAAAACCATTACCCATTGTCCTATCACTACACTTCCTGACAAAGAGTCCCTCTCCAGCTCTCCTGTAGGCTCCCTTCAGATACTGGAAGGCTGCTATAAGGTCTCTGCAGAAGATATCATCCCACAGGTGGACAATTTGTCCAGAAGAATGTTGTGGAGGCCAGTATCAAAAGCCTTACTAAAATCCAGAAAAACTACATCAACCACCTTCCCTTCATCCAC
>VZRU01007231.1:0-10134 GCA_013398155.1 Pedionomus torquatus | reverse complement strand
ATTTCTCAAATATGATGGAAAGCGGCTTGGCAACTTGATCCGCCAGCTCCCTCAGGACCCGTGGATGGATTTCATCGGGTCCCATGGACTTATGCACCTTCAGGTTCCTCAGGTGGTCTCGAACCTGATCTTCTCCTACTGTGGGCAGTTCTCCATTCTCAGAGCCCCTGGGTTTGCCTTCTATGACTTGAGCAGTGCAGCTAGAGCCCTGGCCAGTGAAGACTGAGGCAAAGAAGTCATTCAGTACCTCAGCCTTGTCCATATCCTGGGTGGCCAGGTCTCCCGTTACCTTCCAGAGAGGGCCCAGAAGGTAACAGGATTAAGTGTCCCATTTGTGACAAAATGAGCATCAGGTAGAAAACTGGCAGAGCCTGGAAGGCATCCTAAGAATGCTGATGTGCAAAGAAAAGAACTAGGACAACCTTCCTCTACAAACCAAGAGAGTCTGAGTTCTCACTTTAAGTCAAAACTTGAATCTATGACTGTAATAAAGGACAGCCACACATCCCTGAGCACACGGTGGGTTGCAAGGCTGGTGCAGAAGTACTAAGGACTGGGTCGATATTTACTCACATTCCCGTATAATGTCTCTTTTTGAGAAGTCTTTCAGACAAGGCCATTTCTTCCCTAATTCTTCTCCAGCTTCCTGCCTATCCTCCTTCTAGACTAGAAGCATTTGTATTCCTAGCTGTCAGTTTCTGGAAGCAGCACTGTTGTGTTGCTACAACCCATCCAGCCAAGGATCTGTAGCACCACTGGGAATATACCAAACCCCTCCAGAATTTCCCAGCATTGCAGTGAGCATTCACACACATCATCTACCACAAAGGTCTGGAAAGTTCCTCCAAATGTCATGCTACCCATGGAAAAATATTTCTATACCAGACCAACTCCCTGCTCTCATTTTTAGTGCTGTTATATTTCTCCACCTTTTTCTAGGGTCCTTCTTCTGCAGAGGAGAGAAAAACATCATTTTCTCTCCCCTATGAAGCTTTCTAACAGAATTTAGAGCAACTATGTTGCAGATAAAAATATAAAATAATTCATACTGCTGATTTGAAAAGAAAACTGGCATTTTTATTGAGACACCTGTCAATAATTCATTCAGAGCAGTAACAAGTTGTGAAAGAAAAGGCCATTAACAACAAAACAGAAAAGAAAGAAAGAATTGGAAACCGCTTCTGAGCAAAGAGTGTCTTCAGTTTTTCATATTTCACCATGTTGTTTGCTCCGTGAAAGAGACATTTGGCAATGAAGCAGCTCTCACCAGGCTTTGTATTGCAGGTGCTTAATTGCCTAGGACAATCACTTGTCTGTGAAATAAGACACTAAATGGTACTATAGCTTCAATCAGTTTCTCCAAAGGCAGAATGAAATTTATTATTAGGCCCAAAGGTAGCTGAAAGTGCTTTCTGTAGGAAATTTTAAATGATCTTCTGATTAATATCCTTTAACTGAAGGTTACCATGTAACCCATTCCATTATGCTGTGGGAGGAGAGAAGACTAACTGCCAATTACCTGTTTGTTAGCTGTAGTAAACTCCAAGTGACTAATGTAGTACTAAGCCATGATTTTTGGAACCTGGGATTAAAGTCACCCCCTCTTCTTGGTGTTTGTTTGAGATATTTCGAGTTTCTTCAGCCCATGATCAAAATAGATCATCCTACCTTTTGGACTGGGGCTCATTTACAGATTTAATGACTTTCTCCCCAGCAAAGTCCCTCACCACCTCTGCCCTCCCAAACATCCTTACATGTTTAGGCCATTTCTCCAGTTCAAACTTAGTTATTTTAGTTTTTTATTTCAAGCCTGTCTCAACTGCACTGATGTTTTCTGACACTGCTGCAATGGTAGTCTATTGCTGCTCTGCATTGACTTACAGTGGATAGTGCAGTCATACACTGTCTTTAATGTGTTATCTGCAAGTTGTGTCATGTGGAGAAAGGAAAGTAACTTCAGTGGTGAAAACCTATATAGATACTTTAAACATCATCAATTAGATTAAGGTAACAATTCCCTGACAATTGTAGCATGTACAGCAGGAACTTGCAATTAATATTAACTATTGATACATACTTTTTGAAATACAGTGGTGTTTAATGAGCTCACAGGCATATGTGAATTGTGACCTGTTGATTGGTAGAAGACAGATACTTAAGAACAAATCCCAGTTGGTGGCATAGTTTTTTTTTAAAAAAAAAGCTTTAATCTCCACAAAGATTTTGAGCTCTACCAGTGAAAAAGCCAGGAGAGAGAAACTGCAGTGCACCCATCTGGAATTTAATCCGGAAGTTAAGCTTACTGTAACAAACATAAAAGCTTAAGTTACAACAAAGGTAGAGCTTTATATGTATTTGATGAAATTAATAGGGTACCAGAAAACCTATATTCTTAACAATTTTGTGTTGAACTTTTGTGGACATAACTAACTCCACACATTGAAGTTTAGCCAATAATTAATCCATCAGAATTGCTGTAACATATGATTATTTCCAAGCAGAGTTTCAAATTGAATGCTTAATACATTTTTGACTCATTTCATAATCACAAACAATAAAGCAAAAAATGAAAAGGTTCTTTGCAGACAGAACATTTGAAGTCATTGTAGCTTCTAGTTCTGATCTTTGCAGAAATACCGCCACTTTACATGAAAGCCTCTTTTTCTCTGATCAGGGATGAACACTGAAAATTTTAAAACTTGGCTCTGCTTAGAGTATTTTTTCCCCTTTAAATTGTTGCAGGATTTTTTTCAAAGGACTGACTTCTCAGGGAGTTGCATCAATTCCAAGTGCTGTCTTCCGCCAGGACATGCCAGAAGGCTCCTAATGAAATCTGCCTTAGGTTTTAGTTTCTTAAATCTCTCCTTTAACAGGTTGATAGAGTAAGAACAGCAGAATCTGAGACTCAGGACTGTGGAGTGATCTAAAGTGCTCAAGCCATCTTCTTCCCATTTCTTCACCATTTCACTTGCTTCACTAATAGCTGACACAGTACCAGCAGACACATGTATAGTGTCCATATATTTCACAGATGCCCAAATATTCCTGTAGCTTAAATTCTGATAGAACATGTTGAGCACAAAAAGCTACGTGACATCACATGAAAAAAACCTGGTCATTGTGCTACAGATATCCTTTGTGCCTTTGGGGAAAACTTCAGTGAACAGTGCAGGCTTCTGTGGCTAGTCCCTCTCCATGTTGCATTCACAGAATCATTGAAAGGTTAGATTTGGAAGAGACCTTAAAGATCATCGAGTTCCAGCCCCCTTGCCATGGGCAGTGACACCTCTCAGTAGAGCAAGTTGCTCAAAGCCCCATCCAGCCTGACCTTGAACACTTCCAGGGAAGAGGTGTCCACAACTTCTCTGGGCAACCTGTTCCAGTGCCTCACCACCCTCACAGAAATTCTTTCTAGTATCCAATCTAAATCTCCCTTCTCCCAATTTAAAATTGTTACCCCTTGTCCTATCACTCCACTACCTGATAAAGAGTCCCTCCTCATGTAGCCCCCTTCAAGTACTGGAAAGCTGCTATAAGGTCCTTCTGGAGCCTTCTCTTCTGCAGGCTGAACAACCCAAACTCTCAGCTTGTCTTCATAGGAGAGGTGCTCCATCCCTCTGATAATCTTTGTGGCCCTCCTCTGGACCCATTCCAACAGATCCATGTACTTCCTGTGTTGAGGTCTCCAAAGCTGGAGAAAGTATTCTTGTATTTGTGATTTTTTTCTGAAATGCAGTCAATCACATGAAATGTGTTGCATCTTTTGTTCAGTAGCGTAAACAGAGTTTTTATCTCAGTCAATATGCTTTCAAATTAGAAATTACTCGGGGTACTGATTTTTGATATGGCTTTTGGAAAAGGAAATTGCTCACAAAACTGTTGAATTTGCACATATTACATGTGCTACCTCTTCTGCAGACAGATCTCCCTGGAGTAATGTGCTCTTATCAAAAAGAAACATTGCTGTATTCCTTTGATACCACTTTTACATGTATGGTTAGAAACCAGTGTTTGTACTAAAGAATTATTTACAAGATCTTTTCTCACACTCATGAAGAGTTGGACAAAGTGTTAACATAAAGCTAAATGAATGGGTCCCACTCTGTGAGATGAATCTGGTTAAAGGGAATTAGCTGAATCTGAGGCGGGATGTGAATAACTTGGTAAGCAAAGTGACATAGATTCCATCTGCCTGATTTGGGTGACTCCCAAGCTGAGGCAATCTCTCTTGGTTGTCTTTTACAAATAAAACATGGACATTTTCAAGGACATGAGTGGCTGGGACAGTTTGTCCTCGCACAGGCTGTTTGAAAGCTGAAAAATCCTGCAACCCAAATGCCCCAAAGTAAAGCCTGGGAGCCTTGGTTTTCCCTGACTCAGGGGGGAAGACTGCCATCTGCTGAAGTACAGAGTCCAGTTTTCCACCCTTTTTGATCTCTTATCCACATGCTGAACAAGACTAACAGTCCTGGTAGAACTGAAAATGGAAAGGTCAAAACAGAATGTGACATGGCTACAGGAAACAGGAGCTCAGCCTGCAGAAAAATCTGCCTGTTCCACGGAGAAATGAACTGACTGTTTTTAGTATTGCTCCATTCCTTCTTCTTTCTTCAAGGCTGATAATGTTGGAAGGTGTTATTTAGTTTTGTTTCACCTATGCCTAGGAGAGAGGGTTGGAACTTTGTCAGAGCATGCTCCAGTTTGATCTTAATATATAGTGGATAAAGAGAAAATAATGCATCCATGCATAAAAATCACTCTATGCCAATATTGCATTCAAGAGCATCTGGGAAACTTTGAAAGCTTTATTATGGAGTGATGAGGCCTATTACATGAAACACAAAGAATATATAGTAAATTACCTTGTCAATCTCACTTTTGCTCTTCTCCTCATTCCTGTTGCTTTTCCCTTTCTCTTACTTGAGCTACTCAACACAACTTCACACCTATTCTTCCAAAGAAAAGTGAGTACATCTGTCCTTTTCCCTTGGTGCTGGTATTAATACTGTACTGCCAGCATGTTGTCTGCCTCCCCGGGCTGGTCCAGCCATTTCAGCGAGAGAGGAGACTTGCCTTGAGGGTTTTTTTTTCCAGTGCTTTCAAAAGGCATTGATGTGATCTAGTACTCTGAGAGAAGGCTGCATTACTACCAGGGTTACAATTCCCATTGAGTCCAGCATAGTTGCAAGTACAGTCCGGACTCAAAGAAACAGCAGTCTCAAAAAGAACTAAAGAATCAGCATCAGTGGTCACTTAGATTAATTTGTAGTCTACATTTGCCCTAGCATTGACTTTCACTTCACGAAAAAAGACTGATCTTAAGACTTTTCTCCGCTGTTTATTATTATAACATTTTTTAAAGGTTATTTATTATCAGAAGCATGGTTATCATTTATTCAGATGGAGATACTCTTCATCTAAGAACAACCTGCTTACATCTTTTGATGCAACTTAGATCATAAAATGCACAACGTGAACAGGGAGGGGCCTTCTTAATAATGACTAAGCATTGTATAACCTGCCCTCAGCTAATAAAAAAAAAGAAAAAAAGCAGTGCTGTTTTTCAGCCTCAGTTAAATTTCAAGATTCTCTGGCTTTGCTGTATTAGTCACACAATATATGCATGGCTCTGCTATGTTGCTGTTGCATAATAATTTTTTTCTCATGATTAATATGGCAAACTGGTCTCAAAGATGATTCGTTTGGCTACCGTTTAGGCACCAAAGATGAATCATTTGCCTGTAGCTGTGGATTGGACTTACTTGATTTGGTGCTCTATTCTTGTCATTCTCTCTTGTAGACGGGTTATTAATAAAAGCAAAACATCTACCCACCTCTGGTTACACCACTCTAGTTTTACATCATTATAACAACTAGTATTAGGGTATTCTGTTTAATATTTAGCAGCCTGTTTATTGATGCCCCTATAAAAAATAATTTCTGAGAGTTTATGGGACATTAAAGGCGTTACAGGTTTTGATATGTAGATTTTATGACGAGGAAGTATTTCTCTCCATTCCTCGCTGTAGACAATTCTTGTTTTAAGTACTTTCCATAAGTCAAGATTCAATAAAACTCAGAAATCACATGCCTAATAAAAGGCTTTTTTTGAAGTATGAACTCATAAGAAGCTCCTAGAAACCCGCACCCCTTAGATAAGCACTGTAATTCATAAGAGACAGGGAGGAGATATCAGCATCCTGCTCTGTAGCTTAAATGTTAGACCTGCTCTGTGCCACAGCCTTGGGCCTCCTTTTTGGCTTTAAAATCCTGCAGGGGGGACACCTGGGACAACAGTGAGAGAGAAACCCTGGGCTTTCCAGAGCGACCTGCTGTGCTGTCAGGTCTGGGAGAGGGGGCAAAACCTGGCCCTGTTCCTCAGGCTCTCTCGGGTGGGGGTTTGGGGAACGGGTTTATCAAAGCCGATGGTCCCTAATTGCGGAGTTGGGCCTCGCTCCTCGCGCGCCACCATCGTGGGGCGGCAGCGGGACCCTGCCCCACGGCCGCCTGGGGAGCGCAGCCGCCAGCTGAGGGGAAATGGAGATGGCTCCTTCCTGCGCTGGGAGAGGGAATAAACCGGTCGCTCCAGCTTTGGGAATGATGCAAATGTTACCTTGGAACTTACAAAGAGAGTAAAAATAGATGAGAGGGGTCCTGGTTGGAGGGAGAGCTGAGCTGAGAGGAGCTGACGAAGCTCAATTCTCACACACTGGGATGTGAGGAGAGCAAGTGACAACAAGGAGCCTTTTGGCCATTGCATCTTTGAAAAGACTCCGTTGGTGACTGCTTCTCCTGACCAGATCCAGTGCAAATGCACTTCGGAGGTGGCAGAGACAAGATGCCAGTTTGTGTAATAGCTAATGCTCCTGAGGGACGATTAATTAGGAAAGGGGCAGGAACAGTATTGCATATTGACCCCTGAGGGAAAAGCAGGTGCTGGGGAGTACTTCATCAAGGAAAGGCAATAAAGCAGGCCTGCTCTGCCCTCCTCACTGCTGCCTTGCTGGAGGTGAGGAGATGGAGCTGCTTTTCACTTTTTCTGTACTGTGGAAGGACAGGACAGAGCAGGGAGATGCTCGTGGAAGGTGAGGAGATGGAGCTGCTTTTTCCCGTTTCCTCTGTTGAGGAAAGACGATACAGAGCAGGGAGGCGCTGGTGGAGGCGGCAGCAGAGCTGACCCGTCCCGGAGCGTTGCCTGTGAGGTGCTTGCACTTGGAGGTGAGTGAGGGTGAGAACTTCATGCAGTGGTTGTACAGAAGGTTTTCTTGCTTTGCAGTAACTGAGTTAACAATATGTCTGGTGAATTTTAAAATTTTGTATACTTAGAATTGCTTAAGTTAAGGAAAAGTAGGAAACTAGTTAAGGCTCATGGCTAGTTTATAAGAATATAGAGAACGTCCAGGAGAAAAATGCCTTCTAATCTATGACTCTGTAAAAACTCGTGAAACTCAACCTGGCAGGTTTCTTGTCAGTGCGACTCCTTGTTTTAGTTTGGTTTTCCTTTGAAGCAACACATATTGTTTATTGTGTTATGCTTGTTCTTTTTAGGATTATAGAGCATGAATAGCATTCTTAGTAGTTCAATTTAGAATTAAAATTGGGATCTGTGCTTTCTCTCTATAATAGCAACAACAACAAAGAATTTTGGTTTGACTTGCAACATAATTATTGTTTTAATTTTAACGGAGAATATATCTAAATTCCAAACCAACCTTACCTTTGCTCTATTAGTGTACTGTTGAACTACCTACGTTTTATTGGGCACCTTATGAGGCACACCATATGCTTTCAGCTAGTGGTTTTGAAGATTCTTATTTAAACACTGGGAGATGCTATAAAGTTTGCAATCAGTATTGAAGGATACTTGAAAATAATTATGGGAATGTGCATAGAACCTGTAATCAACAGGGAAAAAAAGGTGAAAATTAAAAAAAGGCAAACAAAACTCACCACCAAACAATCTGGTCTAAAACTTTTGAGTATTTGCAGGGGGCAAGGGAGACGGGGCAGAGGAGAAGATATTAACAAAATTAAGAGGAGCTGTACTTCCTAACAAATTTTCGAATTAATGGGACAAAGTGGTTCAGTCATATAAAGAAAATGTGGGGTCAGTGTGTCCTGTAGAATGAGGTAAAACTTGAATATAATCTCATCCTGTCCAAAAATAAATTGGTTTTTTTAATGTTCAGTGCTGTTTGGCTTGGACAAAAATTCAGTTTTATGCAGAGGGAAGAATGGAAATGAAACAAATTTCAAGAAGCTTGATACATTGGAATTGGAAGTACTCAGTTAGTTTTTATTGTAGAATCCTAAAGAGTGTCACACAGGATGGAAAATGTTAAGTAGTAAATAATTATAGGTGTCATTGACTCTAAGTAGGAAGATAAACACTTTAACCCAAGCAAACCTTGCTAGCTTGTGGTCCTGACACCGGAATTTAGCAATGGGCTTTTTCTTTTAAAGACAAAAAATCAAAGAATGTTAGGGATGGGAAGGGACCATCAGAGATCATCTGGTTCAAGCCCACTGCCAAAGCAGGCTCACCTAGAGTAGCCTGGACAAGAACGCGTCTAGGTAGGGTTTTAAAATCTCCAGAGAAGGAGACTCCAAAACTTGTGCTTCATAGTTTCATATAATGTCTCCTGGAAGTTGGGGAATATTTTAATTTGTTGCAGCTGAGATTATAAAATGCTTTGTAATAGTGGGTAGTCTTACTTCACTTAAACTCATTTATTTCTGTAATTGTTAGTGCTGGGGCTGGTAAGTATGAGGTGAGTAGGAAGCAGAGTATGGGTGTTCAGACCTCTTACTAGCAAAGTTCTAACTGTTTGTATCAAATTTTATCCAGATTGTGGTGTTTTGGTATTTTTTTTTCCTATGCGTTTATTTTTTTAAACAAAGATTGATCATCACTAGATGATTGTCAGGCACAGCTGACCTCTGAATTGCATTGTCAGGAGGGAGTGGGAGCAGACAGTTTTCCTGGTGGATCTTAGATGTTTAGTTGGAAAGAACATTGTATTGAGAATATTTCTTCTGCCCAAATAAATACCTTAATATGCGTTGCTTGTCATTCTAGTTGTACAGTTTGTGTAGGAATTTTTTTAATTTTTGTTTTCCATTTGATCCAATGCTGCTTACAGCTTAATATTGGGGTTTATACCTTTCATGCCACTGTAATCATTGCCTGCTGGGCTGTAGTATCTTTAATTTTGACCTCAAAGCTCTTTTCTTAGAGGGTGAGAAGATCAAGAGTACAGTGTGCTTGAAAATCAAAAGCCTTTCAGCAATTTAGGATTCCTTCCACTTAAACATGGAGAAAAAATTGATCAACTCTGCCTTTTTTTTAATTATTATTTTCCTGACTTGGGAAGAATGATTTTTCTTTATTGGGATATAAAGCACATTAGGATAAATGTCCCTGTGGCCTCCATCTTGAGTCATGCATGTCTAGGTGCTGCTGTGCTAGTTACTGCTGCAGCAAGCTACATTTCAGAGATCATCTGTGAAACTTGCAAGTATCAGCAAAGTTCTGTTGGAAGGTGTTCAGCATACTTTTTTTAACTATGACCATCCTAATGATGCCTAAACCAGCAACAGCTTAAGAACTTTTTGAACTACAGCCTATTATTTAAATATTTACTCTGTCTGTTGTGATTTATAATTTGGTATTATGTTCATAAATACAATTACTTTTTTAAAAAATTACAGGACTTAAGTTTTTTATTCCAGTGCAAAAAGACAGAATAGTCAGACTTCCAGTTGCCTTGAAACGTGTTTATACACTACTGGTAGTTTCCTTAGCGTGGTAGCAGAGTATGTGACTTCCAGAAAAGTCAAGAAAAAATATTTCTTGTGTATGAAAGTCAAGCTGTATCTTCTTTAAGCAAAGAGGGATAGATGTTACTGAGGTTCAGGCTTCATTTTTTTGTAGACTAGAGCCTGCATTAATAGTGTCATACAAGTATTCATTTAAAAGCACTTTTATTTCTTGAGGAAACTCATGTCAGTTCTGTCAAAGCAGTTGACTGTCCCAGAGGAAATGGGCAGAAAGAACTTTTACCTAGACCCAGTCTAAAATCTTGGTGTTATTTTTTGCAACTTGTAAAGTTTGGTGAGTTGTGCACTATGATT
>VZRU01007230.1:0-42875 GCA_013398155.1 Pedionomus torquatus | reverse complement strand
GTGATAACCCATGGACTAAGGACATTATATCTGTAGGGCTATATGTGTACTTGTATACATATATGTATATATATGTATTGCGGGAAAGCAATAGGTTTTAATTGGGAACAGTAGGATCCGGGCATGGCACAGGTGGTATGGAATAAGGGGTGGATGATGTCCTGGTTTTCTGGGAGGGACAGGGTTAATTCTCCCCTGGCTCTAGCAGGACCCAGGTATCCCACCCCACTGAGCCGTGCCCAGGGGTCGCTGGGAGCTGCCGGGAAGGGGAGGGGTCACCGGAAGTGCGGGGTCTGCGACGGGTGCGCGGCTGCGGTCGGACGGGCGGCGGTCGGTATCCTACTCGTGTTTGTATCCTTCTCCATCCGAGTTACTGTTACTGTTTTTCCCTGTTCTACCTCGTTGTCCCGTTAAACAGTTCTTGCCCCAACCCACGAGTGCTGCCTTTTCTTTCCAGCTGCTCTAACGCCGCCCCAAGGCGTTAGCCAGCCGGGCTGCCGCCTGGTTCTTTGTTGCCGTCCCAGGCTAAACCACGACAACCTACAACCTCAGTTGACTGGCTTTCCTCAACCAGAACCTTGTATTTATTCTTCAGTGGTAGCAGGGGTGTAGAGGTGTGCAAAGAGGCAGTTCATCTCCTGCCCTGACCATGAATTTGCCTCCATTCACTCTTTTCATTTAGGTTTCTGCCTTCTGCTTGACCAGGGCAGGATTCAGAGCCTCTGCTTTCTGATAGGTGCTCCTGGTTCTGTTTCAAGGTGAGGCAGCATCTGGCTCAACCAGTCTATGCTTCTTAACCTTTTACTTCCTCTCTCAGCTTTGCCATTAAGATGAGCAGATCACTCACCTGTTTGCAACACACAGAGCAGTTTTTGTAGCTGCCACCCAGTACCAGTAAAAGGTTCTGGCCTTTTAAGAGACCTTAGGAAGTTTAAGGAGCCTTAAGGAAATTTAAAAAAGAAACAATGACCAATGTATTGAAAGATGCATTGGATAAAAAATTAAAAAAAATATATTTTCCAGAACTTTTCCACAGAAAAAAAGATAAACAACACATTTCTTAGAAAATTTGCATTTGGCAGCTGGATTTATTATGTGCATATTACTCAGAAAGAGGACTTTTTTGAACTAAGTTTACTCAGAAGGGGTATCCTGTAGAGCAATTCACAATAGAGCAATATGCTGTGAATAGAGTCAAGAAATATAGGGCAAGGAATAAATCTATGTCATCAATAGAGACTAGTATGTGTCACTTTGGTACATCTGCTTCATCTCTTTGCTTGTCATACATTTTAAACATAAACAAGACAGATTGCTGTAAGGGTCAGATTTTGTTCCCATTTAAATGAGAGTAGAGTGAGACACAATTAGGAATGAAGCCTCTATTCCTTTTTGTGTGAGAGGAAAACTGCTAGTTTTCAAAATTAAGTTTACAGGATGAAGTCCCTGCTGAAGTCTGCAACAAAGTCATGACTCTCCACTTGTTCTTAGTGGAGAAGACAATCATATATTCTAGCTAAGGAAGAAGGCTATAAAGGGTCGATCTATGTGGATATATATGTACTAGAAAGCGTCCAGTAAGCATAAGCAAGGGTTAATTGAAACCTACCTTCCCAGTCTGGGCTAGAGCATAGGAACAAAAAAGAGATGTGGGAGGCTTTTTCTAACTAGGCAAGGTTCAGCTGAAGATAATTGTTCCAATTCTTTGTTTCCTTTTCTCCCCACTTCCAATCATTAAGTACATGAGCCCCTCCACAGCATTTCTGGTATTCTTATCCCACACCATCATGATTCATGTAAATAGAGCCTGTTTATTAAGCAAAGACAGAGAACTTCACACCCAAAGTGACTTTCATTTTCATTTTCTAAAAGAAGACATGCAAAATAAGATAAGCGCGCTGGATTCCAGTGAGTTTTCTGCTCTTTAGCTGGTGTGAGAAAAATCACTTTATAACAAGATTGTCTTACAGATAACAAAGACACTTCCAGGCTCTATGTGGAGGTTGATTATTGCCACATGTAAGCAGCCTAGAGAAATTAAAAGCCAACTCCACGTTAGTAAAACAGACCTCGAAAGAGTCCTATATTAAAAAAAAAAAAAAAAAAAGATTTTTTTAAAAAAATCTTTCTTATTGTGACCACCAGACTCAAGCACAGAAGTCCAAAGGGACATGTTATTCCATTGACATAATAATAAAAATACAATATCCGTTAGTCATAACTGATTCACTGTCTCTGTCAGCAAAATCATCTGTTTTGGAGAAGCCAGACACAAGCACAGAAGCCCAAAGGGATATGTTATTCCATTGACATAATAATAAAAATACAATGTCTGTTAGTCATAACTGATTCACTGTCTCTGTCAGCAAAATCATCCATTTTGGAGAAGCCTGTGCACATTTTGATGGGATTCTGAAGGCTCCATCATGCCAGAGAACCCCAGAAGTGTCAATTTCTAGGTCTTATCTTCAACACAGCTATGTTCTTCTCTGTCAAAAGACAAAGTGAATGAGAGGAATGGTTGAAATAAAGGCCAAAAAAAATTACCTCTGGAAAATTATGAAAGTAGTCCCTGGGATCAATGGAACATGTTCAGGGCATAATTTTTGACAATTCTAGGAGAAAACCTACCATGTATCCAGTGGTATCTATCCAGCTGCAGTTAATCTGTCAGCTTCAGGTCTTTGCATGCACTGTAGCCTTACCGAAGCACAGGCTTTCAGCTTCCCATTGATGAGGTATCCAATTGAAGGAGTTCTGAGATAGTATCTGTCCAGATACCTATGATGAACTGCAAATTGTAAACTTCTGGCACTGGAATACTCTCAACTGATATTTCCCTGATCTTGCAGTTCCCTCACTGGAAGCAAGGACAACAAGGTCTCATATAAGTACCATAACAACACGATATATTGTTAAGCAGTCCTTATTGACTCAAGTTCAGCAATATTTATTTTTAAGCACTGAACAATTCCTACATATATAATCTGCTGGGACTAAGAATGACTAGATGCTATCCAAATATTCAGAACATTACTTAATTATATCTCAGATTCCGTTCCAGGGACTGAGACAAACTGAAGGTACTATAGGAGGAGGATGTTCCTTTGTGAAACTCAGCAGTGGTATCTCTGGCCAATATATAGCAACAATTGCAACAAATTCTCGTGTCGGTCTTTTCATTGTAGATTAGACAGTGGAACACAAAACACTCATCTTGTGTCTTCAGAAACATGCATTTGAGATGGCTGAGAAGAAACTATTTTTTGTCAAAAAACCAAAATTGAGTTAAAACATGTTTCTCTTAAAATGTCATAAGCTGAATCAAAAACAATTTGGTAGTGTTCAAGTTTCCTAGTTAATAAAGAAATGTCATTTCATTTTGCGGATAGTAGCTCATCTACATCTAAAAGCACACAGATGTGTATTAACTTACTTTACTGATCCTTACAAGGAACTTGATTTATATTGGGGCTGGCAGAAGGGAGAATGGGGACTGGAGTTTGCAATTGTAAGTGCTCATAATTGAGAAATGCAACATTGCTTACCTGTTTGTGCATAACAGTGTTGTGTCTTAGGTCCTAAAAGTCTATTTATCTCTGCTGAGTTTGTAGTTTCAGATGAGCAATCATGGCTTTATAAAGAAGGCTAGAAATCTACTTCTAAACCTTGTCTAGAGAAATTTCTTGTTTCCAGATGGAAACCAAGACACTTCACTACTGCTTTTTGAAGTAGAGATTTGAGAAGGGAGGAGGAGGAACCACAACCCCAGCAGAGCTGTGGCACTTGGAGCCAGCTGAGAAAGTGGGCCCAGACTTACGAATTCATAGAATCATAGAATAGTTTGGGTTGGAAGGGACCTTTAAAGGTCATCTAGTTCAAGAACCCCTGCCATGAGCTGGGACATTTTCAACTATATCAGGTTGCTCAGAGCCCCATCCAACCTGACTTTGAATGTTTCCAGGGAAGAATTCCCCCATGCAGAGAGAGCATAATTTTTTCAGAAGCCAAAACTGAAAGCCAAGCCCTGAAAGTAAACCTGGACAATGGTTAAATACAGACCATTTTATGATTCAGACCAGTGCTTTGGACCTACTCATGGAAAGTAGATAAAACCTCTGAGCACAACGAGGTGAAGTTGAGGAATTTTCTGTTCCAATGATGTCTCCTTTACTAGAACCTTTAAGACATCATTGAGCCTTACAGATCCTTGGCTTATCAGTATGGGCAATAATTTCTTTGTGAACCACTTCATCTAGCAAATCATCATTATGTCCTCTACAGATGTTTTTCATTAAGACTAAATAATTTCTTCTAGGGGACTAATGCAAATGAAGATGTTATACATGCACACATTGTTTCTTAATACCAAGAAAATCCTTTCTGAACATAATAATATATTTAGCATCCCTACTTCTTGCCCAGCAGATTCCAATTCAAGAACAGGATGTCATTTAGAAAGAAAACATTTTGCCTGCATGTTCTGTAATTTTCATTATTGAGAGACAAGAAGCTCAATCATCCTGAAGTTTCATTTTGATTCAAACGCAAAGCAACTGTCCTCTCTTAGCTTTTATATCTCTGCATTTAAATCAAAGTTTAAATTGAGATAATAACTAGAAACTAGTCCTATGTCTCTGTTCATACCCATTTTTATTTTCATGCCTATAATAGTGTTACATTAAATAGTAAGCAAGATCATATATTAATTTCTAAGAAAAAAAAAAGTACTTTTGTAGTTTTTTTCGAAAGAATAATTTTTATATTCTTCCACCAGAAAATTTTAGAATATGGACTATAAGAGGATATATCCCATTATGACAGGTATTTAGTGTCTGATTTAAAGAAACTTCCCTAAGCTCTTGCCCATCCAGTCATTTTTACAGGACAGCACGTTCAAGCGTGTGGTGTTGATAGGACAAATATTCACATTAGTTGAGAAAACTTTTGTATCATGAAGCACTCAGTTTTGGTTTATTACCAAAATTCTTGCAGATTACTCTGCAAGAAAAATATCTCAACAGAATGGGTATCCCAGTAACACATTTTGTTAGTTGTTCAACACTGAATGTGCTGAATTAGAATTGAAGTAACTTTTTTTTTTTTTTAATTATAGGTTACCTCACCAATCAGTCAGTCAACAGGTTGTTTGCAATGCAGATCATGCAGCACCTAAGGAAACAATATCTGTTAAAATATTTTTTAGAAAGCATCCTTTTCCTTCCCACTGTTTTATGAAGTCTGAGACTACATAATTTCTAAGTGGTGCCAGTGTTTACCATACCTCTGCATAATTTCTGCTCTAGATATTGCTGTTGATATGTTCCTCATATCATCTGAGATGGCTACATAAATTCCTATCTTGCGACATTACATCAAAGATCACAGTAATGTTCTTTTTCATATTGCAGAAAATATAGTGAAATAAACAGCAGCTGGATAAACTGGCATACTTGTCAAAAACCATCAGCATGATCAAAGAGAGGGAAAGCAAGTAGGGAGATTGCAATGGTAAATTTTCTTTAATTGTAACATGTGTGGACACTGACACTATGTTGATATGCATAGGATGGATGATAGGATGCATAGATAACATTAAGGTAAATGAAAATTGTCTCTAGTGTTTGTCAAAAATGTAGTCCTATCCTATGGGATCTTCCTTTCCCACTCAGTGATTTTCCTAGATACTGTAGAAGAAAAGATTATATTTTTTTCCCTTCAGCACAGCAGCATAATTTAGATATTCCAGAAAATAGAAATCACTCTGAGCAGAATAATTACTTCTTTCTGACAATACATTCTGATCTTAGAAGGCAAAATGTCTGTTTGATATAATGTAATTATATCAAATAATAATTAATTATTAATAATAATTAATAAGCAGGTGTCAGGCTTTGACTATAAAGGGTGGAACCTGTTTAACCTGATGGGATTTTTAACAATATAATTATTTTGAAAAGCAAACACCTGACAATAAAACTTGAATGTTATTTTCACTCCTGTATAGTTATAAAGATGTGATATCAACACATCATTCAAGTATTAGTCGTATCAACTACTGAATTTGCAAAAAATTCCCCAAACCCAGTGACAAAATTCTTGTATGATCCTCTCTCAGTCAACAACAAATGGACACCATTTTTCCTGGTGTTGCTGCACAACATCTTGTATTGGAAATGCAAAATGACAATAAGTAAAAAAAAGATTGTTTTTTATTAATTAAAGGTCAAATGTATCCTAATAAAGATGTTCAGTACAGTGACAGTCAAATTTGTTCTAGCTAAGGAAAAATAAAACAGCCCAAAGGCTTTATTTTGCAAACTTTATTTTCTATTTTTACTGGGGATTTTGAAGTGGGTTTGGGGATTTTTTTTTAAATTATTTTTGTAAATAAAGGTCCTTCACACCTGCAAATAACCATTCAGGAAAAAAATGCTTGTAATAATATTTGTAAGGGAAATTTAACTTTATATGATGTTAACTCCAGAATATAGTGACATCTTGGAATTCTTTTTGTCGGAGAATCTGAGTAACAGTGACACAATAAGAAGTGAAGTTGGACAGAGTTTCAGAGACTGCATGTGAAATATTTGTAATTACAATGATTATAGAGCAGTCAGTGTGCTAAAGCAGCACAGCACACTGTCTATGTGCTAAAGTCATTACTTTATGGATGTCTAGCAGCATGCACTTTATTTCAACAGCAGTCCATCTTGCTGGAGAAGTGCAGTTTAAAAATTCTGTATTGTAAATTAATAGATTTTAAAGCAATATATGGAGAATTCGATGACTGTATATATCTTGAGGATTATGTGTTATGATGCAGATTTGAAGGTATTTTCCTTTGTTTGGGATAATAATCTGGATTTTTAGAAGGAATTGTTTTTTGCATCTTTTATACTGAGAGCAAAGACAGAAGGTACAATAGAGGATGCCAAAGGTGAAAGGATGGAAGAACCATAATACAAAATTAAATTTAAGAAAAATATAAGCCACCTCTTTTTCAAAGCTGTGTTTAATCGTGTGACTTATAAATACTGCACACACTTTACATCAGTTAGGCACTACCAACAAAAACTTCTTTTTGTGTTTTTTTTTTCTTTTTAATCTGCGAAAACACAATGCGAATACTTATGGAGGAGCTAAGAAAAACTATTAAAACACCAATAAAGAATTTAAATTCTCCAGCTGCAGATATGGTGTAGGTATGCTTTCAATTTTATCTGTGCAGCCTGTAACATCTGAGCAGAAAACTGAAGAATAAAAAATGAAAAAGTGAACTGAGCAACCCAGAGGGGAGCAAGGTCAGGCAGTCCTTTTATGTGTTATAAGAAGACTAAGGAGCAAATTCACTAGGAAGCCTGAAAAACTCAAGCTTCAGAACTGTGATCTCTCAAGAAAAAACAGTATGAAAAAAAAATAAAAATCATTGAGTCTTGACAACACCTAGCCATAAATCATGGTCTCAGGGAAAAATTTCAGCTTTGAAGCAAATGATCTTGTGAACTTGTGTGTGATAAAACCTTTTGGTGTTTCAGGCATTAGAAAGTTCTTTCTCAGTCTCCTTATAGCTATTCTGTAACTAAGATCTCAAGCCCTTTAAATGTGTAATAAAAGTGCTGATTTACAGCTGATTTGATTTTTTTTTTCTTTTTCTTCATGTAAATGACATAAAACATGTACCATCACACTGGCTTATGTAATGCAGCTGTAGAGAAGTTAGATTGCAGAAATACTAGGTATCAGCACATGTAGCTATTTTCCTCACTAAGGAAGGATGAAAGATTTGACAGGAAGCTCTTTCAGGCTTTCGCTACTGTACACCAGATTTAACTGCAAGGAAAGAAGAGCCAGGAGCAGGAGTTTGTCTATGCTAAGGTACAAAGAAGAAATTTTGGCTACTGAAAAATAGTCTGAGAGGTGAAAAAGATCTGGCAAAAGTCAGCGTAATTTTAGTCTCCTAATAAATCTCAACTTAGATACAAAGATTCATGGGAAAATTTAGGTGTAAAAGGGAGCAGAATGGTGAGGAGGAAGATGCCTACATTAGGCATAGAAAATGCTCAGGAGAGGAGCTGTCAAAAAGTATCTTAGACTGCCTTCTGTAGTTTAGTCTCTACATCAAACCTTTCCCATAAGGTCACCAAAGCAAGATTTGCTTCTTCACCTTTGTATCTTAAATCCAAAGAAAAGTCTTTGCGAGTATTTAGTAAACTGATTTTTGATTGTCATCCTGCTTGAGATGACAGTTTTTAGCAACTTGGTAAATACTTAGCCCAACCAGCTGTAGTTATTAAATGTGTGGTGACCTTGGATTTTTCTGTAGAGAATAATGATCTTTGTGAGAATTACTATTCAGCCAGGAAGGCAGAATAAAAATAAACTGGACTCAGCAATAAAGAACAGACAACATTCCCATCACTAAAGATAAACCTGGGCTTCAGACCTCCACATCAGTGAGCACTTAATACAAGTCAGTTAGCCAGAGACTGAAACTCCTAGCATCAACTTGTAAGCTATTCTAAAGAGAAAACAAAACAGTCATCTCCCCTACCAGTCTCTGAATGTGAAGAATCTTGCTTTTGGAGAACAGGGTTTCCAAAATTCTGTCTTCAAAATATTTCTCAGTGATGAGAGCATTCCCAACCTTTTACAGGTGTTTTCTCTGTCTAAGTTTATATGCTGGTATCATATATTGCCATCAGAGTTGTTGGTACCTGACTTCAAAAACACTGACTAGCATTTCCAATACAGTGTAGCATGGTTTATTTGCCTCGTAATTCTGATTTCAAGGATCAAAATTACCCATAGTTTTTCAATAGGAGCAGAAAGGAATAGAAACCGAGTTTGTCTTTTCTTTTTGCAAGGACATGCGCACCTGGTAGGAAGAAAATATTGTGGAAGAGTCCTCGCTCAAAACACTTGGGAGTACAGTGCAATGCAAAGAAGGCAAGAGGCTGGATAGACAGTCTTAATGAGTATTTATTTGTTCATTTGTCTATTCTGTATGAGAACAAAAAGGGCACGAAACCTGCTTAATCAACATAGTGGCCCCAAAAAGTCTGACTGTCAACACTGCTGATGATTCTTGCCTTTTCAATTGTGCTAAGCATTAGCAAAACATAGATTTCACACATTTTTTATGTATCTCATTTCTTACCCTTGTTGCAGTCTTTTCCACAGTAATCTACAATTCATATTGTGGAATATTGTGTTCAGCTCTGGAGTCCTCAACATAGAAAGGACATGGACTTGTTGGAACGGGTCCAGCGGAGGGCCACAAAGACGATTAGAAAGCCGGAGCACCTCTCTTATGAAGACAGGCTGAGAGAGCTGGGGCTGTTCAGTCTGGAGAACAGAAAGCTGCAAGGAGACCTTATAGCAGCCTTCCAGTATCTGAAGAGAGCCTACAGGAGAGCTGGAGAGGGGCTCTTTGTCAGGAACTTTAGTGACAGGACAAGGGGTAATAGCTTTACATTGGAAGGGGGAGACTTAGATTAGATATTAGGAAGAAATTCTTTACTGTGGAAGTGGTGAGGCACTGGAACAGGTTGCCCAGAGTTGTGGATGCCCCAACCCTGGGAGTGTTTGTGGCCAGGCTTGATGGGGCTTTGAGCAACCTGGTCTAGTGGAATGTCTCCCTGTCCATAGGAGGGGGCTGGAATTCAATGATCTTTAAGGACCCTTCCAACTCTACCCTTTCTATGATTCTATATCTCTTCAGAGAACTGTAATTAAATTTGAAATTCTTCAGATACGGAGATCCCAGTGTGAATGCTGGTTTGCTCACTAAGAGAGCAAACCTAACAACCATACTTCTCCACTAACACTGTAGGACCACTGGGAGTCAATAACTAGCAGAAAGACATTGTGTGGAAGAGACAACTGTTATCATTTATTATGGAAGCATAATTAGCTATTAATAAATTTAAAGGTAATCTGTTTTCCTTAGTAGGAAGAGGCCCCGACTGTACAATAACCTGCCAGAAAATGAGAAGAGATATGCTCTGTTCACTGATGGGTCCTGCCGGATTGTGGGAAAACATCAAAAGTGGAAGGCTGATGTGTGGAGTCCCACAAGACAAGTTGCAGAAGCCACTGAAGGGCAAGGTGAATCCAGCCAGTTTGCAGAGGTGAGAGAAATTCAGCTGGCTTTAGACATCGCTGAGTGGGAAAAATGGCCAGTACTTTATCTCTGCACTGATTCATGGATGATGGCAAATGCCTTGTGGGGGTGGTTACAGTAGTGGAAATGGAGCAACTGGCAGTGCAGAGGAAAACCCATCTGGGCTGCTGATTTGTAGGGAGACATTGCTGCCCGGACAGAGAATCTGGTTGTGAAAGTACGTCATGTGGATGCCCACGTACCCAAGAGCTGGGCCACTGAGGAGCATCAGAACAACCAACAGGTGGGTCAAGCTGCTAAAATTGAAGTGGCTCAGGTGGATGGGCCCATGATTCCTCAGGCCATCAGGGAAGAGATGCCGCATACAGATGGGCTTGTGACCTAGGGGTGGATTTGACCATAGACACTATTGCAAAGGTCATCCATGAATGTGAGACATGCACTGCAATCAAGCAAGCCAAGCGATTGAAGCCTCTTAGGTATGGAGGACGATGGTTGAAATATAAATATGGGGAGGCCTGGCAGATAGATTATATTACTCTCCCACAGACCCGGCAAGGCAAGTGCTATGTGCTCACAATGGTGGAAGCAACCACTGGATGACTGAAAACGTACCCTGTGCCCCATGCCACTGCCCGGAACACCATTCTGGGCCCTGAAAAACAAGTCCTGTGGTGACATGGCACCCCAGAGAGAATAGAGTCAGACATTGGAACTCATTTCCGTAACAGCCTCATTGACACTTGGGCTAAAAAGCATGGTATGGAATGGGTTTATCACATTCCCTACTACGCACCAGCTTCTGGGAAGATAGAACGTTACAATGGGCTGCTAAAAACTACACTGAGAGCAATGGGTGGTGGGACTTTGGAACATTGGGACATACATTTAGCAAAGGCTACCTGGCTAGTTAACACCAGGGGATCCACCAACCGAGCTGGCCCTGCTCAGTCGAAACTTCCACATACAGTGGAAGGTGATAGAGTCCCTGTGGTACACATGAAGAGTATGTTAGGGAAGACCATATGAGTTAGCCCTGCCTCAGGCAATGGCAGACCCACCCGTGGGATTGCTTTTGCTCAAGGACCTGGGTGCACGTGGTGGGTGATGCAGAAGGATGGGGAGTGTGATGCATACCTCATGGGGATCTGATTTTGGGTGAGAATAACCAATGAATGAAATCAATGAAATTATTTCATAATTGCTGAAATAACCCTGGCACTGTACATTCTCATTTTGATAACTACTATTGGTTGCACAAATCCTATTTGGGCATAAGAATCACCCAAGCTAGTGAGTGATGGATTTCAACAGAGGTGAAATCTGACAAAAACTGAGTGAAGTGCAGCAGTGGAGAGATCAGAACTGACCTCAGCAACTGGTGCCCAGCAGCTTCGAGATTGACACATGCTGTACTGGATGCATCAGCTGCAAGCCCCAAGAGATACAGCATGCAACAGTCCAACACCGCACACCATCTTTCATGTCCTGACAGATGGAGCCTAAAGTCATGGATTAAATGAACTCAACAAACATTTTAGAGTGATAACTCATGGACTAAGGATACCTGTAAGGATATATGTACATGTATATATATGTATATATTGAGGGAAAGTGATAGCCTTTAATTGGGAACAGTAGGATTTGGGCATGACACAGGTGGTATAGAATAAGGGGTGAATAATGTTCTGATTTCTGGGAGGGACAGGGTTAATTCTCCCCTGGCTCTAGCAGGGGCCCAGGTATTGGGGGTAGCTGGGAGCTGGCCGGGAAGGGCAGGGGTAACAGGAAGTGTGGGTTTCTGATCTGCAACGGGTCCAGGGCTGTGGTCGGTCAGTCAGCAGTCGGTATCATAATCGTATTTGTATCCTTCTCCATCTGTGTTACAGTTACTATTTTTCCTTGTTCTACTTGTTGTTCTGTTAAACAGTTTTTGTCCCAACCCACGCGTGTTGCCTTTTCTTCCAATCCTCTCAACACCACCGTGAGGTGTTAGAGCTACTGGGCTGCCACGTGGTTCTTTGTTGCCATCTGAGTCTAAACCACAACACTTGTTTTACACCACATCCAGCAAACCTGGAACAAAAAAAGTTTAAATTTTAACTATTTTATTTTACTGATAGTTTGATTTGTTTCTTGCTGTTCATGCCCTCATGAGCAAGCTTCATGTCTACTTTAATTCAAGTTTGAAATTGAGCTAAGTAGCAACCAGAAAAAGTAGACCCTAACCTTGTGAGAATAGGTGCAATGGAACTCTCATAAACTAAACTAATTCTTCCCTTATTATACTGTGCTCTGCTTAATTAGGTAATTATTTTTCTCTTCTAACTTATACTAAAGAGACTTAGTTGTAAATAAAAGTGTAGTATTTTTGTATGTGCTTATTTACTATATAATACTATTTATTTACTATAAAATACTATAATTTATAAAAATAAAAAGCCAGGTCATCCTAATTCTTTTTAAAGGAGTAAAATCATGGAGGTGTGAAGATTTTCTCTTCTTCCCTAACTGATGTAGAAGTGAATGTTTTATGCTGAAATTTGCATTTCTTTTGAAACATGTTTTCCACTTCCAAGGTTCCCTTAATTATATTTGGAAAAAATTAACAGGACATCAATTCTGGCAGCAGTGAGCATAGTTGAGTGCTACTCTGTAAATCATACTGAAAATAGTGGGTATTACTAGGTTACCTGATAGATATGTTTTGATTTACCATACCCAGTACCTTTATTAATGAGATGCAAGGCCAGACAGGGCATAGTGATTTAGAAGTAAAGAAGATCTAATTAAAAGTTCCTTTATCCTTTCTAATAGGAATATTGCCTAACATCCTTTCCAGTAAACATTGTCAGATAAGAAATCCGGTAGATCACTCTACTGTACATCAGATGTTCCTGATCAGCTCCCCAAAACACCTTTCCCAGTGTGAAATAAACTATTACCTGGAGCAAGGCAAGTAAACGATGAACAACTAATTGTTAGTCACAGCTCTGTATACATATTCATCCACTCTCTAATTACATATTTAAAAACTTGAAACCGAAAACCACCTCTATCTAAATTGTGACGGTAATACTCAATAAACTAGCCCATAGTCCATTTGAAGGAAATAAATGTACTTCTTTAAACTATTTGTTTTTCCATCAAAAACTACTGAATTGGCATTGGCCAATTCTGCACAAATTGATGAGTTCTCAATTGCTTAACAGTTGTGTAAGCATGCTCTGATAAACTGAAGGTACTACTTGAATTGTTTCAGTGGGAGCAGTAACTGAGTTACTTTCCAGAGATTCCATCTACATACGGAATAACATGTACATAAAAGATTTGTAATAGATTATATGCAAGAATTGTCTGGTACTCCATATTGTAAGACTGAGTTTTCAGTTTTTAATAACTTGGTTTTAAAAACTTAAATAGTTTGAACTGAAATTTTGAGCTGAGCTTTAGCCTTGGGATGAACTTTCAGCAAAAACAGCACAGCTGTTTCCAAGAATGAGGCCAGTGGCAAAACAAGTTTTTGTCCTTGTGTGAAAAATCTGGTAATATTTTTTTTTACTGAAATCTCATTCTTTGAAGCAAGATCTTGACATGCTACAGAATGATGACTTGTGGGCCGAGAGTGTAACTTACTCCTTTTGAAAGCTAGCAAACTTTCCCACATTTTTGCAGGATATAAATCTTTGAATAATTTTCCTTTGTATTTTCTGAAACTTGTGAGAGGACGAAGAGTGACTTCAGTGGGTTAGATTTTCCATGAAAGGAACCATTCGGCTGGGTAGTTCCCGTCATGTACAGTTCTAACATGCCTACCTAAGCCCTACATACTCGCACTAGAGTTGGCTTGTGAGGTTGGAATTTAAACAGCCAGAGCTCCAGGCAGGCAAGGGAACAACACTACAACACTCCGAATGAGCAGAAAGTTAAATCCTGCAAAACAAGTAATATTATTACATTTCTCAAATGAAATTAACCTACAAAACTTTGTAAACTGCTGTTCTCACAATCTGTATTTACAGATCGTCATCTGGAGTGTCATTATTTCTGGCTAGGTGAAACTGAGTCTTGCTCAAAGGCAACCTTTTTCTTCTTGTTGTAGCTCAAGTAACCAGGAGGCAGAAGCACACTTTGAAAGCAACATTTGGGCCAAAGTTGCATTTCTCAGGAATAGATGAAACCAGGTATGTCGGGAGGTGTAGAAAGTGTTTCACAAAATCCAAGAAAAGGGGAAACAGGACTCTGTGGCCCACTGGAGATGAAAGGGAAAATGAAAAACTGAAAGAAAACTTCTGAATGCACCACACATTCTTCTGGGGTTGCATGTAAAGCACAGGAAAAGTTTATGGGGAGTATAGAGAGATGAGACTTTGACCTGGTGACCAAGAAGACAGAGACTACACTGGAAAAACAATGGAGGTTGAGAGTGTAAACTGAAAAACAATTGGACATATGTCAGAAATAGAGGTAAGGCAGAAACATGCAAAAATCACAAATAAACTCTCTGGGATAAATGAAATCTTTGTTGGAAAAAAGTGAAGGTAACAGGTTCAATCACTAAAGTGAACACTACCCCTCAGTTCAGATCTGAACTCCAGACTTGAAATCTCACAATTCTGTTATCATCAAATATCTGTAAAATCTGAAAGCAAACTTTCACATTCTTTTCTAGCATTGCATGTAGGAGATGGCAGCTACCTACTCAGGTGAGTCTCACACAGTCAGAATCCTGTGTGACTGATGGGATCCTAAGAGTCTTAATGTGAAGGATGATCAGTAAGGGCATAAAGATGGTGCCACATTAACAGTCTTGCTGAATTCTCTGACTTTAGTAGGAAATTATCTCTATATTAACATTTTGTGAACATAAGTTTTCAAGCCATATGCACATCATCGAGGGGATGTTAACATTAAGGATGCCTTTACATTCTTAACTCATTCTTCTTCTGAGTATTTATTTTAATTTTTCTGCAATGACCATTAATTTTATCCATGAATGCTGTACATCTTTTAGGTCATGGGATACGTTTGTTACAGGAACATAAATTGGTTGTATAAAAAAAGAAAACTGCTTTCTACAGGAACAGTAATGACTGTTCAGTCAATAAAGAGGGTAAAGAACAGAAAAGAGAGGTTGGGTTCCTAGTTAAAGCAACAACGATATCCTGGAGCATGGTATTCCCTATTTATCTTTTCTAAAGGATTCGAAAAACCCCAAACATTTTACAGGTAGTCATTAATTATGTAATGTTTCCCTGAGATTTGCAGGATATTTTTTCAGAAGAGATAGGCTGTCATAATTTGCAACTAAAGTTGTTCTTGAATATACAAGGAGTTATGCAGTAATAGCTGTAGAACTAAAGTTTTTCACATTTCATTAAGACATTAAGAATTAATGAATAATTCTGACCATTATCTCTTTCTGAGCTTACTAATTCTAAGTGCTGCATATTGCTACTGCTTTCCTTTTATAAGCCATTGTGAAAAGAAAGGAGTAATTATGAAGTACTGAAACCCTAGTTGTGATGGGTGTAACAGCAAAGCCTGTCTGTAAACTAATAACACCTCCACAAAAATAGAGGATGACTGCAGTGCAGTGACAAATCAGAAAACCCACTGTCTTAATCATCAATAACTTTGCAGTTAATTATTAAGGGAGAGGTCTTACCTAATCTGTGAGAGAGCAGTTCAGGATTTTGTCATAACTCTGCACACAAAAGCAAAGACAAAAAGTATCCATTAAATTTGCCTGGATGTCCTTTATTGCTGATATTAGCATTCTTCAGTGCTAACAGCAGATTTTGAATATGCATTTGGTGCACAGAATATAGATTTGTACATGTATTTTTGTATATAAAGTATTACTGTTATTTAGTACATGTTAAAGAACCAACAGCTGTCTGCTGAGCTGATTACTTGATGCCAGCAAAGACAGGCACACCTCCATACAAGTACATGTGCCACCATAATGAAGCAAGCAGGTTATTTGCCCATCTATACTATTTTGACATTAAGCACATTGCTTAAAATGATTGAAAAGATACGTTTTTTTTTTCCTTCAAATTGTATCTCAAGTCCATACCAATGGAAGAACATTTGAAAATGTGACAGAGCTGAGTTAAAGTAGACAAATGGCACTCTATTTATAAGCAATAGTAAAAAATACCTTATGAATAATTATATATGGATAGTGTATAGTTATTTAGCTTCATTTTTTACACAATGCATACTTTCTTCCTATGATATTTAGCTTGGAACAAACTGTTAATGGCACTGGCTCTATTTTTGCACTTAAAACAATTCATACACAGAACACTTACCAACTGTGGTCCCTATGTACTGTTGTCATAATAGAAGTCAGTGCAGCTGGAGCTATTTAGGTGACTAGTGTAATCTGACTAAGTCTTTCAGTTTTCCAGAAAATGTCCTGTACATCTTGTTCTTCTTGGGCTTCAAATGCCATAGAAACAGTCTATTTTTCAATATTTCCATGCTTCTTTTCCAGTCGGGACTGAACTAGGAAGAGCAAAGGCAGTACAAAGCACAGCACAAAGAGACAGCTGGAATGGCTTGTTACAGAAATTTACACATGAGTTAAGCATAAAATTATGGATCTTTTAAGAGCTTCATAAAATTTTACCCTCTTCAGAAGGAATTTTGAAGATGTTTATTAGTCTTGGAAAATCATCATTTGAGGATCAAAATCTTAGAAGTGTCTATATGGACACAAGATTCCATCAGGAGTTAACACAATGCATTGGCGACTTGGAGGAGGGATTTTTTTTTTTTGTGCCAGTGCAGAATTCATATTAGGAATGACTAGATCTGAATCTAAAACAGCTCCAAGCTAAATTTATTTTGTGAATACAGTCTGGAGCTTTGTATTCATAGCAATAGTGAACTGAACTATTAAATACAAATATTGCATACAGCAGACAGTAGTGAAGTATTGGTTAAAATGGAAAAGAATATCAATGCTTTAGTGGAAATAAAACCCATCTAAAATATGAACTGGGGAAGTTAATAATTAAATTTTCTCTTTTTTGCCTTATTAATAGTTCTCTGGGTAAAAAATTGTTACCAAAGTGCAGTCATTCATCATGTATTGCCAACAGAATCATCAGGAAATAAGTCTGGAAACTGTTAACTTTGGTTTGTAAGTACCATTGTTCTTGTTTTCCACTCTTCCTCTTTTAGTCTGGAACCACCAAAACAGTTGGTCCTGCAAAAACAAAATTAAAGGGATGAAGATTTATTGGATAAAAGAGGAGAGAAAGGACAAGGGAAAGATTAATGGGATAAGGGAACAGAAACCTTATAAAAAAAGAAAAAGTTCAGAAGAAAGCCCAAAGTCATAGTCTTTTGGTCTTGACTATTCAGCATGCAACAACAGTAACAAGAAATTGCAGAAATTTGGATACATTTCAGAATTAACAGGCAGAAAAAAAGATGGCAAATTTGCAGTGAATGGTATTTAGAGTTAGTGTTCAGCTTAATAGATATCCCCTTCAGAAGACACTCTGCAAATTTGAGCACTACATCTGTGCCTATATGAAAAAAGCAGTTTGGAATTTATTTATTTGAGGAGTTTGTATGCAAAAGGTCAATTGGTTTATAGTATGTGTTCTCAGTAGTAAGTAAAGAATATTTAATCTAGTGAAGGAGCAAAGGCATCCATCTCCAAATAAAAGCAGGCATATTATCTGCTAAGAAAAGTCGATTTAATTTTAACATGCTTTATGGGAAAGAATAAACTATCAAAAATGGGGCAAATGGAAATGTTCATTCTCTGTTAACTGAAATCTGTGAAAAAGTAATTTATTCAAGGTAAAAAAGATAAGTTTCATATTGCCAAAGAAGAATAGAAAGAGTAAAACAATATTAACATGAAATGAGTAACAGTAGGAAAGTTCTAGTGGCAGTGTGTAAATGCAGAGGGCTCTTTTTTTTTCCACCTACCTCAAATCAAATCTTGTTTACATGTTTACATTCTATTTTTCATTTATTAAGTTGGACAAAATCACAGAAAGGATTTTGTCTTACTCAAAAGCACATGCAACTTAACGAGTTTACGCTAAGAGCATGTACACCAACACAGCACAGAGAACAAAGTAGGTTTTGAGCCTGATTAAAATGAAGCTGCTTTTTTTCCCCCCCTGTTCTTCTAATGCCTGCTAAATAAGCAGTTCTTGAGGTTTTTAGATTTTTTTCCTCACCTCAAAGAGTGTTTGGTTAGCGTGTCACACTATAACAGACATTGTGAATAATGCTATGAAATAGGTGCAGAATCAAACATCTGATACAGCTGCACAGATGCCAAACACAATTCAGCAGGTTGAGATTTGAGTGGACTGCAGTAGTCATTGCTGAACCAACCTCATAAGTACACTTTTCATTTGCATTTCACATCTTCAATAATTTTCACATACTAAACCTTGTCAAAAATACCAGATTTACTTGATTCCTCAGTCAAACCATAAATTACTAAGTTATTTTCTGAAGGTCTTTGTGTCTTTCTTGGACCTGTCTTGAATTTTGGGCCTATTACTTAACCTATATCAAAACAGAGTTAGTCCATTTTCCCAGTTTCCCATACTAATTCTGTAGAATCTGCCTTTAAATGGACATGCATGATAATAGGAATGCCAAGACTGTGGAAAAATCTATAGTCTGACTTTTCTTTCAGAAGAAATTACAAATCATAGAATCATAGAATGGTTAGAGTTGGAAGGGACCTTCAAGATCATCGAGTACCAACCCCCCTGCCATGGGCAGGGACACCTCCCACTAGACCAGGTTGCTCAAAGCCTGGCCTTGAACACTTCCAGGGATGGGGCATGCACAACTGCTCTGGGCAACCTGTTCCAGTGCCTCACCACCCTCACAGGAAAGAATTTCTTCCTAATATCCAATCTAAATCTCCCCTCCTCCAATTTAAAACCATTACCCCTTGTCCTATCACTACGCTTCCTGACAAAGAGTCCCTCTCCTGCTCTCCTGTAGGCTCCCTTCAGATACTGGAAGGCTGCTATAAGGTCTCCCCGGAGCCTTCTCTTTTCCAGGCTGAACAGCCCCAGCTCTCAGCCTGTCCTCATAGGAGAGGCGCTCCATCCCTCTAATCATCTTCGTGGCCCTCTGTTGGACCCGTTTTAACAGTTCTATGTCCTTTCTCTGTTGAGGACTCCAGAGCTGGACNCTCTCAAGCCTGTCCAGGTCCCTCTGGATGGCATCCCTTCCCTCCAGCATGTCAACTGCGCCACCGAGCTTGGTGTCATCAGCATACTTGCTGAGGGTGCATTCAATCCCACTGTCCGTATCTCTGACAAAGATGTTAAATAGCACAGGTCCCAGCACTGACCCTTGTGGGACACCACTCGTCACTGCCCGCCACTTGGACATTGAGCCATTGACCACAACCCTTTGAGTGCGGCCATCCAGCCAGTTCCTTATCCACCAAGTGGTCCATCTATCAAACCCATGAGTTTCCAATTTGGAGACTCGGATGTCATGTGGGACAGTGTTGAATGCTTTGCATAAGTCCAGGAAGATGACATCTGTTGCCCTGCCTTTGTCTACCAAGTTTGTGGCAGTATCATAGAAGGCCATCAAATTTGTCAGGCAGGATTTGCCCTTGGTGAAGCCATGTTGGCTGTCTCCAATCACCTCCCTATTTTCCACGTGCCTATCTTATCTACTAGTGTTTGCATTTATACTTTTTTAAAAAACTTATTATTAGAACTAATATGAGATTAGACTGAACCACAAGATAGATGCCTTCAGTTTTCTGCCTCAGGTTATGTGAGCCAGAATACTCATGATTAAAAGTCAGAATGGGAACATCAGTTTTGTTGACCAGAACCATATTGTAATAAGATACAAAGTCTAGCTCTGTTTTTTTATTGCATGATTTTGTTCTCCACACAACTGTACCACACAGAACCTATCAACCTTATCAAGACACACAAAATGAGCAAGCTGGAGCTACACAGCAACCAGTGTGCCAAGCATCTGAAATGTTATAGTGAAGGGCAGTTCAAAAAGGTGAAACAGAGGATTACTCTAAAGCAAACAGGAATTCGCTTTGGTTTGGTTTGTACTACAAAAGTACACACACAGTACTCAGTGGGATCAGGGAGGGAAATAACAGCAGACCAGATAATCTGTCTGGAAAGCCAGTGCCTGAGTCTGCTCTGGATGTTGGATGCTTTTTAATGTAAGCAAAGTTATTGGGTAGAATGACATAACATTGAAGTCTGGGACCAAGATGGGTTAGTAAACCAATGTGGATGTATCAAGATGAAAGTGGCAAAATTGTTTACTCAGATGATTTCACAATCATTTGAAATGAGTGCTGCAAAGGAGAACTAATGGATGGACTCTGTCAGGGAGGACAGAGGGAGTATATCTGTTGCTTGGTTTCAGCTGTTTGCAGCTTGATGCCATCAACATGATTTCAACACCTATTCTCAACTGTTTCCCCTACAGCCATGAGTGCTCCTGCTAGAGCATCATTCTCTTAGATGACACAGTTGTTTCATCTCAGTTGCTTTTTCCATGTGTCATAACAGAGTACATCACAGAATACTCCCAAGCAGAATGTATCTTTCTCTCTCTCAAAACAACCCTAATAAAGAATCCCGTCAATAATTCTAGATTTTGTATTCTCAGGAGAGAAACAGCTCTACAAGAAAACTTGATCAGTATATTTCAGTTTTATACTTATTAAACCTGTTCTAACAGGCCCAAGCCTTTAGTCAACCTGTGAATTACTGACATATTTGAAAGGGTGTTATACTTAGCTTTCATGCCTGAATCCACGAATGCTTTGAAAAAACTCCCTTGCACCTGTTCCTTGTTGAAAAGATAGGGTGAATAGAAGGGAAATTTGATCTTTTTTATAGACTATGTGGGGTGCTTACTTTTAAGAGTGTCAATCTTGCATAGACCTGTTAGGAGAATTTCTGGAATTTAAAACTATCAGAATGATGCCCTAAAATATAATCTATCAGCTAATTCACAAGCTCAGTACTGATGCTGTTTAGGAAGACAGTTTTGCAACAACAGCATTGTTAATTGCTGTTAGTGCTGCAGCAGAATTACAGTGCCTCTGTAGCACACACATTTTGAAAAATATGTATGCAGCAGTTTACACCAGAAAGATTACACGAGATATCACCTCAGATTTGGATGAGATATGTCAAAGATTTAGTAGTTCTCCAGCAGACTATAATGCATCATAAGCCAGAAAACAAAAAATGTCTCATCCATATGAACTTCTTAGGGGAACTGAAACTAGTAATATATTAGGCTAGAACTCAGACCTGATTTCACTTGCATGCTAAGATTTCATTTATAACTGGCCGTTGTGCTACTGTCTTTATTCCTAGTATTAAGTCCAAAAAAATCCACTACCATCTAGCAATACTCTAGACAAACTTTCTGGTCACTAACATTTAAATTGTGACAAAAAGCCTAGGAATTTTTAATTAAATTAAGAATATTTTAATAGGAACTTCTGTAGAGATAATATCTTAACTGCTGACGTTTCCAGTCCTGCCATTTATATTGCTATACAAAATATGGGATTAACTTCAGGATTTGAGGAAAGCCACAAACACAAAACTGAGATTTAAGATAACACATTTTTACCTTCCTATTGACCACAGTTTAAAAATAACCATGAGGAAACAGAAACATGGTCGCTTATTCAGTAACATTGTGTGAAATACTCAAACCAAGTAATGGACAGAATTTGGCCCACTGATATTGATTAAAAATATATGCAAAAATAGCTATAAAACACCAATTAATTTATAATAGATCACTTCTAAAAACATAGACAGTCCAAGGGCTAAACTTTTGATATATAAACAAATGATCAATTGAAAGTGAACAGCTGGAAAATAAATTCAAAATGAACATATTTCTGTCTCTTAGGCATTAGTTCAAATCCAATTAAATTCACTGCTAACACTAACAACTGTTTAAGTGGGCTTTGGACTGGTGCCTTATTGGCTCCAGTTTGTTACACTGATATAATTCCAGCAACTTGGCTGAAGTTAATGGAATCCCTTAAGGATTTTTGAAAGACAAAGAGCTAATCACCCTCAACTTCCCTGAGAGTAGATGCTTATGATTCCACACAGCACTGCCTCCTATCTATTCGAACAAGAACAAAACTTGGTTTGTTGTGCTGTAAGCACCAGCTCCTACTGAACTGAATTCCACATCTTACAAGCCTTTTTTTGTGTGTGAGTCTGGCCCATGAAAGGGAATTGCTTAGCTATCTCTTTTGGGTTACAAGTTAAAAGAAAGAAAGAAAGGAGCATGGGTGGGACAGTATTGATTTATTGGCTTGTAGGGTGGATCACAGGTGTTGGTGCTTAGGTACAATTCCCTGGTGTAAAAAAGCCACTCTAAAGTGGAATGAATGGACAAAACAATCTGACACTGAACCATTAGCAAGTGTCTAATTTGGGCCAGTCAAGAAATGTTACCAGGACATTAGTCCAGAGCAAATTGTTATCTTCAGATTGAATAAATTGCAAGATATTGGGTGGCCAAATAGTACCATATCTATCATTGCTTTTCCTTGGATACTACAACAAAACAGTCAAAAAATACAGTTGGAATGACTCTTGGACTGAATATGTTTTACTCTTAGAAATCCTGCTTTAAAGGAATGCACGACAGTTTTCTCCAATATTTTTATATTTGAGAAGGGACTTCAATTTATTTCAAGGGGGATCCCACTTTGTTGTTTCTATTGTTATTGAATGGTAAAAGCATTCAACGTGGATTCTTTCATACAGATAGTATGAAACCAACTATATACTTCATATAGTTTTTCAAGGGTAGTAACAGACTTATAAAGAGTTCTTCCAGCATTCCAGGAAGTCTTCTCTGCTATTCTAGGAAAATAGAACACATTTTGTTCCTTGAAGGTCACTTGGTAAATTCATCCTATGTAAATTGTGAAACATATTTGAAGTTAAATGGGTAATTTTCCACTTGAACAAGTGCAGGGTAAATTTTACAATTTGCAATCTTAACAGCAAACAGCCTCAGCTACAAGCCCTTCTTGCTTATTCTCTAGCAACTGCTTGTTCTTTTGAACTTTCTGTGAAGCAATTCACTGGGCTATGAGGAATTAATTGTCAAATTAGCCGTTGTCACTGAGTACAATCAGTGCCATTCTGCTAGCTGATGCATAACAAAGGTATGCCATGTAGATGAAGAATCAACAGAAGACTATTTTTCTCAAGAGTAAACCAGCTCCCTCAGAAGGATGCATAGAACCTGTGCAATCCAGGCTGCAATGTTTAATACCAGCTTGTTTCTCAAAGCCTAACAGCCACCTTGCACAGCATCTTCTTGACAAAGTTACAAATTTTTTTCAACCAATTCATTAGCATGTAATAATTTACCTCCACTAAACCTTGTGTGGTCACTAAATAAATGGAATTAGGCCTGCCCAGGTCCACTAAAATTTTGCTAAGAACAAAAGGCTCTGTGTCACAGGCCCTGCCACAAAATTTAGATGTTTGTAACAGGATGTCAAATTCTAAGTAAAAATCAAGTTTTGTGGACCATTTTGCAGAACTTGGTAGTCTGATTGTCCATCAGCATCAACATGGCCAGTATCAGTCCTTCCATATATTGTCTTGTGATCTTAGATCTATCTCTTTACAAAAATGTGGAATAACATGGTTCAGTGATGGGGTTTCATATCAAAAGTTAGGTTGATGGTTGGACTAGTTGATCTTAAAGGTCCCTTCCATCCTAGACAGTTCTATGATTCTATGATTCTATAAAAGTAGGTAAAACATGTAATCTCCAATGCATTTTTCAATTAACCTGTAATTTAGGCATGATTCATTAATTATGGTGAGACCAGGTAGTAGCGTGCAATCTTCAATAATAAATAAGTACTGGTGGAAAAGTGTTACTTTGATTTACAGAATATTTACAACAACTGCAAGTTACTCTAGTCGCATATCTATCTGTTGCATGTAGTTCCTCTGTAACCATCAAAGACATACTAGCATTCTACAGAATTTATTTGAGACAGGGAAAGTGAATAAATGGAGAATAACTGCATATATCCAATGGAGAAACAGCATTAAGCACAACTGCAGTGTGGATGATTAAAGTACCAGGATGTGGAAAATATTGTGGTACAGCTGTCCCCCAAGAGCACATACATCAGCTTTGGTGATTCACTCACAAAGGATGATAAAAGAGACTACTCTTGTCCATAGAAAGTTACAGTTCTTCAGCCTGAACAGTCCTGCTTAGGACTCTAGTCTGGAGGGACTTGCATATCTACATCTGACAGGATCTATCCTCAAACATTTAACTAATAGTTAGCTTGTGGCAGTAAATACTGTGCATTGGGAAAACTTCCCTTGGATATGAAATAAAACCCTAGAAGATAAAGGGTCCTTTTGCTCATTTGTTCTGAAATGGCAAGGCATTGTAAATATATAGCATAGCCCATATCCCCTTCAAGACTACCAAAGCACTTCAAGGATGCTACACAGTTTGAAACAGAGTAATTTTACATGAAACACAACTAACAGATTCACATATAATCAAGACTTGAACAACATATTCAAATTCTTTCTCTGGTTCAGGCGAGTCTCATCTGCACAAAGAAGTACTTTTATCTTGGGAGATACTGAATTTTCTGAATCCATTAAAATTATATTCCAATTTTAATTTTTTTTTGACACTTATCTATTAATAAAAATGGTTTAATAAAACAGAAATTATATTTTAATCTCAGTACTGCTTGTATAACCTTAAGCATATTGCTTTCTGTAGCAGGACTAGGTTGTAAAAGTCTTTCAGCATCCAAAAATATCAAGCCCACTGTGAACACTCTTGTAGGGAAAGAAAATATAACACTTCAATGTGCACTTTTCATAGTTCTCTTCTTAGACTGGTAGTGCAATTGGTTGTGAACAGGGTAAGAATAATAATAAACTTTATATACAAAAGTTTCAGTTTTGTTGATGTAGAAGGCTTGGACACCACAAAACAATCAATGTGATCAGGTAGATGCCAATTCATTCCAAAATTCAAGAACTTATATAGGAAATCTATTAGAAACTATCTCTTTGTGGCAGATTATTATTGGTTCACATAAATCATGTGGTTAATCATGATTGGTTAAAACACCGCTGCAATACATCACACTTTCTTACAGTTCACAAAGTTGCCTTAAAATGATAAGACTACGCACTGATATCTTTTTGCTGGTTCATGCTTGTTCACCGAAGGTACAGTGAATGCAAATTTTTCTGTGTCATCTGGATGCAATGGTATAGTAAAGATACAATCCTTCAAGTCAATGATACATAAATTCCAATTCTGGGGAATCATTATGGGGGAAAGTAGTCCCAGTTGCAGGGCTCCCATATCTTGCATGATGGCATTTACTGCTCACAAATCATGTAACAATTGCCATTTTCCTAACTTTTTTGGAATAGTGAAAATAGAGGAGTTCCAAGGGCTCGCAGATGGGACAATGTGTCCTGCTTCCAATTGTTACAGCACTAAATCCTGAATGATTTGCAGCTGATCTTGCTTCAGCAGCCACTGGTCCACCCACACCAGAGTCAATGTTTTCCAGGTAAGTTTTAAAATTGGCTGCTTGACCACGGCCACTCCTGAAAACCCAGAGTTACTAATCGAGCTCCCAATAATGACAATAGCTCTCGTCCTATTAGGACTAGCAGCAAGTGCATTACATATGGCTTTCTTGACACAGTGGTTCCATCCGAAAAACAGAAAGAGATTAACAGTTGACTGATCATAGTTCTTTGCGAACCTCCAACTCCCATTACACTGGTAGCCGCTGGCACAAGAGGCCAGTTATGCGGCCATTTCTGATAATAGTTACATCAGCCCCGAGCCCCGGTGTCAATCAACATCATTAATGATATTGACTGCCCACTGGGATCTTCAATGATTATTCTTTCTTCAGGTTTGCCTCTGGCGATGTCAATGGCCAGCAAAACTTGTGGATTGCAAATAGATCCAAAACCTCCATGCCCTCTCTCTCAGGGCAACACTTCTGGTACACTAGATTGGAATGGAATTAATTGTGCAATTTTTGATCCCATTGGTATGGTAACAGGTGGGGTTAAAGTATACACCATAATTTTTATAACGCCCTGGCAGTCCAAATCAGTAAGTCTGGGTACCACAAAGACACCTTTTCATGAGACAGAGAATCAACCAAATAGTAATGCACTTATCCAGTGTCCCTTTTTGATCAGAGTCAATTAGGGTTACTTCTGATGATATTAATGTAATACCTGTTCCTATTGCCAGGTCCACTCCTGTGCTGCTGGTGGTAGTGGCTGTGGCCTGCACTGGCCCTTGCACTTTTGTCTTTGTGCATGGGGGCAATGCACTCCGTGACCTGTTTCCCACCTGTCTACATTCCTGGGTGTTGTGAGTACTGTTTTTGCAATTCACACACCTTTTTCCTGCTTGTCCAGCTGCGCTTCTACAGTCTCTACTGAAATGGCCCGTTTCTCCACAGTTAAAACAATTTTTTGTCCCTTTCCCCCCTTTGCTCTTTTGAACAAGCAGTTTTACTGGCAGCTGCCATTACTGTAGCGTGCTCCTGTGCAAGCATTCTCTCAGCAGCCTCTAATAACTGAGCTGTATTGGTGCCCCTCAGTAATACACTTAGTGCCCTTTTTGTCTTTTCATTGGCATTATCAAAAGTGAGCATGTCTAAAAATTTTTGTCTTTTCATTGGCATTATCAAAAGTGAGCATATCTAAAAATTTCTCTTGCATACCACTATCCAGATCAGGATGTGCCACTATAGCAGTGTACAAACGATCGATAAAGTGGCTATATGATTCTGTAGCTCCCTGCTTCACTGTAGTAAAGGCAGGAGCAGTCTTTTCATCACCTGTGTTTGAGAGTGCTTTGGACGCCAAGTTTTGACTCAATTGTAAAACTTCCATAGCAAAATTTACTTGCCAATTTGTTTGAACATATGGCCCTGTTCCCATGCTGTGAAGGTGAAAGTAACATTTGTACTAGCATTTTTGTATCATGTGGGGTAAGCAGATTTGCGGTAAAAATATGCTCCAACACTGCTCTGGAGTATGATGATCTCAACCCATATTGACTGACTGCTTGCTTCGCTTCTTTCAATATTTTCCCATCTAAAGTTTCCCATACATTCCCTCCATTAAGATCTACCATTACTGGATATGCTTCAGGTAGAAAACAGCCCTCACTCACTGCATCTCGAATTATACCCTTTCACCTTGTTGCAGGAGTGTTACTCGCTTCCCCCCCCACCCCGACCCTGTTCCCACACCAAACCCTGTCCCCATTGAAGACCAAGGTAATGTGTATGAAGGCACGGGCAAAGGCAAGAATGACTTATATCCTTGTGCTTCTGGTGGTGCCTGAGGCAGTGGAGGAAGAAGTGGCAGAGGATGGCTGTTCTTTTCCCCCAGCTGGGCTTCAAGTTCTTCCAGTCTCCGTACAAGCTCCTGGAGTTTGTCATCTCCCAAGCCCATGACGTGCTCCTCTACTTCCTCACAACGTGAAGGTGGTGTAGACGAAGGCAATGGAGGGTAAATGTTTGGGATCGGTGCTGTCACAGCATCTGGCGAGTGTGGCGTCGCGGTTTCTAAGTCAGGAGCGGGGTTTAAGGGCTCTGGTGCTTCAATCGCTGGTGAAGTTGCCGTAGATTCCTCCTTTTTGGTCGCTTTCTTGTCTACTGGGCTGATGATTGCAGCAGCAGTAGCACCCGCCAAAGGAGCTGGCCCCTGCATTCCTTCCATCCCGAAGCGGTGGAGCAATGGGGGCTAAAGCTGACCCAAATGACAAACTGGTGGCAGATAACATATTTTCCACAGGGCTGTCTGCCAGAGTCAGAGCGGCAAACACAGACACGGCAGCTGATCCCTCTGCTTTCATCTCCTTTAGAGAGTCTGTAATCAACCTCCAAAATGTGGAGAACTTATTCACCTCCTTGGATCCCTTACTTATGCCATCCCACAGTGCAGCACTATATCATCCCATGCCTTAATTTCAAAGGCTGATGGGATTACCTACTGAGGGGATTAACCCACAGTGGGATTGCCCACAGCAGCAAAGCCTTCAAGGCAGATGTTTCATAATTCCCTCCTCTCTTGGAGAGAATAAGTTGGAGGAGTTTCAATACCACTGACTCTTCCTTTGTCAATGTAGACCCCATCTCCTCCCAGGCCACTCGCCTGATCAGGGTGAAATTCCCTAGTCTTGTGTTATCATTTTTTCCTGAGTGCCAGGGCAGCACTCACCTTTTGACCAGCCTCTTCTGTCTCCTCCTTTGTCAGCTCCATTGGAGTGTCCAACGCTGATTTGAGGGTCTCTGTTTGGGCGCCACTGGTTGACGCAGAATGCTTGGACACCACACAACAATCAATGTGATCAGGTAGATGCCAATTTATTCCAAGATTCAAGAACTCATATAGGAAATCTATTTAGAAACTATCTCTTTGTGGCAGACTATTATTGGTTCACATAAATTGTGTGGTTAATCATGATTGGTTAAAACACAGCTGCAATACATCACACTCTTACAGTTCACAAAGTCACCTTAAAATGATAAACTCAGCAGTTACCATCAAAGGTACAATAACAGCTCTATTCATGGCACAGGACCTCTTCCACAATGCTGAATGCCCTTCTTGTTGCTTCATCATTCTTATCGTTCTTTCACTGCAAAGCATCCTTAAATAGACCTGGAGGCCTGTGCTCAGTTACAGCCTTAGCAGATTCTCACAGCTTGGATTGTTCACTGGGTGCCCATGGTTTTCCAAAAATCTACCCACAATATTATTAATGTATCAATATTTTAATACACAGAATGTTTTAACTTTACTTGAGCTGTATCTTTTCTGAATTAAAGAATAATAATTTTTCAGTTACCTACTCTTGGTTCTCCAGACTCAAGAAAAAAAAATTATTTGGCGTCATCACTGCAGAGCACGATTTGCAAATTTTAGTCATCATTGCACTGGTCTTATTTCTTCTCATTGCAGGGAGGACAAGAGGGTTAAAGAAAACAAACTAACTGTTTATACACAGGATCTCTGAATAGTCAGCAGAGATTGTTAAAACACATGTACTGTGAACTAATCTGCATGCTGGCAAGAGCAAACAGGCAACATTAGAAATATCTTTCCTAGCCTTTCAGAAAACATTGAGGCAATGTTCTCATCAAATGGTGATCCTACTGAGAGGATGAGAGGTGCAAAGCTGACATATAGACAAAGGGCCACCCATTTGAGACTAATATAGTATGCAGGACTGTCTCAGCATAGGTCACGATAATGTAGGACTGTCTAATTAAGTATCTTAATCTTAAGATTTTAAACTATTATTTCACCGATGCTTAGATACAGTGGAGATAAAATGCCAGTGTTGTCATAATAATACACTGCTGTAAGTTTAAATATCCCAAGATCTTATTGTCAAGAAAAATAATGTTACAGCTATTTAATAAACTATTTAGAGACTACGTGGTATACCTCACTATGAGAATGGAGCTCATAAGAACATGGTAATTAAATATGGAAAAGACCTATTAGATCACTAGGCTCATTCCTTGCAATTGCCTTGTAGAGGGGGCATTGAATTCCAATGTACTTTGGATTGTGTCTGTAATTCCCAAGAGCCAAAGACAGAAGGAACAGTAGATAATTTTCCTAAGAACTGGTAAAAGCTCAGTATATCTGCTAGAAAGTTTCCATTTGAGCTGATGTACTGACCTTTTACAGAAGACTTATGTGCTCACCCAAAAAAAAAAAAACAAACCCTCAGTGCATATGATATAGAAAAAATAAACTCAGCTATGAAAGAGTTGTAAGGACTTTTTTTATATGTTGGTATTTTAATGAATTAATGGATTCATCATTTTCATTACTTCATTTTTTCATGACTTTTCACAACACTGACTAGTGAAAGGTGTCCCTGCCCATGGTAGGGCAATTGGAGCTAGACGAGCTTCAAGATCCCTTCCAATTCTAACAATTCTATAATTCTATGACTTGTATTTTCCAAAGAATAAAAAATTCAAATCTCTGATGGCACCAGAGCAGTGAACTCTCTTACTAAATAACATACAAAGGCCAAAGCTGAGAAATGGTAGCCAGCTGCAAACCTGGTTAGTAGTATGCAAACCTCATACAGTCCACTGACGATTATCTGCTGCTGTTGTTTCACATGGGCACAAATAATACTACCAGGAGCACTCTGGGGAGAATTAAGAAGGATTACAGAGTGACAGTAAGGGACTCTGGAGTGCTGGTAGTTTTTTTGTCAGTACTCCCAGTGACAGGATGAGGGGCAATGGACACAAGCTTGTACATAGGAGTTTCCATACAAATATGAGTAAAAACTGANTTGGAAGGACAACACAGCAAGGCACAAGAAATTCAGGAAGTTCATGGAATGTGTTGATGACATCTTCCTTCTTCAAAAGAAGCATGGCCAGCAGGTCATGAGAGATGATNTAAAAACTGATGTCCAGCTGAAGTGCCTTTACACAAATGCATGCAGCATGGGGAAGGAAGAGGGGTTAGACATGTCCACACTCCTCCAAGATTACAACCTAATTGGCATTACCAAGATGTGGTGGGATGGCTCTTATGACTGGAGTGTTGGAATAGAGGGCTACAGACTCTTCAGGAAGGACAGGCAGGGCAGGTGGGGAGGGGTTGTTGCCCTCTATGTCAAAGACCAGCTGGAGTGTGTGGAGCTCCGCNTTCAGCTGCTTCAGCTTCTTCAGCCTGAAGAAGAGAAGGCTCTGGGGAGACCTTCCAGTATCTGAAACAAGCCTACAGAAGAGCTGGAGAGGGACTCCTTGTCAGGAAGTGTGGTGATAGGACAAGGTTAATGGTTTTAAATTGGAAGAGGGGGTTTTAGAACATATATTAGAAAGAAATTCTTTTCTGTGGGGTGGTGAGGCACTTGTTCTNAAAAAAAATTATTTGGCGTCATCACTGCAGAGCACGATTTGCAAATTTTAGTCATCATTGCACTGGCCTTATTTCTTCTCATTGCAGGGAGGACAAGAGGGTTAAAGAAAACAAACTAACTGTTTATACACAGGATCTCTGAATAGTCAGCAGAGATTGTTAAAACACATGTACTGTGAACTAATCTGCATGCTGGCAAGAGCAAACAGGCAACATTAGAAATATCTTTCCTAGCCTTTCAGAAAACATTGAGGCAATGTTCTCATCAAATGGTGATCCTACTGAGAGGATGAGAGGTGCAAAGCTGACATATAGACAAAGGGCCACCCATTTGAGACTAATATAGTATGCAGGACTGTCTCAGCATAGGCCACGATAATGTAGGACTGTCTAATTAAGTATCTTAATCTTAAGATTTTAAACTATTATTTCACCGATGCTTAGATACAGTGGAGATAAAATGCCAGTGTTGTCATAATAATACACTGCTGTGAGTTTAAATATCCCAAGATCTTATTGTCAAGAAAAATAATGTTACAGCTATTTAATAAACTATTTAGAGACTACGTGGTATACCTCACTATGAGAATGGAGCTCATAAGAACATGGTAATTAAATATGGAAAAGACCTATTAGATCACTAGGCTCATTCCTTGCAATTGCCTTGTAGAGGGGGCATTGAATTCCAATGTACTTTGGATTGTGTCTGTAATTCCCAAGAGCCAAAGACAGAAGGAACAGTAGATAATTTTCCTAAGAACTGGTAAAAGCTCAGTATATCTGCTAGAAAGTTTCCATTTGAGCTGATGTACTGACCTTTTACAGAAGACTTATGTGCTCACCCAAAAAAAAAAAAACAAACCCTCAGTGCATATGATATAGAAAAAATAAACTCAGCTATGAAAGAGTTGTAAGGACTTTTTTTATATGTTGGTATTTTAATGAATTAATGGATTCATCATTTTCATTACTTCATTTTTTCATGACTTTTCACAACACTGACTAGTGAAAGGTGTCCCTGCCCATGGTAGGGCAATTGGAGCTAGACGAGCTTCAAGATCCCTTCCAATTCTAACAATTCTATAATTCTATGACTTGTATTTTCCAAAGAATAAAAAATTCAAATCTCTGATGGCACCAGAGCAGTGAACTCTCTTACTAAATAACATACAAAGGCCAAAGCTGAGAAATGGTAGCCAGCTGCAAACCTGGTTAGTAGTATGCAAACCTCATACAGTCCACTGACGATTATCTGCTGCTGTTGTTTCACATGGGCACAAATAATACTACCAGGAGCACTCTGGGGAGAATTAAGAAGGATTACAGAGTGACAGTAAGGGACTCTGGAGTGCTGGTAGTTTTTTTGTCAGTACTCCCAGTGACAGGATGAGGGGCAATGGACACAAGCTTGTACATAGGAGTTTCCATACAAATATGAGTAAAAACTGATGTCCAGCTGAAGTGCCTTTACACAAATGCATGCAGCATGGGGAAGGAAGAAGGGTTAGACATGTCCACACTCCTCCAAGGTTACAACNTTCATGGAATGTGTTGATGACATCTTCCTTCTTCAAAAGAAGCATGGCCAGCAGGTCATGAGAGATGATTCCCTCTATTCTGCACTTGTGAGACCCCACCTGGAGTATTGTGTCCAGGTCTGGAGTCCTCAACATAGAAAGGACATGGACTTGTTGGAACAGGTCCAGCAGAGGGCCACAAAGATGATCAGAGGGATGGAGCTCCTCTCGTATGAGAATAGGCTGAGAGAGCTGAGGCTTCAGCTGCTTCAGCTTCTTCAGCCTGAAGAAGAGAAGGCTCTGGGGAGACCTTCCAGTATCTGAAACAAGCCTACAGAAGAGCTGGAGAGGGACTCCTTGTCAGGAAGTGTGGTGATAGGACAAGGTTAATGGTTTTAAATTGGAAGAGGGGGTTTTAGAACATATATTAGAAAGAAATTCTTTTCTGTGGGGTGGTGAGGCACTTGTTCTAGTTGCTTCTAGTTGCCCAGGGAAGTTGTGGATGCTCTTCCCATGGAGGTGTTCAAGGCCAAGCTGGATGAATCTCTCGGCAACCTGATCTAGTGGGAGGTATCCCTGCCCATGGCAAGGGGGTTGGAACTTGATGATCTTTAAGGTTCCTTCCACCTGTAACCATTCTATGATTCTGTGATTCTTTACTGTGAGGGTGACAGAGTACTGGGACAGGCTGCCCAGGGAGGTTGTGAAGTCCCCTTCTCTGGAGACCTTCAAGACCCACCTGGATACCATCCTGAGTAATGTGCTCTAGGCAATCATGCTTTGGCAGGAGACTTGGACTAGGTGATTTCTGGATGTCCCTTCCAACTCTGACAATGACAGTGTTGGAATGGCATTTCAGGAAGAGGGAGATGAGGGGAGGGTGTTGCTGTCTATGTCAATGACCACACTGACTGCATGGAGCTCCATGTGTGGATGGATGAGGAGGCAACCGAGAGCTTAAATAGCAACTAAAGGGAACATGAAGGCAGGTGATGTTACAGTGGGAGTCTGCTACAGGACACCCGACCAGGAAGACTGAGTGGATGAGGCCCTCTATGGAAAGGCAGGAGTAGCCTCATGTTAACAAGTCCTGGTTCTCATGGGGAACTTCAACCACTCTGATATCTGTTAGACATTAATCTGTATGCAGCCTCACCAGAGAAGAATAGAGGGGGAGGATGACCTCCCTCAACCTGTTGGACACAGTCTTCTTAATGGATCCCAGGATATCATTGGCCTTCATGGCCACAGGGGCACATAGCTACCTCATGGTCCACCAGGATGCTCTGAAGATCTGCTTCATCTACAACCATATCAGTCTGTAAACATTAAACTGTTCACTCCCACATTATCAAAAAGTATTTGCATGTCTTGTGGGGCTTAGGGAATTGGACACATTGAAACAAAAACCTGCACTGTTACATGTAAATTTTAGAGAATGAAATGTGGAGTTATAAAATACATTATTACAATATACAGTGTCAACAGAGCAAATAATCTTTTTTCCACAAAGAAATGAGGTCTTCCTTCACACAACATTCAGTAAGTTAGTTTTCAGATTATAGGTCTTCAGTTATCATCTACTTACAGAAGAAAGAATATGGTAATTCTGAGTTACAGAATCACAGACATATAGATTCAGAAAAAAATTCAAGGAATATCTTGAGTGATTATCTGCACCATGTCACAGTTTACCTGCATATTTCCAACATGTATGGAATTTACTCTTAAAAATCTCCAATTCTACATGTTCCATATCTAGCCTGCTCCACAGTTTCTCTAACCTTATGTAGTTATACAGTTTTTCCTAACAGCAAGCCAAGATCTACTTTTTCTGGAAACTGAGCCAATGCTTTATCCTCTTTCTTTCAATGGCTATGGAGAACATACTGGAAAAACAACCATCATGACTCCTCTCCAGACCCTCATTTCCAGATTAAACAAACCCAATGTCTTTTAACTTCTTTCACTGTTTTAACTTCCTTCATTGTTTTACAGAGAAATGGTTAATGACGCCCAGTATAGAACCAGCATTTTTCCAGCATCTTCACACTGTTGTTCTATATTTAATTTATGAACTTTGGATAACAATAAGGACACCCCTTTTAGCTGCCTAATTAATTCCTCCCCATTTTGAGTTCAACAGAGAAGGCACATGCACAAATGCAACTTCAGGTGTCCTTTCAGGCTGCCTGTTCTGTCAATGTGACTTTAAACCTACTCCTACTTTCTTTCCAGCACTTAACCTGTTTAAGAGAATGTCAATGTATGTTGGAAATACAATCCCTAATGTTCTGTATTCCATTAAAGAAAAAAAAAAAAAAATTGCGTTTGACCCTCTTTTATCATTTCCCCTCTTTATTCATCTTTCATGTGTTTGAAGCACAATCACTAAGAGTTCCAAGGACCACTTTACTTCTTTAAGTCCTCAGGAATAAATTGCATTTATTTGGATTTGCCAACAGGAACATTTGTCTTGGCTAAATGTTCTTTAATGTACATTGGCTTCAGCTCACATATACTTGCTAAAGGTAATTATTTTGTCAAATTAACTTTCCTTATGAACAGAAAACTTCTTCTTTCTTGTCCATATAAGCAGTATATCAAGTATATTTTTGAAGTTTTTGTGGTTTTGTTGGATTTTTTTATTATTACTAATTTTGAAATTATTAAAATATATTTTGCATCTTATTTTTGCCTTATGTTCATAACTAATCGAAATGCACTGTCTTCTTAGTCTGCTCATTTCATACCTATGTGTTTGTACTCCTCTACACTCATTTATGTCTACATAAATCTTAGAGATTGACACATGATACGCAAAAATAATTCTTAACATGTTACAAACAGGAATCTGATTCCAACTTTGAGCTATTATCCTTTGAAGTTCTCTGTCTTTTGTTACCATGGCTGACAGATCTATATGTGACAGCATCACTTATGACATTCTAAATAAATTTCTAGATTAATTTGTGTTTTGTATATCTTTGTGTAAACACCAGTGCTCTGCAAATGCAACATCTTCAACTTAAGAAAAGGTTTTAGCCAAGATGCCCAACTTGTTTGAAATCCTTTCAATAATTATTTTTAAAGAACAAATCTTTTTTATTTTATTATTAATTTTTTATTTATTTTCAGCTTCACAAATTTGGTCTGTTCTTATATATTTTCTTATTGCTCCAAACAAACACTTTCTTCTGGCCTTAAAAAAGTATCTTAAGAGTGCTAGGAAAAAATCTAAATGCTAGAATATGCTAATGAAATACTTCTCTCTTTCTCTCTGAGTTGTGCTGCTATATATAGTTTCAGACTACATATTTATGTGTCAGGCTAAAGAGCATCTAAAGTACTGAATGCTTTACTTCATTCATTTCAAGGGGACTTCCTTGGCCACTTGGCAATTTTGAAAAGCTAACCACTTATTTAGGTGTCTGCATAAGTAGAAATTTCACGCTGAATGGTTTGGGCTTGCCATTTATGAAATGAAAAGGAAATTAAGAATTTCATTAAAATTTAGTAAATGGACACTATTTCCTTAATAGTTAATATAATCAGGATTGCCACTCTTAGCAATGCTTTTTATTAATTTGTGCTGTAATATACATTTAAATAATTCCCTTATATATGAAATAAAATTGAATTCATGACAACAGATTCAATGTCCTGAAGTTATCAGAAGAGTTTATTCAAGAATTGCTTTTCAGTAGCCATAAATAGCTTCTCTCTTCTTCCCTCTCAATGCTGCTTTTCCCTAATTCCTTCAAATTTCCAGTAACTCTCTGCGTCTCATTGCACAGTGATGAATAGACCAAAATTTATTTTACAGAACATACACTCATCACACTGAGGATAAATGATACAACAAATTTAAGAAATTCCATTTACCAGGGCAGTATATATATATATATCTGTAGATCAAAAAATATTTCTGAAGGCCAATTTCTTTTTTCTACATGCTAAATAACTTCATAGCCTTAAAGGAGTTCTGAGATTTCTTTTTTTAAGTCTTGTGTTACTGGCTTTTCAGACATATCTACAAAGCATAAAATATGATTGTTTCATAATTCAGGTGTAAAGCTTTCTCACATATTTTTAGCCTGGTTTATTAATAATATGTGGCTTAATGTGACACTCATTTTTCCATTCTGTGTCCAAGTCAGGCTCTTCTTAATGTGTTTAACAGATGGTCCAAAATCAGATAAATTTGTCTGAGGATATGAAAATCTCCAGAATACCCAGTTCCTGCACATTCTATGAAAACAGTTTTCTGTGGAAGCCAGAGTGACCAGTGCCCACAGTGGGGGAATGGCATCACTCAAGGGCTCAAATGTTAGCAGAGCCTTTTGCCTGTGGCCACAACCTAGTTCTGAGGCTGAACAGCTGTAGTGCCTCTGGATACTTTGTTTCAAAAAATCATTGACTTTTATGCCAGGATGTACTCCTCCAGTGGTCATTTTCAGACGTCACAACTATGTGTCTTGCAAACCAAGGCACATACTGTGGAAACGGCATTGCATTGTTCTGACCTTACTCTTGCCAAAGGCAAAATGCTTGGTGAGTGCTGCTGGATTTTTAATCTTCACTATGCCTAGCACAGGGAAATTCCTATTCCCTTCCCTTCAGTGTACATTCAAGCACTGAAAGATTTTTTTTTCCCCTCTAGGTAGCTTTGCAAGAACAGATAGACCTGTACAGGTTACTCATTATGACTTGCGTTACATCCATTTGTACTCTTCCAGTAGGTTGTACAACCTGATCAGGCTAGATCAGTGAAAGAGTAGGGCATGCAGTCTAAGAACACTCCTAAGAACTTACAGTCCATGAGTTAAGTTAGGTGAAATACAGACACTTCTGTTTGAGAAATAGTGAGGATTTTAATTTTCTGCTCCCACAGTGATTCCAATATAAAACAAAGGAATTCATAGGAAGAAGCATAACTCACAATGTCTTCATATCTGTTGGAGGCACAAGACAGCAGGGCATAAACAATCCTGGAGGTTCCTGGGATGTGTTGATGATATCTTCCTGCTTCAAGTGATAGAGAAGCCAGTGAGGAGAGGTGCTATGCTGAACCTTGTTCTCACGAACAAGGAGGGGCTGGTGGGGAATGTGAAGCTCAAGGGCTGACTTGGCTGCAGTGACTATGGAAGTGTAGAGTTCAAAATTCTTAGGGTGGTAAGGAGGGCACACAGTAAGCTCACTACTCTGGGCTTCAGAAGACTGGGCAAAACAGACTTTGGCTTCTTTGGAGACCTGCTTGGTGGCGTACCATGAGATAAATCCCTGAAGGAAAGCTGATTAGTATTCAAGGATCACCTCCTCCAAGATCAGGAGTGATGCATCCTAACAAAGAAGAAGTCAGGCAAAAATGTCAGGTAGCCTTGGAAGAATATAGATAAATTTTCTGAGTAGCCAGGGACCAGGTTAGAAAACCTAAAGCCCTGATAGAGCTAAATCTGGCCAGGGATATCAAGGGCAACAAGAAAAGCTTCTACAGGTATGTCAGTGACAAACGGAAGTCCAGGAAATATGTGCCCTCTTTGGAAAGAAATGGGAGAACTGGCTACCTGGGATAAGGAGAAGGCTGAGGTACTCAATGACTTTTTTGCCTCAGTCTTCACTGGCAAGTGCTCACGCTGCCCAAGTCACAGAAGGCAAAGGCAGGGACTGTGAGAGCGATGAACCCTCCAGTGTAGGAGAAGATCAGGTTTGAGACCATCTGAGAAACCTGAAGATGCACAAGGCCATGGGGTCTGATGAGATTCATTCGTGGCCCCTGAGGGCAGATGGAGTTACTAAGCCACTATGCATCATATTTGAGAAGTAATGGCAGTCTGGTGAAGTTCCTGCTGACTGAAAAAGGGAAAATATAATACCTGCTTCTAAAAAGGGAAAAAAAGGAAGACGCAAAGAACAGGCCAGTCAGTCTCAGTTCTGTGCCTGGCAAGATCCTGAAGCAGATACTCCAGGAAACTATGCTCATGGAAAGCAAGGTTGGTGGCAGCCAACATAACTTTGCTAAGGGCAAATAATTTCTGACAGCTTTAGTGCTTACAGGGTTACAGTGTTGGCAGATTGGGGGAGAGCAACTGACATCATCTACCTGCAAAGCATTTGACACTGTCTTGTATGACATCCCTGTCCCTAAATTGGAGGGACATGGATTTGAGGGTTGGTTCACTTGATGGATAAGAGATTGCCTGCGTGGTAGCACTCAAAGAGTTGTGATCAATGGTTCAATGTCCAAGTGGTGATCAGTGGAGTTCCTCAGGGGAATGTATCAGAATGGGTAAGTAAAACCTCAACGTATTATTAAAGTTGCAGTATGTCACTTCTCTATATATTTTGCTCACAAAGCAAAATCTGAAAAAAAAATTGAAATGTAGATTGATTTGACCTGATTTGGTCTTTACAATCTCAAGCATGTTTGGATATTTTAAGTTGCTCATTTAACAGTTTGCTCCAGTATTTTTTATCAAAGGTAGTCTGGCTATTCTTTTTCCTTCTTCATGCACTTCCAGAATTGAAATCATATTGAGCAACAACAAAAACATTTATATGTACAAAATAGACTCCCAAACCCTTTGATTTTGCATAAAATAATAAAAGGTTTTTCTTACCCTTAGTTTTGAAGTTCTCATGAAAGACACAGCATACTGGCTGATACTTCTTCTTTTTTTTTTTTTTTTTTTTTTTTTTTNTTTTTTTTTTTTTTTTTTTTTTTTTGCGTGAACTACATGCAGTAATGACTGAGCCAGCCCTGAAGTGCGTGGTTCCAGAAACGTTGTGTGTTGAAAAACTGATGTTCAAACTATATACAAAATTAGACCACCATGTAGGATAGTTGGAATGAATGTATGGCTAATTATATTTTCTATAATATTGGTACAAGTATATGTACTAGCAAAATACATAAACAAGAGTTACATAGAAAAATATGTTAATAAGGGACTGTTTATAATCAGCATTATGATCAATGAGAATGAGATTCTTCTCTATTACAGATCTTAAACTGAAATACGGAATATAAATATTTTTATACATTTTGAGACAGAAGAGTAGACATAATTACTTTGCAATGTTAATTTTAGCAATTTGCAATGCTGAAAGTCTAGGATTATTGAAGTGAACTGTCTTCCTTCTACTTTCTTGCCAAGTTGAAGGTCTGTTCTTACGCCATCTGTCATCCAGCATATGTTTGTACGAAGAAAGTTCCTTAGCCACCAAGACCAGACCAACAAGACTGAAAATGTGTACTCTTCTAAGTAGTTCTCCAATAGAGTACTGCAACATTGCAGTTGAAGCATACATTACTACCCAACCTATGGAGCAGTTCTTCAATATATTTGTTAAGTATAATATTAGCTGCAGGGGGAAAAAAAGACACACAAATTGAGAAATATTTTTGCTTTCATCATTCCAAATGCAGTAACAGTCCATCATGGTGCTGAATAGGTAGAAGGATTAAGATATTTTAATTTCAGTCACATCATGGCTTTGATAATGCCTCCTTCAACCAGAAGAGTCTCAGAAGAGCCATCCACCAGGTTTCTGCTCACAAGGAAGGTCCTGTCATAAATACCCCGGTCTGTGCATCAGAAGGATGATATTACATTAGCTACAAGGAGGAATTAGCTTCACTGAGGTTATAGGAGCAGGAGAACATAACAGCTATTATGTTAGTCGAAGAGTGAATAAAATCACTGAGGACAATCTTTAGAACTTGAGCTGGATGAAGGTCGCAGGCAACAGGAAGGTTTTGAGAAAAATGCAAAATAATATAAAAGGTTTCTGCAAACTCAATAAAGTACACATAATTATACTGCATTGTAAGAGATCACTTAGTCAAGAGGCAGATTACCTATGTATATGTTACTCTTGAGACAAGTTTCCTTAACCTATTGTTACAAGATCTTCAATGATAAAAGCACCATAGCCATTTCAAGTGATATATTCCTACCCCTCATCTTCACAAAGCTACTCCTTAATTGTCAAAACATCTCTTCTAATGGCAAAACTGCATCTTTTAATTTTTTTTTTTTTAGTTTACCCTTTTACACTTCTTTTATTCAATGTTTTCTTGCAATTCTCTCTCTCTTTTTTTTTTTTTCCTTCTTTTTTTTTTCTTCTCTCAGTAGTATTTTTCTAATTTCTTTCCTTTGGTTGCACATATTTGGAGCGTGCTTCCAAGACTTCACTTTGAAATCTACCAAGGGCTATCTGCGGTAAGTGTACTGCATTTTTCACTATTGAATTGCATTGTATTTTCTTAGTTCCTTCAAAGTGGGGGAGTTTAGTTTTAAGGCTTTCTTGTTCCTGCTGATCTCTGTAGTTCCCTCCATGAACAAATACCAGATAAAATTTCAATAAGCTTATTCTCTAATTGACTGTCCAGCTATTAGTTACTGAAGAGAGTGAACCCAGGACAGAACCGTGTGGGTAGAAAATTATTGGTAACTACTGTTCAACAATAATTCTTTATGTGTCTTACACAGTAATTCCATTAAGATTATATAGTTTTATAATAAAAATATCATTTACAAGGAGAAAAAACCACAAACCCTTAACAAAGATACAGAGTATCTCCTACTTTTCCTTCACCTCTAATGCTACCATGCATATGGATATAATTTTGCCTATGCATCATTTTTGTTTTCTGCTGGGTAATGACAAAGAGTCCATCTGTTTCCTTTCTAATATTTTTTGCATTAGTCAAATTAAACAAATTAACATACATAACCGTATGGGCCATCTCTGTCCTTTACTTCTTCAAACAAATTTAAACTGAATTGTTTTAATAGGAAAAAAAGATCCAACTTTCAATAAACTTTAAAATTATTGACTGAATTTTAAGGAAAACATTCTGATTTCTTAATTCAAAATAACTTTTTGCTTAAAAGATGTTGGTACCCTCCAACCCATCCTTGCCCCCCCATATTAAGAAAGTAGTAAATAATATAAAAAGTATTTAAAAATCACTCCTGGAGCAGGAATACTTTTTCTCAGAACTACACTTTTTCATTTGACCAAAACTGTTTTTTATAATTAATTTTTCATTTTATTGAAAAAAAACCACAGAAAATTATTTTGTTTCAAGCTGACCAAATATAGTTTGTTTGTTTGTTTTTTTTTTTATTATTATTATTAGGCAAACCAGGATAATTTGAAATTTCATGAAATCAAGAGAAAATAAAATTTCTATCATCCTTAACTGCAAAGTCTTGGGCACATAATTTCTACAGTGTTTCCTTATAACTGAATATCTGCAGTTCACCTTAATAACTATCATTATATAAAACATATTTGCTTTACAGAAATTAATCTCAGTGCATTAACGTAAACTTCAGAAGAATTTAGGTTCCTTGTCCTAAAATTAAAAGCTATAATGAGGACTTTTTACCATGAAGATAAACTTGTTTTATAATATTTTAGGAACACCTGAAATTAAAAAAAATGTGCTAAACTCCACAATGGCAGCTGCTAATCCTATAAAATATAATACATATGTAACAGTGTGCCTATTATTATTAGATTTACAAAGTATTATTTAAACTTCAGTAGAGTGTCTTGATTTATTTTTTCAGTAAATCTAATCTTATGTTTGACATTTCCTTGTTAAGAAAAGAAATAAACTATCTTTACCTCTGCTGTTAAACAGAAAACTCTTCTTCATTTTAGAGGCCTTATTTACAGCAAGTATTTGATCTGAACTGTAGACAAATACTATAATGGTGTCAGCTTTATACTTTTCCCTATTTTTTTTTTCTTTTCTTGGAAATTGAATAGGTAAACACACTTAATAAGACAGAGACATGTCAATATGAATAATAAATTTAGAGGTACATTGGTCCTATTTGTCAATGTTTTTCTGAGTTAAAACTTCGTTTGAATCTATCCTATATTCATTAGCTAATTTTTACATCTGACTCATTTTTCTCTCTAAAACAGCAGAACCTATTATCCATATTGATGCCGTGAAAGACGAAATCAGGACTCAATAGTCGGGGTGACTATTAAGCAGGTATTCTTTATTGCAGCGCTGGACGCACAGGGGATCACTCCTCCAAATGTGCGTACCAGGTAAAGTTAGCTTCACAATATATATGCACTATACATACATATTCATGCGATTTTGGGGAACTAGTTAACATAGTCATTGTTTTCCAAGAATTCATTACCATACCGTTAGCCATTAGCACCCTCTCAGAACCCCTTTGTTCTTCA
>VZRU01007229.1:152083-186576 GCA_013398155.1 Pedionomus torquatus | reverse complement strand
AAAAAAAAATTGATGGACATCACCTTAACATGCCAGATAAAAACCTAGAGCACAATGCTAAATTTTCCTTCTAACACCCCATAGCTATTACTGCAATCTTCCAGTTAGCTCTGGTCATTTTCCTCATTGTTCTGCTGTAATTTACACTTGCTGTCAGCAACCTGCAACCATTTTCTTCCTTTTCCCAGTGTTATCTGCACAAACTGTATAAATACTTGTATGGAGAAACAAAAGGAGCCTAATATACTGTCATAAGGGCCCTGAGAGCATCCCTCATCCTGTAGTTTTCGCTGCTGGTGCTCAGGGCCAGCATAGCAACGGTATAGCCAAGAGCTGCCACCTCCTCCTCGCTGGTGACATGCTCCCAGGTGACGCTGCAGTGATGCTGCAGTGAAGCCTGTGTTGACCACTGGCCTCTGGGAGCTGCTTTCAACTGGGGCTTTCATGCTTTGTCGCTGTCTGAACTGCATCTGCTATATCACTGCCACGGCTGTGCTTGGCCATGGATCCACTAGTCCCTGACTTGCAGCCTGATGTAGCAGCCTGACCTTAGCTTGGCCCCATGACTACAAACCTGCCCAGCTGACACTGGGCTGTGCCTGACTTGGTTAGTGTCACTGAACCTGCTAACTCACTTTCCTGGCTTGACCTCAGACCCTACTCAATGCCATGGAGTGTTTGTCAATCTGGATTCCGGGCTGCCCCTGGCTGCCACCCCCAGACCTGCCCTGCTCCCTTCACTGAGAGTTGGTTGAACCACTCCTGGCTAGTGACACCCCCATCCCTCTGGCCCAGAGACCTCCTTGATTCTTGGCTCCCCATCCCTTGCAGAGCAGCTGGTCCTTCATCTGTCATAATTGGGTTTTGTGTGGATGTGTCTGTCCCCCCAAAAATACACAAGTGTGTTTTCCATTATCCAAAATAGTTCTGATAGCATAATATATCTTGTTCCAGAAAACCATAACCGTACAATGACAGCACAATTTGCTCAAAAGGTCAAGGCACAGATATGTTTTAGGATGACCCAAACATTCTTATAAATGTACTGACATTTGATGAAACTCCACATTCAAAAATATAAATAATTTCTTCTTAAGTAACATCCAAAAAGGGACTAAATCCCAAGAAAGGCAGTGAAATCAGCCCACGATTCTGTCTAATTTCATGGTAGAATGCTAACAGAGAACTCCCAGGAACTCTTCAAGCACACCAGCCCATTAATAGGTTGTGTTTCACTCAAAATTCTCCGTCTTCCAGATCCTGCCTTGTTTTCATTCTTCTCATCTCAGAAGATGTTTTTGCAGCTTCTCATCTCTGTCACAGGCAGCTAGAATTCAATTTTTTTTTTTTTTTATTTTGAGGATCAGGGTAGCTAGGCACTGAGAAAAACTAACCTCCTTAATATACAACTTAGACAAATGATGGACAGCAATAAAAAAGATTACATCTAAGGACAGATTACATGTGTTAGGTAAATGTCTACATACCTATGGCATCTAACCAAACAAAAAATAAATCCTCAAAAGTAGCACAATGTCTTTGCAGTGGTAGCTTGATGCTTCTATTTTGACTACTGTTTCATGTAATCTAAAATGTAGGTGTGTGTGTCCCCTTTCCCTAAGAGCTTAACTTGTTCAGCAGGTCTGAATCACAACTACTTCAGGCAGAAAGAAATCAAGGTTCATTTCAGAAACAAGGACAACAGTGATTCCACTGTGTCTTAAGAATCAAGGAGTCAGAGCATCTCCCTGCTCCTTCTGAGAGACAACAGAATGTGCGCGTCTTTCCTTATTGAGAAAAATGTGCTAACAAGTGTGCTTACCTCCAGAGTCAGCTACAGGTATAGCTAAAGTAGGCAGTAGTGTGAGTTAATAAACTGATGAGGATGGTAAAAGACCCCCAAAACCAGATGATCATCATATGAGCGCTACCTGGATATAGCTGAGTCCTAAAGGAAACTAACCTTCATGTCTGTCTCCCCAGTCACCTTTCATTCCCAAGCGTACAACATCATGCAAACATCTATTCTTCCATGGAAACCGTTACTCTCAGTTTTTTCTCCAATACATCTCTTGTTTAACTCCACTGAAAATGTAATGACCCTCTGCCTGTATCTTATATCCCTTTCCCTGCACTGTCCTACCTTACAGCTGCTTATTTCAAGTCTCTTCCTGTGCCTTGTTACCCCTCTTCAATGCTCGTCCTTTCCAATCCTCACATGCAAATTTACTTTCCTTTCTTGGAAAAACTTCACCTACTCTAATCCTCTGCTATTTTGTTTTATCTGTACCTCTCAAAGGTACAGACTTTACTTGAAGTAATATAAACAACTTTGTCTGCTACAAAGTACTGTCTTATCTGTGAATTCTGGGTTTTTTTAAGCATTAGGATTGAATTCTTAGCAAATTTCAGTTCATAACTTGAATGCCAAGTCACACTTGTTTTTTGAAACCCTTCCTTTCTTACAAAAATTATTTTCCTGCAAGACGCAAAGAATCTTCAAGGACAAATAGTAAAATACATGAAGTCCATCAGGCATACAATTTCCCACTGGTTTCTTTACTTCTTAATCTTCCTTACTTTTTTTTTTCTTTTCTATATAAAGGAGAAAACAGGGTTCAAATTTACTGCTTCGGAAAGAAAACACATACTTTAAAATTAATTAAACTGATCTCCTGGGCATTTACATCACCATAAAGCAGCTGATTGTGGACAATTTACATTTTTACACTCACCAGTTTCAGAAGTTCTCACCAGAAGTGGGAAAGATGACTGATTCCCGTGGCCAAGTCTGGTGAACGCCCTTACAGAGATGTTGTAGAGAGTGTATGGCTTCACTTCACTTAATGATATACTTGTAGATGAGGCATTTTTGATAAATAAATCATTGGAATCACTGTACAGGACTTCATAGTGAGTTATGAGACCATTAGGCTGCTCAGGTGGTAACCATCTCAGGTTTATTTCTGTTGCAGTTACATTTATTAACTCCACATTTTGGGGTGGGGAATCTGGTTCTGCAATACAGAAAGCAAAGAGAAAAAGGTTTTGAGACTTTCAATTAATTGAATATAGGACTGATCTCATAAGCCTATTGGATCTTAACTTTCTGATATCCTGAAGGTTACTGTGGCAACATGCATAGCCAACTACCAAAAGGGCTACACTCCCTCACTATCCTTCTCAAAGCTTCACCACTTATTAGCATATTGTAGCATATTTGGAAATAAGAGAGATAAATACCCACTGGACAATTACACTCTTTATTATTTCAGTAAAAACTGGAAATAGCTTTCTGAAACCAATGAAAATAAAAATCTGATATAAACAAGAAAAAATTTATGTTTAATACTTATGACTCGTCTTTGTAACTCAAATTTCTGTGTTCTCTTTGCAAAGGCAAAATCCAGGTACTGCCACTGTACCTCAGTGGGTGGAGACTGCCTTGTAAGCAAGCAAGGTAGATTCAGAAATCTTTATAAAGTAGCATTATATGCTACATTAAAACTATTCATCAGTCTTAAAATTAATAATGCCCTAAACCTGGATAAAAACAACTGCATACACCATCATTCCATATTAACCTCCACCACCACCTTTATCAGCAGTTCTACCAGTATGGCTTCTGAATTATTGAAGCTGACACTTCCAGATGCTTCAAAAATCAACCTAACTTCCATATGGTAAGATTGTAAAAAAAAAAAAAACAAAAAAAAAACAAAAAAAAAAAAAAAAAAAAAAAAAAAAAAAAAAAAAAAAAAAAAAAAAAAAAAAAAAAAAAAAAAAAACAAAAAACAACAAACCCCAAATGAACCTGAAATCCCAAAGACAACTGATTATGGTTTAGATGGTGTCTAGGAACAGATTATTTCAGTGAAGGAACCTCAGCTCTGCAGCTTTCCTCTCATTTATCAGAGTTCAAATTAGTTGATTGCTGATCATTCTGCAGTTTCCATCATTATTTCTAACACCTACCTAAAAATTGAGCTCAATGAAGTCACTAGCTGATAGAAGACTAATAATTCCACCATTGATTTTATTTGTACACTTTCTTCCCCTCCTTATGTATCTGACCACCCTTCTGAAGAAGCACAAACTTCTTTTTTTTGAAGAAATCAAACCATCACTGGAAACAACATATTTACCATCTTCAGGGGTTCTCACAAAAACATCATTCTCTTCAGACAAAGCACTTTCTCCAATTGCTGTAGAAGCTGCAACTCTCATCTTATAATTTGTGTACTTTTTTAAACCTAAAAAGATTAAGTGAAAAAAATCTTAACTATTGACTTCTTAAACATATTTTTTCCCTCATGGCTACTTATAAAACTATAAAAATGGTTACTGCTTTTAGAGAGTTTGATGCACATTTGTCACCTAAAACACAGAATATGTATAATCCTTTTTATCTGGGGAGAGACAAATAGGCACTCGGTCAAATCAATAGATTTTGAAATAAGTCAACCAGCTTCAAACCTGTAAATAGCTTTAAGAATTTATTTTTCAAAACAAAGGATGCATATGTGTACATCCAAATATATGTTTTTATTTTATATTAATTACTATCATAAGCATAAATAAATGCCTGAAACCTCATGAGAAACACATTTTCTTCAATTACCTTAAAAGAAGAAAATTATTATTAACATCAGACCAATACTGTGAAAAAAATTCAAGCTGAAAAGTAATTGAAAATTTAGGAACATTTTTCTATGTGGAATAAAGAGGCTCTGGAAAAAATTCCAAGGAGAAATCAATTTCACAACTTTCTACTCAGTACATTTCAGAAATTACTACTTGGCACATTTCACTAATTACTACTCATTTTACCTAGTCCTCTCCTTCCATCTCACATACCCGTCCCCTGTGGAGAAGTCTGGCTGTAGTGTCCCACAACTGCAAGTAAAAGCAAGTTTGGGATGTGTGTGGAGGGGGAGGTCTGGTCCACCTACCTTACAAATGTACATAAAACTGGGAAAAAAAATTTATAACATGCTCATAATTTTAGAAATTTTTTTTAAAAATCAAATTACACTGTACCTGTCATAAGTAAGCTGTTGTTTGAAGTTATTGTGTGGAATGCTCTGTTTGTATCCAGTTCCATCGCATAAACAGTATAATGGATGATTTTCCCATTGGGATTTGCTGGAGGATCCCAATATAGCAAAACAGAGGAGGAGCTAATATTCTTGTAAGATATATTTTGTACTGAGCTTGGAACTTTAAGGAAAACAGAAAAATATGTCAGTGAGCAAATAAATTATTTTTAAAAAATATAAAGTGTTAGATATCACGTATGTTAGAATTACATTTTACCTTGTTCGCTTGTCCTGACTGTGAGAAGCGATGGCGGCCCTTCTCCAACAGCAGTGAAAGCAGACACACTGATTGTGTAGTCCGTGAAAGGTACAAGGCCCTTTATAACATATGTCAATTCTTCTGCCAAAATGTTAATGGTATACCGATTATCTGGGATTAAATGGGGAGAAATATCGCTACTTACTCATAAATTATTTCTTTTGTTTGTTTGGCATTCTAAACTCACATTGACATGGTGACCTAGAACTATTTTATTGCAAAAGAATTAGCTTTCTAGCAATTACAAAAATATGAAGAAAAGATTATACTCTTTTAACTTGATCAAAGAGAGGTCCATTATAGGAGAGAGTATTATAGGGCCACTTGCATGTGTACGTCTTGTATGTAGTATAGAATTCAGACAATAGCAATAATGGATAGATCAGTCTAGGTGAAAGAATGAACAGGCAAAAACTAAACACATGAGGTTTATACTGCGAGTTATCTCAAAAAAAAAAAAAAATTTCCCAGGAAAATCTCCTGAGAATTCAGAAAAGGCTTGTAGAGGGCTTAGTTTCCCCAGTGACTTCAGAACTTTGGCTCCTAGGTTATTTGGGATTCTAGGTGCATAGTTGTTTGGTTTTGGTTTTGTTTTTTTTTTCTTGTTGTTGTTCTAAATTNGGCTTAGTTTCCCCAGTGACTTCAGAACTTTGGCTCCTAGGTTATTTGGGATTCTGGGTGCATAGTTGTTTGGTTTTGGTTTTGGTTTTTTTCTTCTTGTTGTTGTTGTTTTAAATTGAGAAAGACAGGTTCCATCTTCCTTGCCCTCCTAACTGTGCTATAATGACTATATTTGAAATGGCTCCCCTCATGGGGAGCCTTTCACACTGGTGTTTTGTAGCAGAAGAGTTGTGGTCAGCAGAATAAAGTTCAGTCAGCAGGAACCCAACTGTGATAGTCAAAATCACCTGCCCTTACACCACTGCAATATGAAAAAGTGTGGCTCAGAGTTTTTCAACACCAGCATGAAAATGGAGGCATGTAAAAATCAGCAGGTTCAGTTGAAAATTTGGCCATCAACAACTTTAGCTACTATAATAACTACTATAAAATAACAATCATGTGCTAGATTACAACATACCCTGTCTGAAATCAATTTTTCAACAACACAGACATCTTTCAACAACTCAGTACCTCAAGCTGAATGAGGATGTGAACAGAACATTCACATTTAAAGCACTGTATGTTTCTCTGTATGAAAAAGAAGATTCTTCAGGATTAATATAGTACAGGAAAGATCCACTGTAGTTTGAACTAACGGACTAAATTCTGGTGTTAGATAGCGGTGTATATGGAGGAATCCAGTAACTTTAAAAAAGAAATAAAAAAGTAAAAACTTGACTTTCTGCCTACTGCTCAAAAGCCTCACTGTAAAAATTTAGAGTGGTATTTTAAGTCTCTGCCTGTCAACTGAGACCTGCTTAATGATTTGTAAATATCCATACTTGGTAAAGAAACACTGCCCCATTGATAGTACAGAACAAGTGTACACACTAATGACATCACCATGTCATGGGGTCACCTCCACCTGTTTGTCACCCATATAGCAAAGTTGTAACTTTTTGACCTATTTACCTTCACCGACATTTGAAAACCTATTAGTCAAAAGGCTTAGAGAAATCAAGGTCTTTGAAGGGCTTGGAGCTATGTTAATCCCTGACAATCACACCTGCTTTGGCAACTGTAATAACTGATTGTCTATGCAGCTTGGCTGATGGCTTTCGGGTGCTCCTTTCACAGGGAAGAAGGTCAGCTGGGTGACAAGGGGCTGGCTCCTGCCTGTGTGGCATTCCCATTTGCTTCCGAAGGTTATTTGGTAGTAAAAAAATCTGACTCCAGCAAGTGACCCATTCATAATTTGCTTGAACCATGTGCTAAAGATCATATCTGGGACAGAGAGGAGGGTCCTTCAGAACAAAGGAGCAGGTAGAAAAATATCCTAAAATATCTTACCCGAAGCAGAATGTAATTCTGCAGCTCTGTGTATAGTGAGTAAACGATCGCCAGAAACACTGGTAAGTATTACTGGGGAAGCTGTCTGAAAGCTGGAAAACATTTCACCTGAACCTTCATATAATTCATTGGCCATTTCCATTGAATTCCAAGAAGGAGAAGGTTTGATGTTTTCATTTATCATGTATGGTTCATCAATCGGATACTAAAAATTAAAAATATAAAATAAATCACAAACCTGGCCATCAATAAATTATTTAATTACATTTGTATTATATATATAAGTAGTGTTTGTATATTTGTGCATACACACATACAATATGTAAATGTTGGCATAAAAAACCATTTTCTTTCATTACACCAATTATTAACTTTTCAAAATACAATATTACTCATTAAAAAGCTCAGCTGCCAGTAGCCTACAAGCTTTTATTCACCTTTATTACATAAACAAACACCACTTTCTTTTTTAAAAAAATTCTTAAAATATGTGTTTTATAGGGAAGTGTCTATTTCAGAGCAAGGCCTTTAACTTCATATAATATAATGTTATATCCTTGGAATTATATTGAATAGACACGTGTTTGAGCTTGGGAGATTCCATTTGCACTCGGCATGTTCTGAAACAAATTGAAGGCACTGAAAACAGGACAGCTTCAGATGCTTCTAACTAGGCCCTGAAGGAAAGGACTAATGGGTTGACTAGACCACTGAGAGGGAGTAAGGGAGGAGTGAGAAAAACAGAAGCTAATGTTAGAGGGGAAAGGGAAAATAAGGAAGAATACACATGAAAAAGGAGAATGAAAGGGAGGTAAGTGATATGGAGGAGCACAGGACCGAAGGGGTGAAAGATAAATGTTGGAGAAGGATGGGAGTAGATATAAGGGGAGCAAGAACTACAAAGAGAGGAACAACAAAAGCAGAAGAGAAACGAGAGACAGCCTAGAGCAGAGGTACAAAATGGTATGTAAGCACTAGATCATTATGCCCCTTCAGAATCTGGGACCCAATCCAGGACTCCAGTATCTCTAAATTGTTCTGCTGTCATCTGTGAACACTCCCCACTCACACATATGGCCCACTTCACTGCCAGAAAGATGCTTTTACAGTGATGTAACTAATACACATTATCTCTGTCCCTACAGACTCCGGGTGGAGAGAGGGCAAAGCAGCTTTTTTACTGCTGTAACTCAGGGGCATTAACCACAGGCAGAGATACACAGCATCAGTCTCACCGAAGCACCAACAAGTAAAAGCTATATATGCCTCATCTTCACCAACATTTCATAGCAAAAAGGGTAACCCATGTGGAAACACTTTTTGCCTCTGGGGAATTTCCATTTATAAGGTAACAGGCTTTTACTGGTACTAGTTGTTGAGTTCTGTTAGCACTGCAGATCTGACAGTCCACATCCTGTAGATGCTCTTAGCTTGGGTCAGTGGGTTTCTAACCAAAGTAATGTTTTTATTGTTTGGTTTAGTTTTTAATTAGAAAATTATGTTCAATAAACTATAATAAAACAGCAATGATGTTAAAATAAGAACTCAAAAATTAGGAAATTCCATCATTAAAACATGTCTGTGCAGACAATTTTGATTTTTTTCTGTGTCTATACTATGATACGATCTTTAATTATAGAGTTAGATACTTTCAATTTCCAAAGATGCCTGTTTGGTTTAATGAATGGGTGCTTATCCTCTTTTTTTTTTTTTTTTTTTTTTCTCTTACTCCTTATTTAATGTTTGGCTCCAGGGCTTTATTTAATGTGTACCATTCAACTTGAAAGCAAACTCCTTCATTGAGCGCTTCATCAAAAACTTAGATTCTGTGTCAAAAACAGAGAAAGACATCATTGTCTAAAAAAAAAAACAAACAAAAAAAACAGGAACAATTCAAACTTCAGGCTCCTATGATCAAAATTAAGATCAAAAAGCCCTACCTCAGAAAGTACTCAGTCCTGAGCTGAATGTTTGTTAGGCGTCAGTGCTGCATGCTCCAAGCTGCTCCATCTAAGCATGTAGAACACATCAGCACCCAAAACCCAGAAGCTAGACTGACTGACTGACAGCCTACAAGTCTCCTACAAGATTTAATCTGGTAGATGTGCAGAGATATCCTTAATATACAACCACAGCATGGAGTTCAGCATGTAGTATCAGACATGTAAATTCAAGGACATAAATGGGCGTAGAAAGTCTAGGGAGGTCCTCCTTGCCAGCAGAGCACTTGACCAGCCTTGGGAATTGTTCCACCTATGTTGAATTCACTTCTCTGTAGGATTCATACCCACATCTTCTAGGAGTTTGCCTTAGTGAGTATGGAGGCACCGAAATCTGTGCTTTTACTTTTAGGTCACCTTATGCTGCCAAGAACTCAGGGGTAGAAGGGATAGTAAGATTATGGGCAATGGCTTCCTGTCTTCAGTAGCTAAGAAATCCTGGCTCATTTATTCAGAATTATTTATTGGTTTTGTGTTGTGGAAATAGCATTGCAGGAATCTCTTTAAAACTCATCCAAAAAGGGTGAGATGAGGAAGGTGGCTTTTAAAAGCATTGACAACATATCTGTGGTGGCTAATTCCACATTATGTTCCTATTGGATAAGGCAGAGAGGCAAATTTAATCTATCAAATAAATCCATATTAAAAAATCTACGTACCTTATTTTTTCCTTCGAGAATAGTGTTTTCCAGTGTCACTTCTGTTTCCTGCACATGTACTTTAACTCTATACTGGGTAATGATTCCATTCGGTTGTTGTGGCTTTTTCCAAATTATTTTTATATATGTGGCTTCCACTTCTGCTAGATGTAAATCTGATACAGCACCTGGGACTAAATATTCAAAAAGAAACTTGATTTAATTAAACATCTCCGATTATTACAGGCTTTTTTCAGCACTGCGTGCAAAATACAGTAGGCATTTAATCAAATTTCACACCCTTATCTTTTGAGCTGCTCCTCTACAGATATTTCACATGTTTTTTTAGCAAACAAGTTACAGTTCTGAGAATATGCTTTTTTTGACATTTGTGACATATGTATGAATATGGTCAAATCCTGAGATGATATAAATCAGAATAGCTATACTGACGGCAGTGCGCTGGAAGCAAGAAGACCTTTGGTAGCTTACTATATGGAACCTCAAGTATATTGAAAATGAAAGCTTAATTCTACATTCATCAAAACCATACAAAAGCCATACAAGAATGAAGTAAAAAGATGAAAAATGATTTGAACCTGATACGTATTCATTTTACTTTTATAACAGGTTTTGGTTTAATTTCTCCTTCAGCTCCACAGCAATGCTACTGTACTTTACACAGGACTGCCAGAGATCAGAAATGTTTGTAATCCATAGAATGATATTCAGATTTAATGTGAAAAATATTTTTTTCTAATACACCACAGAAAAATACAAACTTGAAATTACTTCCCTAGTGGAGGTTTGTAGATTTGGTGTTGAAATGAGACATTCTGTATCACATTTAAAAAAACACAAACAAACGAAAAAAAACCCAACCCAACACCAAAACTCTCTTTGTCTTCTGTAAGTTTAGACAGAAGATGAGCACGGCTGTACCAAGGCAGTCCGTCTCTGGAAATTGTCTCTGAGGGCTGACAAAAGCAGATACTTTGGATATTTCAGGGAAGAATACAATAAATAAGGACAGGTGTTCCTCCTGCTGTTACACCTCGACAGTCAGCATTGCAGCAACCACTGAGTGAAAGGTTTCCCAGATTTGTAGTGTGTGGCGTAAACACACAAATAACTGTCATCTTGAAACTGCCCGCCTCTTACACACCAATACTCAGATTTTTCTGCTTGCATCCTAAACTGCAGACTAATAATCCCACACCATCTCACAGGGGTATGAAATAAAACTGTAGAGCAAAGGGCTGTCACCTGGTGAGGGGACCACTGGGAGCCAGAACACCCAGCGTAGACGGCTCAGGGGACAAAACCACTGGACAGTCCCAGGACAGGATCTCGATACTGGGTCTGCCTCAGGCATTTGGTCAGTGGTAAAGGTGGCTCCCTTACAAACTGGCATGGGGCCTTGGACTTGGTGAAAATTAAGTCAAACGGGATTCTTCATAAGAAACATTGAGGGCTGAAGAAACCAACCAGAGGAGGGGAAGAGGAGGGGGAGGGAATCCTGCTCTGTTCTTTCTCTTCCACTTGCTGCCATCTAACGGATAGGGGGGAGGCCTGCAGCTTAATTACTCTATCTAAAAATAACTACTTCCATTGAGGCAGAAACTACGTTTCTTTCACAATCCCTGAAGGCTTGAGAGCAAGTAAAGTTAGTGAGAGTGTATGAACTCGGAAAAAAAGTGGATAATTTCTTTCATTAGCTTATTATCCCTTTATTGTAAGGCTCTTGTAACATACCCATTCTTTCCTTGGCAAAGTACATTAAAGGCTTTGAAAGGAAAACTGAAACCAGTTATCATGTACAGCCCACTTACTTCACTTCTTTAGGCTCACTTACCATCTGCAGGAGTGAAAACTGTAAGGTTAGTCTTTGGCCCCACCCCAGCACTTGTCTCAGCACCAACGTAGACGTCGTACGTTGTAAACGGCACAAGGTTACTAAATACAAACTTATGATCTTTTGTGCTGTTATCCAGAATATGACCTGGAATGGAAAATGAAGAGATCCTAACTCAAAAATAAAAGCAGTCCATTATTGGCTTACACTAAACACAGCTACTTTCCAGAACAATGAAAAGACGAGTTTATTTGTGAAAAATATAGTTTGGCATCAACCTCATTGGAAATAATACTGAATAAGCAAAAAATTCCTCCAAGACCATCTCAAAAAGATCTGGGTCTTAAGAGGTGAGGACTTTTCTTATATAATTTCTATTGCTTTTATTTTGTAGTTCCGTAAAACATTGGTATACAGCTCATTAAATTCTTACTTAATTATAGGCAGTTATATAATTTATGAGTTAAAAATTGTCTGAGTTAAAAATATTATAAAAACATCAAAACAGACTCCTACAGTTGATTGTATACTTCACAAGAATGAAAATCATCCAGAAATCTTTGTAGGAAAAGGAAAGAGTAAAAATAAGATACAGAATGATTTGGACATAAATGAACCCCGATTGAGCTGCGAGCTCAGTCTGTCATCTCTCTAAGCTTTAAAAAAGTTGGTTTCCTCCACTACTAAGAATATCTAATGTGAACTTCATTGTGAACTCTTCTTCATGATGGACAGACATTTCTCTTAAAAGTAATCTAAAATCTATTCTAAGTCTAATAGTAAAAAGGATACATAGGATACATAGCACTGCTTTCAAACACTCGTTCTTGATTTGCAGGGACACTCAGTGTAAGGAAACAATAACAAAAGAGGGAAATAAATAAATTAAAAAAAAAAGTCAATTCAGACTTACCAGTTGGTCCATACAGCTCAACTCTGTAACTAAACTTCCCCGTTACTATGGTTGGTGGGTCCCACATCACCGAGAAAGACTTTGCTGTAATGTTGCTCTTGGCAAAGTTTTGTGGTGGATCTTCTGGAACTTAAAAAATATTAGAAAAAGTCATTGAACATAAAATAATTTATATTTGGATTTCCAAGAACCACATATCAGACAACTCATTGTAAACACTAACATTAAATATTCTGAAGGGAAGTTACAATATAAGCACATCTCATTAAAATTACTTTTATTTCATTTCTTTTCTAAGGTAATGCCTGCAAAAGGTATGAAGAGAGCTGGTGGTATGCAAAAAAAAACCTTAAAAGGCAAAGGCGGGAAGGAATTATACCAAGTATAGCACTGACTTCATCATGATATAGATTACATACAGAAGATGCTGTGATACATCAGCAATACAGCTGTGATGCTCAGCAATAGAGAGCTCTCATTGGGTTCATGTTTCTTCCTTGAACAGGTTATTTTTGATATAGAAAATACTTCATATTGAAGATTTCTGACAGCACTAGTGATATACATTACTATCCAAAAAAATAAACTAGGAAACAATTAATCCTTAAAAAACATTGTATACTTGAGCAATTTTCCATTTTCATGAAACTATTGACATAAATTAAATTAATCCTATACTCAAGTATAGGACATTCAGATTATGGAATCTGAACCATGTCCTTTCTAAAATATACCCCGCTGTATTGATAAATTAATGAGATTACCATTGAGATGAAAATTTGAGTCCAAAGACAACTAAAGGAGGTGGAACTTTTTCACATCCATATCAAGTAGAAAAAAACTTGACTTTCTAAAATGCTGCATATCCAAGTAAACTTTTGGAAACTAGCTTAAATCTCACACATGACATACTAAGACCTGATTTTCATAAAAATGTGTATCAAGCAATGTAGAGATATAGACTGCTCCTGTAAACAAATATGCAAATTAACTAACATACTTTAAAAGTACTATTGTTTTTTTGAAAAATGAATGTACAAATGAAAGAAATTAAAAATCCTGCCATTCTTAAAAGATATACTCTAGATTGGTCAGTAGTGACTACTTAATCATTCTGAGTTATGCAAATTGCATCAGCTATAATTGCAGATAATTCTGAAGTATCCTCTTAAGAGTCCACTTTTTTCTTTTTCTCTTTTTCTCAAGGTTTAAATCTTTTTCTCTTTGTAGAAGTATTCTCCCTTTGACAGCCATCCCAGCAAAGGAAAGGTTTGCATGCTAGGTTTTCAAAAAATGTTTATAATGAGGCATTTTAAAATCCTCTAAAGAAGTAGGCTCTTTTTCAAAAATCATAACAAGAAAAATATCATCTTTTTCAAGAACAGAGGAGCACTTCAACACAGCTCAGAAAATTCTGGTTGGAGGGGCAAAAATAATTTTCTGCATTTTAAAATGGACCACCAATGAGATATACAGCAGATACATATATCACCTTCCTCGTTGTGATGAAATGGGCATGACAACAACTCTGTGTCATGCTCCTGTGCGAGCTGGAAAGTGATATTTGAAATAAACGCACTCTCCATCCTCCCACCTGCTCTCACAAACCATCGATTCCTCTCCATCAAGCCTCATCTCAGAGACTCCAGTGGAGGACTGAAATGTGAGGTTTTGGCCATACAAGACATTGGTAGATTGGAGGCAGTGAGTAGTGTAACACTAGAAAAACTATGGTAAGAACACAGACACTTGGAAAGGAGGAAGTGGATTTCAGTAATTACATAGAGACTGGATGACAGCGCTTGGTACTGGAGGGGGGACTGTTACAAAGCAACACTCCTAAATCATGATATTACTATGTAGGCTATACAGATCAATACAAACTTTAGTACTTAAAAACATCTTTCCCACTGAAGCAAATTAAAGGTAAGAAAATAAAAATAATGAGCTAAAACATCTATTAACTCATAATGCCTTCCTAACAAATCACCAGCCAATTCTATGGCCAGCCTCCAAACTGGGTCCATGGCACACAGGTGTGCAGGACAATCAGGGGAGCCCTTTAAAGCACCTGAGTGAAGGTGAAGATCTAGGAGGTGGATTTAGTAGCTTGGGTGGGACATTGTGCTGCTGAAAGGAAGGCTGTGTGACTGTGGTTGTGCTCAGGGCACACCACACATCCACCCACCTGTAAGACAACCTGCCTATTCCCAGGCTGTGCTAAAATGGATGAACTCTGGCTGTACAGGCACTCAGCAGGCAAGGACTGAAGATCTTAACTTTCAAAGGGTTGACATGTTTCTATATATCTGGCAAAACTAAATGTCATTGCATAAACTTTGCCTCGCTTTCCAAGGTTTTCTTATTACCTGTGCAACTATTCTAGGGTGAAAAAACCCCTGGAAATTAGCACTGAAATCGTTGGGATAGAAGCTATCCAAAACTTCATTAACCCTAGACAGAACAACAAGCTAAGAATATTTTAAATTCTAGTAAAACAATTCAAATGAACAGCGCTAGGAGGGAATTAAATTTCTTTTCATCTGAACTCTGGATGTATGAAAGGGGAACCCAGTAACATCAAGCTGTCAGGCAAAAGAATGATGGACTAGCAAACAGAAATACACAATAATGTTACTCTAGATCACCTTTGTAATATAGCACTATTAATCATCTTGTCCACTACTTAAGCCTTTATAAAACTCCTGCTCTCTCCTGGATGACCATTATTTCCAATTCCAACTTCTCAGTGCATTGCAGGTAATACAAAATCAACTTTCCTAGTCTTTAAAACCTTTCTTCAGCACCAAACAACTTTCTGCAAAAGACTTAGACTGAGGAACCATGCAACAAGTGTTTTCTTTAAACTGCTTGTTTCTCCACAAAGGCAAAGAAGCTTTAAGTGCATTGTGATGTACACAATATGTACCTCTTTTGAACACCATGCCTGACACTTTTTCTCTTTATCTGTATTTTTAATTCTCCTTCCATTGTGCCACTAATGGCAGTTATTAAATTATGCTCAGATTTTCATAACATTTGATCTGTCCTGAGCATACTTTGGTATCTTTCTTTTAATAATAACTGAACTCCCACTCACTGTACATTATTAGATACTTTAGATGTATTATTATATTATACACATTATCAGATTAGTATTGTTAATAATATTATATAATAATGTTAATACTAGATAAGATACATATTAGATTGCATATAATATACATTAGATACATTACACTTTAAGTTGATTCTATCGCGTAAAATTAAGTAATCACGTAAGTACAAGAGTGTGATACAGAGAAAGACAGATTTGGACCAAGGTATCTTGCAACATAACTTCAAACTGGTATTTTGTTGGTTTCATATGAATCTGAGAAATTAATTTCCATTTGAAGGCAGCATCTACCTGATTCTGGTGTCCGGACAATTGCACTGTCAATGTAACCTGCTTCAGTGGTAACTGCAGAGACTTCAAAAAGATAGGTGGTATATGGCCTGAGGTTAGTTATAATAAAACTAATCGGTTCATTCCAAACAGAGCTCATTTGACTGGGGGCCTCTGTACTTGGTGTAACTGTAGTCCGTGATGGAACTGTGGATTTGCCAAAAGTAGTTGAAGGAGTGGTAGTACTCCACAAAAACGATTCACTCCTATCCTATAAAGAGAAAAGATGAAACATGATAAGCCCCATTTACAATCTTTAATTGTGAATACACGTAAATCAAAAAAGGCAGACGACCTTTGAAATAAAATTACCCAAAATTGATTCTCCTTTTTATCCTTCAATTCCCAAATCTGGGTTATCACTGCATTAGTTGACACTCCTAGTACATCTTGTTGGTGACAGTAGTATAGTTCCCTGCCTTACCCCTAAAGTTCTCAAATCTGACTGAACAGAAGTAACTCACTAGGATTCATTTAAGTATTCCCAGATTCTACGCTCAGCATTCAGTCTCCCTCTTAACAAAAATTCCCTCAATGAAGTCCTTCTACATCACGTGTATGTTGTATGTATGTATATATACATAAATAGCAGACATAGATCCATGTATAATGGATAAAACTGGCCCCAAAAGACAAATTCTTGCCTTTTTTACCCAAATGCTGTAAAAACAGAAATATAAAAAAAAAAAAAAAGAAAGCTGAAAATAATCAAAATTATCTATTTCATCACTTTCTGTTAAAAGGATGCCAATTTGACTCTTTCTTAACATTTTTTACTTTGAGTAAACTGAGGTTTTCAAGGAAAAGTATTCCATTTAAACTATTTTAGACAGAAAAGATTTTCTTCAGCCTGTATATCCTGCCTCAGGCCTACGTTTGTAAAGCATTTGGGATTGTTCTGAAAAGCAAGTCTCCAAATCTTTTAGGTTTCAAAATTTAAATTTAAAACTACATTCTGCAACTTGAGTTTATTTCTAATTTAAAAGGTTTATAGCACTTACATTACATTCTGGCAACCTCCCAGACAGAAGGTCCTCTACTTTAACCAAGACATCTTTCACTACAATTCCACTTCTTGCATGTTTCACACTAATCTTGAAACTAGTTATCTTTCCATTTGGTTGCCGAGGGAGAAACCAGATCAGATTTACAGCTGAATAATTTAAGGCTTCAACTGTGAGATTCACTACTTTACCTGGAGCTTGAAAACAGAACAAACAAAAACAGTGAGACATATTTTCCTTCTCAGCACTGGAAAAGAAAAATCCCACTTACTTTTTTTTAAATGCCATTTCTAGCTTCCAAACCCTGAAGCAAATATATAACAACCATTCACAAACACATGTAAAGAAGCTGATATACAACCAGCTCATCTTCAATCTAGTTTAAGTAAGAAATACAACTCTTTGAGTCTCGTAGCAATATAGTGATTGCTTCCTAGAAGCAATTCATTTACTGTGTCAGAAATAGCAAATTTTTGCCCATCTTTGTTTGTTTTAGACATTAGAGCATATGACAGCACTGGCTATTTTATTTCACTTTAACTGTGTCATCTTTTCATCTGGATATAGATTTTTGGTAGCTTTAAATAACTTAATTTGAATATTTACTATTACTACAGAAATGGTATTCTTTGTATAAATGACAGCTTCCAGGCCCTTTTGTCAGAGCATCAGACAAAGGAATGGAATGCAACATCTAAATGAGATTTTACAAGCTATAAGAACTATCCTGAGAAATAGAGCACTGTAGCTCTCTCTTAGTCCTGCCTGCATGGCACAGGCAGTAGAACTTTTTGCAATAACTAGCCTTAGTATTAAGGAGAAAAGAGGCATGCTGCCTTGAAAATATGAACATATACAGGTGCCCACAATTACAGATCTTCCATAGCTGAATTGAGACAGATCCTCCAAGCCTCATATTCAGCTCTTGGTTAGACCCTGCTGAAACTTTTGCAGGTCTTTCACCCCGTTCACCCTTGTCCCAGACTACAGCCTTTATAATTCATATAATTATATCTTCTGTCTAACTTCCCAACTTTAAACTGTACCTCTTCATGTTGATCAAAATGTTGGTGTTTCTTTAGCCATCAAAGCAAGAGTACAAAAAACCAAAACACCAGACATTGAGAAGGTAAAAATATAAATGTAGTGTTGGTGACATAGAATCTCACCTAGAATTTGAAGAAACCTTCCAATTACATTTATAACAAGGGATTGCAGGTTTAATAAAATGTAAGCTCAAATGCATCATAAATTGAAAAGCTAATGTCCTCATATGGAGAAACACTGATGCCTCTGTCAAACATGAGTAAATACAGCTCACAGAAGTAATGTTTTCTACTAACAATACAATGCAAATAAGGACAGTTAACAGTAATGACTTTGCACAGCTCCACATGGCAAATTTACCACCCTTTCTCAGATTTCGTTTCATAATTCATTGCACTATCCCAGAAGTCTGATGCAGAGTGATGATTTCGTGCCATTAACTGAGATGTGGCACTCTGTGGTTTGCACAACGACAGAAAGCAACCCCAAGTCCTAAACACAGAGGGACGGTCACTATCACGGCGGCACAAATTCTAGATTCCACTAAGACCTCTTCACTCCAATGTAAGTGGCCTGGTGCCAGCTCTTCAGCCAAGGCTCAACTGTTCCCGGAGCCTTGGCAAGACTACAAACACTAAATCAATAAAGATTATGCCAATTCAGACTATAATTGTACCTTGTTAATCTTCCAAACCATCAAGTCAAAGTTTCATTTCAGTCATGTATTATAATAATCTTTTTTTTTTTTTTTTTTCCTTCAGAATTGTGAAATAAAAACTCAGTAAAACACATTTTGTGCTGGGCTTTCTAGAGAAGGCACTTGACTTTAGCACTGAGCAAATATGGTTTGACATAAGTAGGCAATGCCAGAGCTGAGCCCACAACGATGTCTGCCACCTATTGCTGCTGCAGGGATCAGCAGATGGGGCCATTTGATAGGCAGCTCTGCCCTCTTGCAACCTTGCTTTCTGGAAGCAGCCTATCTAAAAGCTGGCACAGGAAGACCCCAACAGAAACAGACTGCATATAAGAAACCTCCATAAGTGCACACCTTAATTGCTGTGACTAACAGGACAAAATGTACCTTTTCCACTGAGTGAGAGAATAAGAAAATAATTAGAATTTTGTTCTAAATGCATCAAAACCTTTTCAAGTACAAAATGTGCTATGGATACTTTATTTCAATCAATTAGAGCAGCTTTAATTAAAATAATTAGTAGTTTTATTAAAATTACCACTTTCTGCAGTCTGAAAAAGAAAAGCATCGCTAAATACTCCAACACCAGCACTGTTCTCAGCAGCCACCTACAGAAAAAAGAAGCCACATTAGAGAATCTATAGGATATATAGTTTCAGGGCCTATGAAATTCTTAAGGATATGCAGAGATCCACTTTCTAGCTTTTAAACACTAAATACAGAAACAAACATACCTTTTAGAGCTGTACTGCTTAATTTTTACTCAACCTTTAGATGTGAAAAAATAAAATGGAAAAAATATGAGTCGGTCTAAGAAACTGAAAAACTCCTATGTGATTAGCCACACTTCAAAAGTCCTGAGTCCCTATTTTTCCTAAAGTCAACAGCAAGAATAACACCAGTAACAGCAGCTTCCCCATTCCTATTTCACTCATATTATAACTTGAAAGATTAATAGGAAAACAGGTTCTCTTATTTCTCGAACTTCTGAAGGATAGCAAAAGCAGGCCAAACTCTCTCAGAGCAGAAACTCAATGAAATCATGTCTTATGGCAGAAAGACAACAGTCAGGGAACTGTGGATGCACTTTATGGAGGTTGTGCCTCGATGCTCGTGAGCGTAGCAGTCTTCCCAGAGAAAGACAGAACATTGTGACTTAGGTAGAATTTATGGAGACAAACACAACAAACGATGCGATTCGCTCTGAAGTACAGGACTTACTGATAATATGACTCAGTGATGGGCCATGACATGCAATACTTAAAAAGAAAGGGGAATGAAGTCTGACTCCTTATTTTGAAAAGAAGCGACAGACAACAAAAGGTAAAACAAGAGCAAAATTCCAACAGTGGTGGTGAGAAGTGTGTAAAGCAGGAGGAAAATGAAAAGCTCTCCAGCAAAGCTAAAGCTAGCAAAGCCATTCATTCCCACCTGCCAGTGTCAGGTAATAAATGTGGTGCTGAGGGAGCTAACAGTGCAGACTGTGGGGAGAGTTGGAGGAGAAAGGGCAGATGTGCAAAACTGTGTGGGTCACAGTAGAAGTGACAGACAAAAGAGACAGATAAGGAAAGGCAATGAGCATGAAGGAGCCAGCAGGGCAGAAAGGAAAACTGTTCTAAACACTTCTCAGGACAAAAGTATGCCTCTTTCAGAAGAGTGCTATTTAAACAAAAGTACTAAGCCAAGGCAGACAAATTACAGCAAAGAAATATGAGGTAACATGGAAGAATTAACCTAGGATGTAAAGGGAGGTACCGTCTATGACCACTTTCCAAAGCACTGTATGCTCTGCTTGGTGAAAGAGAGTCTGTGTCACTGGCTGGCTCCTTCTGAAGCTATACAAACACCCCTTCTCCATGAACACACCTCATGACTTCAGACAACCCTACCTGCTTTTGCTTCACAGAAAGAATGACTTGAAACATCCTTAAGCATTGATGAACTGCAACAGCTGAGGAAACTACCCAGAGATCTTCCAGGGATTGGCAGGTAATCAGAAAGTTCTGACAGTATTAAAATTACATTATATTAATTTAAAGGTATGTCCTCACCTGAACACCGATTTTTTTTTTATCTCATCTGAAAGCAGGTATTGTAGAAAGGATCCAGAAAGTAAAACTAGCATTAAGACAGAGATGGAAAATCCCATTTCACATGTGCAGTTTCAAGAGAACTCAAAGTTACTACGACATAAGTATACAAAAGTTTAAATGTTCAAGTAGCTGCAGTTCACATTCAGGAGGAGTATTAATTTTTATGATTTGAAGCATAATATTACCACTAATTATTTAAGTTTAGAAAAAACTCTTGAGTGCATATCTTTACAAAATTAGCAGGTGTCCAAGATTATCCATGGCTCCCTAACAGCAGACTGTCACCTGTAACTGCACTTTTGCTGAAAATGTTTTTTTTCATTAGATGTAAAGAAATTAAGGCTGGGCTGTTTCTAACATTGGAAACCCATATTCAACGCCTACAGTTTTTGTTAAACTGTACTGTAACAGTATTTACCAGAAAGAATTTAACAACAGGAGTAAATCAGGTACTCTAAAACCTTAAAGAATTTTCACCTATGCAAAAATCAAGAGCTACTTTTAAATGACATAATAGACTCCAAACCCTAACCAAAGAACCACAGGAAATGGCTCAAGAGAAGGAAAACACATAATGTTTCTTTTTAGCTACAGCTGTGAGGCAGAAAAAGTGTTTCCACCTGAGTCATTATTGAATCCCTGAGGTTGCTCGTGGGTCGGACAGTCAGGGTGTCCACCAAAGCAGCAGGTAACGTAACAGCTCAGCTTGCCAACAGACTTCTATTCACTCAGGAGAAAAGCCACATGGTCCCTGCTAGACAGAGGTTGCTGGGTCACAAGTCACTGTCCTGAGTCAAATTCTGCTCTAAGATCAACGTTGCAGGCACCATCAATAGGAAGGATTACGTCCCATATATAGCAGCAGCAGGCAAATTATTTCTAAGTAAAACAAATGTTTTAAAATATTTTCTTGAGGAAGATTTATAAAGAATGGAATTTGAAGGACCTTTAATAATAAATTCTGCACAAGTGCAACTGAGGTACTCAGAACTGCAAACTGAATTCTCTTAGTAAGTTAATTTGTCTGAGGACATTAATCTTCTTAGAGTCTATGTGATAATATTTTTCTCAAAGAGTAGCCAAACTTTTTTTTGTGGTGGGTTTTTTTTGGTATTTGGGTAGGGGGGTGGTTTCTCAGATGACTGGAGGCAGGACATCAAAGGATAAACATTTCTGCAGCTGTGGATACAGTGGCTTTTATCAGCACAGTCATCACAACTACATTCACAGTGAGCAACTTTCCCACAATGGCAGGCATAATTACATTTTTACTTTCTTATACACACACCCCACACATTTATGAAGAATCACTGCACAGCCCTATTCCTAGTTTAGTCAACTTCAATATTTTTTTTATAGCTTTGAACTGTATGGACTTAGATGACATGGAATGAAGGGTATCAAACACGTTATTTTGTTTCATTTTTGATATTGAAAAGAAGCCCCTCCCCAAGGTTCTTATGAAAGATTAAGTCAGGCAAATATATTTATTTCTGTCCACCTGAAGTCATTCATTGTTGAAGAGTTCAGAGATGGATCGGGAGTGTCTAGTCTCAGTGTAAACAAATTCCACATATAGAAGTCTTGAGAATACATGTACTGATTTTGGCAGTAGATATTCCCTGTGGATATCTAAGCAATAAAAAACTATGGGAAGGGATGGAAAAATGTGACTTTTTTTTTTTTTTATTTTAGGAGATAACACTAGGTAAAACTCCTAGGCTTAGGGAAACCAGGCTAAGGTGTTTACAGGCTACAGATAAACAGATATTCAGGCAGGAAAACTCATTCTTAAACTAATTAAATTTAAAATCAAAGAAAGAAGTATGTACCTACATACTTTTCATGATCTGGTTTAGATAATGTGGAAATCTACGTATGATATCCGAAGGACATTAGTAATTTGAAAGATGAAGGAGGATTCAGATTTTTTTTTAAAATTCTACCCTTTGCTTTTTACTTTCTACCACATAATGTCCTATGTCAATAAGAATATCAATTGAAGAAACTACAGTTTAATTGGAAATTATTTCAAGTAGATTTAAAACCCACTATTGCTAACAAATACCCAGCTGACATTTTTTTTTAATATGACAACAGTAATTAGCAAGGTCCTTCAGAAAACACTGTATCCACCTACCAAAAACTCACACAATGTACAATAAATCAGAATTCAAAATACTGAAATGTACTTATAAACATTTTACCGTAATTTCATAGGTTGTTCCAGGGTTAAGACTGGTAAGAAGAACTTCCAAACTATCTGGCTTGGTTGTGACCTGTGTATAAGCTGTTTGCATCCATGGGCAGACCTCTTTATATTTGACAATATAAGAGAGAATTCTCCCATTTGGATTCAGTGGCGCATTCCATGACAGTAGAATCCCAGCAGAGCCCACCCTTTCACCTGCAAGGAACACAGGGGGTCCAGGGTCTAAAAAACAATTTAAAAAAAAAAAAAAGTTTTACATATATACACACACATATACACCAGTTTATAATTAAGTTTCCAGATGATGGAGACACCTTCACAGCTTTTGTAAAGAAACCAAATCATCTGCCACCATAAACCAGTAGAACTACTGAAAATTAACGTAGTGTTGAATAAAAAGGTTTTTTTTTTCTGATTAGAGTCCTGGTACAAAAAAGATTAATTGAATTTTGGAACACCAGGAACATTCTTCTCTAGGAACGTAAAAAATGTAATGCTCAAGATCTTAACGGACAAAACAAAGTTCAATGCCCATTTAATATTTGAGATACTCCAGCATGCTTAATTTCAGCTGTTTTCCCCAATCCAAACCAAACTGCGCTCTCTTATAAAACATATCTGTTATGGCTACACCTTTCTGAAATATCTCTAAATTCAATCACTATACCACTATACCTAGTGTAAACCATTATGCACTACTACACTATACCACTATACACTATAAATTGGATATGGGTATTACTACATGACACAATAGTAATCTTTTCAAAAGCTTATACATTGTTGTCCTTTATGATTTTTTTACCTTTTTTTTTTTTTCTTTTTTTTTTTCACATGACCAGTCTAATGAATGAATACAACTACAACTCATATCCAGGGCTGCTCTTTAAAAAGTATCTGGTAGAGAAACTCTCATGCTTTTATAAAACACCTCAGATTCAGTGTAATTGTTATGGTTAAAGAAAATGAAAAATTCTAACAAGTGTTCAAAACTGCTTATAATTTCTCAGATGCTATTGTGCCTATGATAAATGCAAAAAAAAAGCATAGTTAAAAACAGAAAACCACGAAAATTTCAGCAATCATCATTAACTCACTTGTCACATTTGTTGTCACTGTTCTACTCGCAGGTGAACTGTATAGTGAAGAAGAAACTGTAGAAACTGTAACATTGTATGTTGTTCCAGGAAGAGTATTAGAAAAATCAGCCTGAAATAGAACATAGATTCATTTAAGCTTTTCACCAAAAATATGAAAAAAAAAAACAACCCCAAAACCAAAAGTTTAAGCTTGTTATTACTGAAAGTTATCTGTCAATAAACTTTTAGAAATACAACAGTAAAACCAGAATTTTGCATGTTAGCTACAGTACAGTATTTTGCCATCTTATTTAACTACCCCCCATAAGATTTGTATAACATTCAATATTAAAGAACAACAAAATTAACTATTAATTTTATCACAGAATCACCTGCCGGTGTATCTATAGAGGTTTTTCTCTATCGTCATTATCAAAGTACGTGAAAAGCATTATAAAACTCCTTTCTGAAAGAATAAACACAAAAGCAACCTGAAGCACTTACAAGTTTCTGACCCTTAAGCTAGCCCACCTTTCAAAATAAAAATATTTAACAAGTTTTTAGCAACATTTCTGTAAAATACCTGTATCTTTGCAATTCCAATAAAAAACAGAAGCAAAACTGGAAGAACCATTATTCCTGTTTATATTATTATTATTATTTCCAGAAAGCAGAATCAAAAAGTGCTCCTATTCCTTTTTGATGGCTTAGCAGTGAAATGTTGCCTGCATTAATGATTTAAGCACAGATCTTCCTGGCAAGTGCACAATTAATGAGTCTGTATTACTCAATAGCTCTGCCCTTCCTTTGTTAAACTATTCATGAACCCTTGGGTGAGCGGCTGTATCCTTCTAGCAGACTTAAAAAAAAAAAAAAAAAGCAACTACCTGCTGTTAGGTAACAGCACTACCTGCTGTTAGGTAACAAACTCTGGACGCTGAAATTTGCTCTCAGCAATTTTTCATTAATACTTTCAAATTCACATTTGCATTAAATAGCTAAAGAGGCAAGCTTGAATTCCTCATCAGCACAGCGCATAAGGAAAAGTGGCCAAGGCCTGTAATAGAAGCACATACTTGATACTCCCTATCTCCAAGATCTAGGATAACAACAAAACCATGATCAGGAATAAGATCCACATGAAATCTGTCTACATGTCCATACGGTAGTCTCCAATATAGTGAAAAAGAATATGATGAAACATTGAAGAATTTAAGTCCTTCTGGTTTTGCAGGTTCTGAAAGAGAATTGTGGAATAAAAGGCATTAACTTAAATAACCCTCTTTACAAATATATTAGTAATTACAACTGAATATAAAAGCATCCAAGAATAGTTTACTTGCTACATGAAGGATAATTGCTAATTAGCCTGGATGCAGCAGTATATTATACTATAGTTGCTGTATTACCTCTGAGACTTGGTGGATAATCTCCAAGGTATGTGGTGCAAACATCCCCATTAAAGGGAGAGCAAGCTCAGATATCCCTGCCCAGTGTTCAGTTAACAAAGAATCTCTGCACAGTCCTGGTGTTTCTGCTGTCCTCGACCTTAAGGCTAGCCCTACTACTGTCATAATTTGTGCTACTGTTAAAACCCAAGATATAGCTGGTGTTTGTTCTGTGCCTGGCCACAGGGAAGTTAACTCTTCTATGCTTTTCCTATAATTGGAATCCCAATGCTCCCATGAAGTCTGATGCTTCCATGAAGTCCCCCAAACTGGACTTTTTTCCTCCTTTTATTAAAGCCAATTTTCACCCTACCCCTCTCAAACCACCTCACTTTCTTCTTTTCTTAAATGCACCTTTAAATCTGTATCGTCCACTCGAAGCCTCATAATGAACCAGATTTTAGCTACTTCAATAGCTCATAAAACATTATCTACCTTTAATGTTGTATAATTTATCCACCTGTCTAACCCATAGTCATGTGCATCTGTCTCCTTTCTACTTCAGGAATTAGGCACAGCTAACTACTGTCCCCATGCTTTTCCCCAGAGCAAGCTCAGTCAGTGATGCTATTTGTCACACCTGAGATTTGCCACTACCTTTGCACCCAGTCCTCTGACTCCCTTACTAACAAGGTTCTGCAGTATCCAAGCTAAATCTTTCTGTACTGTTTATAGACTGCATAGCATGATGCTAGTGTGAGTATCATATCACTTCTGTCCTGAAAGAGCTCCACTCCTTTCTTATTTACTTTATTTACTGTAAATCTGCTTGGACTGTATATCTTTCATTAATTCTTTACATTGACTATCTAACATTGCAGAATCATTTCAGATCACTCCAAACCTGAAATATTAATATTTCCAAATATTATCTGTGATTTTATATTTAGTCTGTAATTTACTAATTTTTTAATTGATGCTTTATTTTAACAAAACAGAAAAACATTAATAATATATGTTGTGGCATCTAAGTGTAACAGAGTGTAATTTCTTCATTTTAGTATATGTTTATAAATTTTAAGACCTACTGTTGTCATCAGTGCTATTATTTCCATGCATCTTTTTTTTTTATACAGACCGGTAATTAATGATTGATTGTACCATTATCACAATACTTAAATCATCCCTTTACCTCAGCTGAATCCCTTCTGATTCAGCATACAGAAGGACAGAATAAAAATGTCCTTGTAGAAAGAGAAATTTGGTCCCATGAAGCTAATACTCTCCTTACTACCACCCCATGACTGAGAATTACCTGTCCCACCGATGGCAATAAAAGCCTTGGTTCTATCCTTCTGCAGATTTAAGCACATACGTGGCAATGCATACATGAATGTGGTTCACTCAAGCCTCTTGGCACCTGCTCTTCTATAGTCCTCCTCCCTGTTTCACACATGCACACACACTTCCTACCATCAGTGGTCAACATATCTGTATAAAATATACAGCCAGTACATCTGTGTACAGCATAGTCAGAATAATTTGCTGTAAATTTCACAGTTTCACCTACAAAAATACTATCTAACATTTGCAATATATATTCTGAGTGAGTGGACTGAAAGTTAGCTGAGGTTGAGTAGACAGATCAGCGAACATGGAGTGCAAAACACAGCAACATGTTATTTTTTCCAAAAATTAACCAAAATTTCCAAAAGTTATAAACCAGCAGGCTCAGCATCGCAACATAATCTCAATACATTTAAGTGAAGCACAACCAAGCCAACCAAACTGACTCAAATCTTCCTTGCATTAGAAAAAAAATCAACTCATGCAGAACTCTTTCCAGGATAAGACCTGAAATATAACGAAAATACTAAAAATGGTCAAAAGAAATGCAGCAGAGCCAAAGAAATTATGTTTCTGGTAACATATCACTGGACGCAGGTTTAATAGCATATAAGTAATGGATATGTACTGCCACAGCAAACTGTCACATGCAAGATTTTTTGAAATTCCAACAATATTCTACAAAGTAAGATGTACAAAGCTAAATGTGTGCTTTTGTTGACAGCTACCATTCACCGGCAAGACAGCAAGCAAGAAACAACACCGACCTGCTACAATTTCAATGAAAGCAGAAGCTCCTTCAATATTTCCTCTTACTCTTTGCAGTGTGAAGTTATAAATGCCCCCAGCAGTCAGGTGTGTAACAGTGAAGTCAGCCAGTGCCCCTGGAATCATGAACTTCTTTACAAAGGTGCTGTTTGATAAAGATGCTTTATAAGAAGTGAAGTTACTCTTGGTTGGATTCCACATTAAAGTTGCAGAGGAGGTATTTACCCTTTTTACTGCCAGACCGCATATCCCAGCTGGTTCTAGAGGGAAAATTATTCAGATTAATAAAGAAAAATTTAACATATGGTCCTTAAAATATAAGCAAAGTACCATCTTTTAAAACTAAATGATTTTTCTTTAAGAATCCATCCATGAAATGAATCCATCGTCATAAAATATTCATACAAATTTTATAAGTTTTTATGGTTATATAATAAACAGTGGCATTATGATGCACAGGGTAAAACCTAGGGATGCACCTCCTGTGTGCACTATCTAACTTACGGAAGAAAATTCCAGACTTATCAGATCTTCTGGAAGAACAGTAACATTACTCGTTGGTGAAACAGAATGAGAATGGAATACTTTGTAAACAGAAGTAGTGATTTTACTTAGTTAAGTTTTCTAAAATACATCATAGGCCATATATTTTTAGAAAACTGGTCATCTGTTCACTAAGGGATATGGTAAAATGAACAGTCTCAGTGATTACCTCTTTTTTCCTTTTTAAATATTCTTTTTGGTTATATTAAGATTCCTAAAATCATATATAGTTATTTACAAATAGCACTTCCATTAATCTGTGCAGCACAGCTGCAGTTAGAAAATAAAAATGTGTTCACTCCTCCAAAAAAATGAATCTTCCAGATTATTGAATTATCTTGCTTGAAGCTTTCTGAAAAAACTAATTATAATATTCCCATTATGAGGTGGATTATTCAGCATGAAAAAATATCCTAAAGGTTTGCCATTAAAATGATAATCTCCTCATAATCTAGCCATACACTGGACTCATCCACAATACTCTTGAAAATATTTGCTTGAGGATAAAAAACACCTTCAGGACCACAATGATGATTATTCTGCTGCACTTTTCATTAACAAGAATCTGCAGGACTAGATCTGGCTTTTTTCAGCCATTCACTCATCTTTGAACAACCAAGTGCAGAGCCTCCCTTACTATTAACTGAGTGAAGGAGTTACGGTCCAAACAAACCACATAAAATCCATCAAAGAAGGGAGGAGGTCTATGACATATGTGTATAAAACTGGAAGTTGATTTATTTCATGATTACATTTAGCTGCTCTTTATCCGCTTTGGCAGTCAAGAATCCACTATAAATCTATTCTTTCAAATCTCTGTCACAAACTAACTCTCCTCTTTTTTATGTGGTATCACATAAAAAGAGCGTTGGAAAACCCATGTTTGCTCAGAAGCAAAAAATGAGGGTAAGAACAGAATAATCTTCTGGGCCTTGTTAAGCCACCTGAAGCGCAATTCCTGCTACTCTTTTAAGCATTCTGTAGCCTTGTAGAGGAGCAATCCTCCAATCTTAGACCCTGGGCTTGCAAGAATTTAAGAGATGCAGAAACAGTTGTGAACAAAATGCAAGGTAATTCTTAAAGTATAGGATCAAGATCTTATTCTGCTAGAGCTGGAGGAATTTTGTGAGTCCACCTCTTTTTTCGAATGATTATCTGCAACTATGTCAAGACTCCTCAACTTCAACCCTGTGAGTTACATGCAAGGCTCCTGTTTAAAAAAAATATCGCAAGAGGAAGAGGAACTTGCCCCCCAAAGTTAAAGTCTCATTTTGAACCGTGTAACAGTTTTGAGTCACTTACATACAATGATTTAAATGTCTCAAAGTTTACTGTTTTTCAAAGAGGAATAAAGACAAAGATATAAGACATTTTCTTACTTGTGATGACTTTTTTCTCAACAGCCACAGAGGAATCCAAGCCTTTAACTGTCCTTAACTGAAAAAAGTATTCTGTCCCAGGGGACAAATTTTTCACTATAGCTCTGCTGTCATAAACACTTGTGGTAAGTACCTGTCCATTATTCAGACGATATGAAAGCTATGAAAGAAAAATTATTTCTTTTATCAGACTATTATCAGTAATGTTCAGAGATTCCAACTACCTGTTTATATAAAAATTTTCACAACATCTTCCACATTTTAAAGACAAAAAAAGAAAATCGCAAACATGGCTTACACTTTACATTATGATGATCAACCATATGGTTGATCACCTACTTACTCTAAGATTCCTGAATAACCCAGTGGGGAAAGCAGTGACTTTAATCTTTAAAAGTAGATGAAGAAAGTGAAGTTAAGCCATGGATTATAGGTGACATGGCTTTGCTTTTGGAGAAAGGATAATAGAGTGTACTCTGACCGCCCAGTCACAGAGCTGTAGAGATTAGCTGTGCAATTAACTACAAGATAGCAATAATGAGAATAGCCGTGGCTCAGAAAAGCAGCCTAAGGATTAGTCAACAGGATGAGACAACTTTCTATTTTATTTTTTTTAATTCCAAAATGGACACACTTCAAATATCTCTGTACCTTTCTGGGAAAAAAAAAAAAAAAAAAAAAAAAAAAAAAACAAACACAACCCCCCAGAAAATCAAAACAAAACCAACCAATAGAAAAAACACCCATGCGCTCTTCAGAACTAAGAGCCTGAGAAGAGTCCCAAGCCACTCAGCTCTACTCTCTGGAATACCTTGAAAGCTCACTTGTTTAGACTCTCTGCAGAGAACAAAGGGGCTGGACACACCGAGTAATTGCATTTTGGGCATCTAGAGGCTGTGAAGATTCCTTCTGACCTCCTGGATAACTCTAAGGTGAGAAAAAAAATATTCCTGTGATAGTCCTTTCTGTGGACATTGAAAACTGTTGCCGTGGGCTGTTTCATACCTGCACTAGTGAGAGGCAAGATGCACACTGTGTCTGCCTCACACATATGGGTCTCTCAGTACTGAGAGATCAAGATGGTTTGCAGCTGCCTATATCAGCATGTCCTGTCCTGCCACCCGCTATTTCCTCCAACAGAAGAGGGACATTCTACACATGGCAGTGACCTGAAAGCGCTTTGGTTCAGCTGCTATTCATTTGGGGAAGAACGATCCAATTCCCCTCTGTATATTTTACCAGCACAGTACCTGTTAATACATGCTAAATCTTGAAGACTGTCATCACCTTATTAGAATTACAGCAGTGCAAAATGCTAGAAGCAAAGCTATAGATTAAAGATTTACATCTAGTATAAACATATTTGGAAAGTACCTTTTGTGTGCTTTTCGCTCTGCAAACTACAATATATTGCATAGAGAGTTGGTGAGCTGGGATAATTAATTTTAAATGATTAGTAAAATGATCCCTTTTATGCAGGTGCACCTTACTAAGCAAGCGGTCTACTGAAGCCTTTCTCATTAAAGATTTAAAGATAAGCTCATTTATTCAGACAAAGAACTGTCTAATGTGGCTGCTTGCTCTATGAGATGCTGAACAATAATACTGTCCCATAAAGATCAATATTGCAGATGACAATTACTTTCCACAGGATGATAAAAATAACCCAACTACCTAAAAAAGTGTATCAGAACTTGCTCAAAACATGAACCACAGAACTGAGCTTAATTTGAAAACTGAAAAAAATACTCCAGGCTACATCAGCAAATGGTGTTGTGATAGGTCAACTGGCTACTCTTACTCATTCAGATCAATGCAGCTTTACACTAATGAAGAGAGAAGAAATGTTAAGAAACAGTACTAACAATACTCAGATTTCAAGTTTTAGGTGAGGATATAATTGAAGTCATGGGAAAAGGGAAGGAAAAGAATTGGACACTGTAATATTGTGGTATAAACTATGTAAGACCATTAAAGCAAAGGACTGTCACATGGTGGTGCTACATACTAAAGACTACCCTAGTCAAGTAAGTTAACCATACAAGACTATACCTTGAAATCTCTCTTGATACATCACACATGTATAAAGACCAGTTTACTAACACAAAATTTTCTTGACCTCATGACCATGTTCACACAGTGACTGCAAAATGCAAAGGATAATACAAGACCGGCAGCAAAAGACAGGATACAGAAGGGAGACTGGTTGAATGTGAAGAGAAACGTGATCCACAGACCAAGTATTTAGAGTATTTAGGTTGTTTCTGACCACAGAACTGAAAGAACAGAAATTCTAGATTTTGTGCTAAGAGTTGCAAAGGATCGGGTTCATACTACTAACACTGAGGAGCCACTCTGTCATAGCAACTATGAAATATTAGTACTTGGCCTCTTTGTAAGGAAGTCCAGCATAGTAACATTTAATTAGAAAAGTAGAAATAGCTGAAAATGAACACACAAATTAAAAGGAAATTATGAGGAGCACCCAAGAGAGTGAGTCATGGTATGAAATGCAACTTTGATGCATAACATACCCCTCAATAGCAAAAACATTTGAATAGCAAAAAGGATTACTCTAAGAAAAGATCTTCTTAAAAAATTGAGATCATGTCAAAAGAGGAAAAATAGAAATTATAAACTTGTTTAATTCATGCAAGCTAACTTTAGAAGTACAGGGAAGCAGGGCAGGGCTAAAACGCAGATCAGCAGACCAAGAGAGACATTGAAGAGCAAGTGGAAAATGGTATAACAGCTAATGAAATCTGTAATTTCCACACACACTAGGCTTCTCTGGGTGTTGGGGAAGCCACTGGCTGACTAAAGCACAAAGGCACACTCAATATAGACAAGTCCATATGAGAAATAGTAACAGAATTATTTAATTGAATGGTCAAGGAAGATCCCACACCAGAAACATTATTAATGAACTATGAGTTTTGAGCCAAATTGAGTTGTCTTAAATTGAAATATCCACAGGAGAGATTTTTAAGAAACTCTGACAGTAGTTAGAATGGTAGACAGAATTTTATTGCCTAGGAAAGCTTTTAAAAACATAATTTTATAACATTTAAAAAAAAAATTACATAATATGAAGTATGTATTTAACTGTTCTTCTCCCTTAGCAATATTTCTCTCCCATGCTTTTTAGGCTTATAAAGACAAATATTTATTGTTGGATTTGCAGTACATACGCGATGATAATTTCATTGAGAAATTAACAAGAAACAAACAAACAAAACCAAATAAATAAACAAACAATAAAAGATGTAAAGGATTGCACTGGTTTCTTCCCATTCTTATCTCACCTGAAACATATCAAATCCTCCTCTTGGTAGTTTCCAAGAAAAATAGACAGTATTTTCTTCTTGCCCAAACACCTGTAAATCTGATGGTGGACCAGGATCTGAGGTAAAGGTATAGATGCAAAATTGAATATAAAAATAATTAATATAGATTAATTTGAAGGAAATTAACATTTACAGAAGACACTGCTGTAATTAATTATTTCATACTTCAGTATAGAAAAAGCTTTCATTTTATAGTTAAAAAGAATATAAAATAAATTAAATTCACCTCTACATATTAGCAATAGAATCAGGAAAAATCAATGTTTGTAAATTTTTGTGGAAAAGTTGTATACTAATATTACTGCTTATTCAGTCACTGGAAGAATCCCATTAACTACAGATAAAACTTGTCTGTGTTTTAAAAGCTTTTATTTACTTAGTAACTTTCAAGGGTGTTTAGATTGAAAAGAAAGATATATATACTAACCCAGACATTGTTAAGATGCACTGATTTAATAAGGAATAACTTTTTCAGACAATACCTTAAAATGTAACATCCCTAGCTACATGAAATCTTGAAAAGTTATTAATAAACTGTGAACCTACAGGTGCTAATCTTGAGGATAGTGGGGTGGCTCCTTTTTAATCCATTGGTTGTGACAATACTGATTAAGAAATCGGTGCCTGGGAGAAGACTCTCAAATTTGTACATTCTACAAAGATTGAAAAAAAAATATAATATTCTTTAGGATTTTAAAAATGCATTTTATCTTCATATGTTGATTCTTTATAGTATTACGGATACTATTTACGTGTAATGTGTGTACGGATGTGTATATGTTGTCAGTTAAAAACTGTTTTAGTACAATAAAACCTTAAACATGACGCATCACACTATGGTTCACAGCAAGTTTAAGTAGAAAGTCTTAAAAGGTTAAATTAAACATTCAGAATGAAACAGGTTCTACTGGTGCTTGTTCCAGTGCAGTATTTTGTTTCCTTTTCTTTACACAAACATATCATATCAGATTTGTAATTTGTTAAAAGATTCAATTGTTAAAATAATCTTTATTCATATAAGTGTAGCAATATATATCAACTAAAACACCAAATAGGTATCACATATAAGTAACATTTCAGGCTACTTATTTTAAATATACAGTAAAACATCTGTTTTAAGTCCATGTCAGTTATTTTTTTAAATGTAATCCTCATACCTCACACCAGATGGTAACATTTTCTCCTCATTGAAGATTTTACTGTTTATTGAAACAACATATCCATCAAACGCATTTTGGGCTGGTGGCCAGGTAACAGTTATTGATTCTGAGTCTCTGGTATAGTTCAAATGTCTAACTGCGCTCGGTACTGTGTGACAATAAAAAAATTGCATTACTTTAAAAATACATTTTAAAAATACATTTTAAATACATTGTTTTATGACAAGACCCAGGCCATTAGAATGCAATGAAAATGTCCCCCCC
>VZRU01007229.1:72541-148061 GCA_013398155.1 Pedionomus torquatus | reverse complement strand
GGCCCTCCGCTGGACACGTTCCAACAGTTCTATGTCCTTTCTGTCATCTTTGTCTTGAACAAGGTGTTAAATCTAATTCTATATTAAAAAATCTAAAAAGACTGTCTGCTAACCTCCAAAATACTGAAATAATTTATTAAAGCAAAAAAAAAGGACAGTGCAGCATTTCATATACCTAAAATCTGACATCTGCAGCCTTTATGTGTAAGTGCATCCTGCCCATTACTTTCACCTATGCAAAAAATGTATACTGTGCCAAAAGCAATTAAATGTCTTGATAAACTATGACTAACAGGAAAGACCCTTTGATAAACAAGGTAAAGCTTCTACCTTTCATCTACTACTACTTCTAACTTCTGAGAATCTTCTCCCACCACTCTCTCATCATTTGCAGGCTAATGCATCTCCAAAATTGAACAGTCTGTTTCAACTGTTCCAATATTTCATTATTTCATGGCAAATCATTCACTAGATTTCCTCTGTCAGTGGAAGAGGTATTCCCCGATATGGTTCTCCTCACTGTTAAACAACATTCCCTGCTACCAATATGTTTCCCAAAGCCGCACCTTCTTGAAATTTACCAGCATCTGCTGTTAACAGCTGGCATTGGATGGGTGCACTTCACATTCTAGTTCTGATCCTTGCTTATTAAGAAAAATCAACTCGATCTACCAAATCTGTTCAATGATAGCAATGATAATGAGGTTGATGTTGCATGTATTAGTCTGTAGTTTCCACCGTTAAAAGATATCTTACTTAAAGTGCATTGAATGGTCTTCAGTTCACTCATATTTCCATTCTTGACACTTGCCACAGCTATTTCATAAGTCATTCCAGGAATCAGGAGATCAATCTTAAATTCTTCTGTATTGTGTACTAAAAACTTCATAGTGTCCCCTACGTTTGCCTTAGGTTTCACCTGAATGTAGGATTCCTGAGCCTCTTGTGGCAGCTTCCAGTGAAGGATCACACTCTCTTCCTGTACATCCTCTGAGCGAATATAAACAGATGTAGGAGGACTCACAGCTTGAGCAAAGAAAAATATGTCAGTATAAAACCACAGATCAAACTTACTATCAATTTACAATCAGTTAACAATGATGCCTTTCGGTTTATTTTTTTCCTTCTAAAAAATGTAATTCTTTTAAAACTACTTATGCACTTAGTTATTTCTTAAAATAGTTTGTAGGCAACCACCTGTTACATTTTGCTCTTTACTCTGCTCCCTGTTTCCTCATAACAAACAGGGACTTATATTACAAGCATACTCCATTCCATTGGATGCATACAGAGTTAACAAAGGGGACACAATCTGGGTCACAGTATCTCTGATTAGAAAAATAAATCGTATCTGTCTTCACTTACATAATTTATGATATCACGGTAAAGTTTCTGCTTTGATACAATTAAATATACAAATCATAAATATTTATCAAATAGGATGTCACTTCTTTAGCACATATTAATATGCTGTAAGTAGGCGAATAAATAAATAAGGGGATAGGTACATTCACTCTTCCAGAAGATTCCGAAGGTTAGAATCAGTAAGCAGAGAACACAGGAAAGGATTCCCCTGACTTTCGTCCCAATACATCCCCAAAAAAACTGCAATCAGTACATGGCCTTAAAAATACTTTTGTGCCTTGTGTTTTCAATGTGATCTCTTCCTAGTGAAATAAAACCTCCATAAAATGGATACATCACCTGTTGTGATGAATATAGGCTTCTCGTGGCAGCTTAGAGTTCCTTTTTCTGCCACATTCTGTAAATAGACCTGATACTGATGGTAAGGCTTCACATTTCCTATCACTACCGAAGCCTTGCTTTTTTCTACTGGTAACTGTTCCCAAATGTTGGTTTCAGTATCCAAAATGTTGATGAGGTAGTGATGAAAAGAAGCCCTCGATGAATGCTGTGGAGGCTCCCACTTCAAATGTATTTCTGCAGATGAAACCTGTGTAGCCTCTAACTTCTGGGAGTGCAAAGGTCCTATTGAGTAAGATTAGGAATAGAAATAGGATAATAGCTTCTGATATCTTTTAACAATAACTAAACTTTTCTTTCAAATACTGCCTGAAAAGCTAACAGTACATGCTTAGCCACACGAATGCTAAATAGCATAGAACAAATTAAACAAAGCAATTTTGACAACATAACAATTATTAATAGGCAGGGAAATATTCTCTCTATCTAACTGAGGTGTTCTGAATCACGCAGCTCTTCATGTAGAACTCAAGTCTCCTCACTTACATCCTCTCTCTTGTACTTCAGTCAGTTTAGAAACATGATCTAAATGGCATGAATTACCCATGTTGGTTAAAACCTGATAATAATTAAATGTCAAAAATCTACTGAATTTCAGGAAGTCCAAGTGACCAATTTTAACAACCATTTTTAAAAAGTTCTTCATTATGTCTCCTACACCTTTTCCAACAACTCAATCACCAGTTCCATAATTAGCAAATCAAGCTATTTTTCCTTGCCTGTATATTCAAGTTTCTGTAGACAGCAACTTTGCAGCTGAAAAGCTGAGTTCTGAGATAAAATATGCATTTTCTTCTCCTAGGACAAAGCAGGAATGTCTTTCCTCTGTCACAGAGGTAACCTGCATTACAAGGTCTTATATACAGAAAACAAATAGTCATATTAGGCAGCAGAGAAGCTGGTAGGGTCAGGTGATGGGAGGACTTTCGAGTGCACTAAAACGGCCGAGGGGAAGAAGGAGTGAATTGTGGAAAATGTACTTGCTGGAGAAAAGACACAGTCCTTCCCCCTAAAGAAATATCTGTAAATTGTTCTAATTTTAAGAAAATGGACTTCTGTCTCATATTTGAATTGCCTTGCCAGAATTGGTAAAATGTCAGGGCAGTATGTTTTCTTTAACTTTTGCATGCAAATGTACTTTTCATCTCTACCAGCTAGCAGGTTTCATTTGGTTTCATTCAGGTACATTTTACTAGAATACAAGTTAATTGGTTGAGGAATTTTTCTTATGCCATACTGCATCATGCAGCGAGTCAAATCACAATGTATTTTCAAACCACAAAGCTTTTCTTATTCTTCACTGCAGATATATAGGACTATCTGTCTCCTCCAACAAAACCTTTTACTTCAATTTGGAACCTGTGCCTCCACATTTCATCAGCACAACCAAAAAATACCTTACTGCTACTATGACATCCAGCTTTCTCTTCGAACAGTAGGAATTCTGTGAGTAAATGTTATGTTAAGAATAAGCTTTAAAAATATAGTCCACAGAAACAGAATTTGTAGCTGACTTTCTCCTTGTGGTCACTGAAAATTCTGATGAGCAGTTGTTGACAGTGAAGAATCTTTCCTCATCAATCTCAACCCACTATAAGAATCAATGGTCAATCCTGGGTTCAGAATTATTTATGTTTTCAGACAAATTATCAGCAAAAGGAATAGTATAATTAAAGCAAAAAACATAAAAAGTGTATGATTATCTGCTATTTTCATAATTTATTACTGCTATATATTTTCATAACTTACTTGTTTCTACCTTCAGGATCCGACTTAAGGTAACTTGTGCCCCTTCTGGGTTCCTTGCTGCTAATAAAAAGCTATAGCAAAGGCCAGGAGACAACTGCACAATTTTTGTTTGGGTCGTATTCACAGGCAAACTCAGAAAGTAGGGTTTCCTCTGATCAAAATAGTATTTAATCATAAGTGCAAAGCCCGACTTAAACCATATGTCCATATTACTCCACATGAATACAGCTTCAGTTGTCTTGACATCATCCACACTAAACGTGAAGTTTTGTGGTACGAGAGGTACTGAAAAACAACACAAAAAATGAAAAAAAAAAAAATCACTGAAAATAATGAAAAACTTTTTGTATGTTTATCTTCAAAGAGAAACATAACTGGGGGAAGGCTTTTAAAAAGAAATGCAAAAGACTGGAAGAAATATAGTTACATTCATATTCACAAATATACGGTAGCTGTATAAAGCAGAAAAATCCTGTGAAGAAATAGTCTGGACCAGCGGGATCTCTCTGAAGGGCGTAGCAGTCTGTTTCATTTTCTGGTATCATTGACAACGTTGAGATACCAGCCTTTAGAAGATAAGGAGATCCATCTGTCCACAAGAGCTGACCTTCTTCCTACATTGGAAAAAAAAAAAAATTAAAAAAGGCAGAAAAACACAAACCAAACAAACTTTAACTAAAAAACTCTGTGTATTTTTACATTATATTGATAAACCATTAAGGCTTTCATCATTGCAAGCATATTTCCTAGACAATTGCATACTTCATGCATACAAATTAATTATATAGGAAAGTTTTGAATGTAGCAAACCTTTCAGTGTAAAATTCTATCCCTTCTATTACAATAGATTACAAGGTAATAATTAATATAATATAGGCCACAGAAGGCTAATGTAGGGCATTCAATCATTACAAACAATAACAGATAGCAGACACGGATCAAAATAGGGTGAAAGAAGGAGAAGCCGTGAGAATGCAAATGCCACGGAACTAATCATGCTCACAATGTCACTAATTTTTATGAGTGTCACAGTGAGTTTTCCTAAGGCTGCTGAACTCTTCCGAGCAAGTTACAGCCTCAACTTTCATTTAATTTCCTAGAATATATCAAGGCCCAGAGGTACTAAGAGAAAATAATCTGAAAACAGAAATTTAACTCCCCAGTGGTTCAAATATGAGACAGAAAGCAAAAATGACTGAATCTGTATTTTTTAACTCAGATTTTAAACAAGTCCTGCAATCCCTCATGTATGTTCCATAATATTTGGAGCATATTTACTTCTGCATGTAAGTACAACTTGATGTAAATACAATTTGGAGTTGTCATGAGTGCAAATGACAGCAATGACACTTAGAAGGACTGCAACAAGTTCATGCATTACTTGAACACTCTAATTAAATACAAATATTTAGGAAAGGAGTGTTTGAAAAGCAAGTATTTTATTACTATCCTTTGCTCTTCTTAAAACAAGGTACCCATCTAGTTCATTTAACTGACTAGACTCCCACAAACATAAAAATGCATGTAATGATTAAACAGTTGACTAACAGACAAATTCCAAACTGGCAATGAACTCTTTTCTGTGTTATTGGAGTTTAAGAAGAAAAAAATACGAAACCACAACACTTTTCTAGCAGTCCTTTCAATCTGCAAAGGTATTATGCTTTTATGGGAAAACTACTTCTGGCAGCCTTTTACAAATACTACCTTATTTCTAAAATATCAAGTTGGTTAAGATGAACATCACTACGGTTTAAAAATTACATAATTCTAAAATCTTATGCCTAAAACAATATTACATGTAAAATGCATATATTGCTGGTGCTTTACTAACCAGGAAGGTTGGAGGGTTTCTCTAACCACAAACCTACACGGGTTTGTGTTTTCTCAGTTTGCATGTCATCCCACTCTGACTTGTTTACATAACCCCATTAATTTATTGAACAGTGTCTGCAAAAAGAAATTTGCTGTCTATAACACCACTTACCTCCTGCCCTTACAAATAAAGTCTAGTTTGCTTTTACTGTTTTTCACAGCACTTCTTTTAAAATTAATTTGACCAAAAATTTGATCAAAAAAATACTAAAATTAAATTTCCGAGTGTAGATTTTTTCAAACTGAAAAACAGCAGCTTCCTCCCGACCTTCTGATACTTACCACAAAAGGCGTTTTTACTAAACCCAGTCACAGGAAGACTGGATCCCCCCACATTTCTGGTAGAGTGCCTCCATTTTTCTGAGAGCTTCCCCAATACTTTCATCTGTCTCTGCAGCTGCTCCCAAATCACAGACCACACCACAGTGAGTTATTTGATAACAGGAGAGCTGGCATTAAGAAACTTCATACCCCAAATATGAGGAATATTTCTTCTTTTTAGAAGAAACACCTTGCTCCAATCCCTTCTTCCACTGGTTATCCAGCATCCATCCATAGTGGTCAGACCTTGCTAAGCTCAACATCCAACATTTCAGACCCGAATCAAAACTGAGAAATCCAACCCCAGACTTTGAGATCTGTAGTAAGTAACGTATGTATAAAATAAAATCTGTAAACTAGTAATGCAGCACCACCTACAGGCAAAACAATATCCCTGTGAAATACTCATAAAAGAAAATTAAACAGCTTATATATAAACTACGTTGGGGTTTTTTGTTTGTTTGGGGTTTTTTTGTCCCAACTATGTCTTCTACGTGTTTTCAGTATTTCTAAATAGGAAGAAATAATTATTCCTCTTTTAACTACTAATAACACCAAAAAACCACCCCAGTTTACTATGTAGTGTTTTTTATTCCAAAGAATTGGGCTCTATGTTTCAAAATTCTCCTGCTTCTATATATGTAACAGCAAAGAAGATAAAATACACTGACCTTTAAGTCATTAAGACCCGTCCATAACATGATTATTTGACTAATTGTCTGGAGATAAGACAAAATAAAACCACGTTCTTCTTCACTCCCTATGTCAAGAAGATGCGCCCTCGGTGACGATGTTTGACAGATCTGTTGTGCCACCTTCCAGGGCTTGCTCTCCTCACCCATCCGATAGCAGCTGCTCTGGAACGCCACCCACCCTTGGGAACAGGTGCCTGTGGTGAATATGGACAGGATTTTAAAGATATTCAGTGCCATTAATGGCAGCGGTACGGTTTAAGATTTTGTAATTACACAGACATTTTGATGAAGATAGCATTAAATTAACTCATGGTAGCAAACATCCAAATATTCAGTCATAATTAATCAACCTTCCTTCAAAATCCTGAGGGTCTTAAAAAATCTGATTGAGTGAATCAGAAGAGTCTCAACTACAACCCACTGAAGCGAAAGAAAGAGATTCATTAATTTTTATCCTACTCTAGGAAAAAACAAAAACAAAAACAAAAAAACAAAAACAAAAACACAAAACTAAAAACAAAACCAAAAACACAAAACCAAAACCAAAAACACAAAACCAAAAACAAAAACACAAAACCAAAAAGCCCTGTTCTTTAAACTTTGTTTCTGACGGCTCATTTTTTAAATTTTAAAATTGAAGACAACAAATAGTTCATTTTTAATACTTTTGAGTTTAGGAAAATAATTACTTTGTTGAATTTGAGCCTACATCATCCTTTCTTTTGTGTTCCTAATTTTAAAGATTTTAAGTTGCATTATCAGAGTAGCACATTTAAAGGAGTGCAGTGACACATCAAGACGTAACACCAGCAGATTTCAGCATCACTGAAGCACTTCTAACAGAACACCACGGGTTAGACACTCACCTAACCGTCACTCTGAATGCTGGCAAAAAGTGTTCCAAATCCTTGTCAAATTCAGGATTTTCCCTGACTTTTCACTGAAACTATAGCAAATTTTACCTGTATGCTCAGTAATAATGCTAGATATCAATATTCATTTGACTAATTTAGACTGAAAAAAAAATGTGGTTAGCTTAAAATATTTGTACATACAAATTTGAATTCTTTCTCCTAAAAATACTAAGAAATACCAATTAGAAATAACATTTCCATGCCATTAACATTTAATTTAATTCAGCTTTCTGGAAATTAAATAATTGGCATCTATTAAAATTGTAAAATGTAAAAAGGCTATTTACAATTTACTCTCAACTCTTCTAGAAAACATGCAGGGCTCCCTTGCATTCACTGCGACTACAACAAGCTCTAATATATACCTGTTTCAGCTTGAACATGCAGGGTCTGAGACACATTTACAAATTCCAGATGTAATTGTTTAAATATAAATGTAAATGTATATAAGGTGGCAGGTGTCAAATTATTCCATACAAAGAATCCACTGGGGTTTTTTACGATCTCAGAGGTATCATTCAGTGAAACCACAACTGCAAATTCTTTGGTAATTGTACTCCAATTAAAAGACACTGTGGTAGCTGTCACAAATGTTTTGATGTCATTTTCTGAAATTCCACCTAGTAGACCAAGAAAAAAGAAAAATTGTGTTTACCCCAAGGGAATGATTAGCTCAAAAATTTGTTGCATCAATATTATTATCTTTTTCTTTTCAGAAGCGATGAGGGATACACACAATAAGGAAAGAAACATAAATGAGCAGGTAACCAATGCCTTATTGAGCAATTAAGAAACTCCCGCTCTTCTTTACTGGAATGGTATGGAAAACTTATGTCTGAAGCAACCAGAAGTACAAGCACGCAGTTTAAGGAGTGTTTAACGTAGAAGGCCATACTTTGCTAGAATTCCAGGGGAGATGTCAAGTGCAGTCGCACATTAGTAGCAATACCCAGGAACTCTTTCCTGTAGCTTGCTGAACGTACTTTCAGCAGAGTCGATGGCTGCCACAATATTTTCAACTCACTACCTGTTTTTCCCAGCTATGTTGTTTGTATTCAGATCCTAAACTGAGTTCCAAAGCTAGTATGAGCTTGTAACATGTACAAAGGTGATGCAATAAACTAATTTAAAACAATTACCAAAATTAAGACTAGAAAACCCTTTCATTCTAGCAGTTGCTGGGACTCGTGGCCCTGAACAGATTTACAGCTGTAAATGATGTATTTATAATAGACTCACAAATTCTGAAAATCTGCCCCATTTAGTCACAATGCTAAGACCTGAAGATACTAATTTACTCTTTTTAAAGAGGGACTGTAATGAAGAGGAAACGAAAATATTTAATATTTAACCAATATATTTAATTTATGTAAGACAAATGATCACAACCCTACATTGATATGACGTTGCCGGGCGTTAAGTAACTTTCTCAATGGTTCTCTTTTATAAGTCTCTTCTCTACTACTACTGTAGTACAGCAAATCCTGTGACATTTAAAAATCTCCCTGACTTTTTTATCAGTCCCATATAGCAGAATTGTTACACTAACCAAAGGAGTTACATAAATCTATTCCCTTTACTCTTCATGGTTGAAAAGATACATAGAAGCAAAGTTTCTAAATACATGACAAAGCTCAGGATTTCAACAGCTATTTCTGTAATCCTTAGTATTAGACTAAGCATAATGATACCAAAATATTTTTGTGCTATCCCTACTTACGCGTCTTAAATGATTTTACACTTAAGATCCGGTCATTCTTTAGGGATTCTATTGTGATATCATACTTCTTATTTTCCTCAAGCAGAATCGTAGTGCTGATAGGTTTGGGTTCAACTTTAGAAATGTTTCTTATATTCTGCAAGTTAAAAGAATTTCTGGATATAGTGACAGTAACAAAAACACAATTCATAAATTATCTTAGAAAGGTTTTTAAATGGTAGTTTATACTGCGGCATGTCAAACTGAAAGCTGCAGTTAAACTGCAAAATACCCAATGCAGTTAAAAGAAAACCTTTTAGAAATCATACTATTAGCAAACACCTCCCTATTAAAATCCCCGTATTTCCTTTAAGTTCCAGAACAATCTGTACTCAAAATAAGAATGTCCTCCCACAGAGATCTGGGAGTAGCGTCTGTGTCTCTCCTGGAAAAGTCAGACTTCTAACCACAGTGCCTTGTAGAACTTGCACATTCTTAACTTTGAACATATGCTTATCTATCCTTATTCAACCAGGATACTCAAGGCTCCTTATTTAAGTCCCTCTGGCTTCAATAGGACTCTATAAGCGTATACAGAAATGACATGAATTACAGAATTCAGTAATTTTTTTTTCAAACTTTCTCTTTATTTGCTGTTTCATATTAAGTGTTTTTTTTAAACAAACACAGTACTATTACCTACTGGCACCCACATCATAAATACAATTGGAACTACTTATCACTTAAATTGACAAAGTTTACTTTGTGACCCAGAGCATCTGTGAGTTGGTATGTTACAGTGTAACAGTCCGCATCCTCTCCTTTGAGCACTTCGGTCCACTCCATCCAAACTGCTCTAGCAGGCTTTTTCACTTGGTCACAGTCTAGACTCTCCGAACCCTGCAACAGAAACATAGGAAAATGTAACTCTAAATAAATTCTGTCAATTTTAACTACTTGTACCTAGAACTTGTCAGCTAGCAACAATTTTTATACGGACTGGCATCACTAGCCCTACTGACTGACGCACAAAGACTTCATAATTTTTTTATAAGTTCTGCAGGTACGGGTTCTATTTTGCTTTCTCTCTCTCTGGAGTTAGACAAACTGTGTTAGTTGACCCGTATTTGCCTTATTAGGAAAAAGGAAATCTGTCATCATTTTAGAAACCAGGCCAGAGATTTCACATTGCATTCACAGTTACAGTCAGTCAGGAGCTGGAAGTATCAGTCCTAGTCTCACCTGGCATCGCTTTCACAGCTTCCAAATACCTCAAAATAAGAACCAGCAACCTTCAAGAGGCAACAAAGTAATTTCTTAAGCACCGCCCTTCCAACCCAATTTAGACATGGCAGTAAAAAATTTGTTCAGCATTTCAACTTCTTATAGAGGTCAAGCCATTCCAGACACAAGTCTTTTGTATTTTTGACACTACCTTTTTTATAACTGCAGCTGCTTTCAAAGGTCTTTTAGCTCTTTAGAGAAGCGGGTTCCTTTTCTGTTCAAATGCCAACTGGAACCAGAAACTTACAAGTTGCTTGATATAAACCTGAATCACACCTCTAAAATTCAGGGAAATTGGGGCATGTGATGTCAATTCCTATCACATAAGTTTTATTAAAAGATTGCAGCTCTATCTTTTAATGTTTTTCTGTTTGCTGTTTTATGAATTGGGATGACAAATGCCAATGCATTCAACAGTGAATTTCAAAATGTAGTTAAAAAAAAAAAACAAACAAACAAAAAAAATCAAAAGTCAAATAGGAACCCCAGTGCACTAAAATCAAAATCAGGATTTTTATTATTTTTTTACTTTGCATTATCCTGTAAAGCAATCCAATACACACACACACATACAAAAAGCCCATTAAAAAAAAAAAAAAAAAAAAAAAAAAAAAAAAAACACAAAAAAATGTCAGTCCTTTTGGGTTTTTTTTTAATACAACATACTCTGGAACTCAATTTGGTTTAAGGTAACTTCCTTTAACTAAGGACAAACTAACATAACTAGACTAATATCGATGGCATACACAAAAGGGTTTAAGGAACACTTTTCCAGGAAAAGTAGGAGGCTTTTATTGATGGGTGCATAGCTGGCTTGTGTTCCCTGAAAACAAGCTGGTCCAGACAATCAAAATGATATGGAAAAACTGCTTTTAAAAGATAATAATAAAAAAAATCTGTTTGCAAATAATTTAGTTAACCATTTCAAATAATTTTCCACCATCAGCAATATTGTATTATTATACTTTACATAAATATATATTCCCAGACCCAAAATCAAGAACTAAAGTTGCAAGTATAAACACAAATTTTACCATACTTCATCTGATGAGAGGGATTTAGACTATTCCTTTTTTTTTTTTTTTTTTTTTTACCAGCACTTTGTTAATGCCTTTTAGGCCCTTACCCAAAGACAGCAGCAATAAAAAGAAAAAAATCAAACTGACCCCAAAGAGGTAAGGTTCAAGTCTATTTTCAGGCTGCCTACACGCAGCCAGGAGACCTACACAACAAACACTCATTGACTTCTGCTATCGACTACTTCTCAACATATGACTGAAGTAGCCTTCTCTGTGTGAAAAAAAGAGGCACTTGAGGGGAAATACAATGGAGGTCTATAAAATCTTAAGTAGCCAGAAGAAGTCAGCATAGATTGATTTTCCATTTTCTCTTCAAGTACAAGAACTGTGAAGGATGAAAGGTGGCTGGTACGCTGCAGGTTCAAAGCAAACAGCAAGAGGCGGTTCTTCACAAAATAAATAGTTTATCTGACAAAGGTAAAAAGGAGTACTAAAAGTTTCAAGAGGCTTTGGAGGAGTCTGGACAAGTGAATAGAAGAGAACTACATTGAAGCTCACAAAATGCACTGCAACTCCTTCTGCCTCAAGAAGTCCCTAAACTGCAAACAGAGGGAAGCTAACACAGTATGGGTAATTCTCATACTATGCTGTTCTTACAGTTTTCCCCAGGGATTTGCTTTTCACTGTTGCTGGAAGAATAACACTAAACTTGCTGAAGTCTTTATTTCCCCCCATTCAATCCTTACAAGCCCAGCAACCGGCTCTCAATTACTCTGAAACTGTCAGGAAACTTTCCTGACGAAGGTGGATCAACAGGCTGCTGCACGACAGCTTCCACAGAAATCACTTGTTCTCAAGTTGAGCATTGACCAGCGGAACTGGACTCTATCTGGATACTCTCGAGGAATATATTGGGAGGCTGGGTACCACAGCAGCATTTCACCACCCCAAATAGCCAGCTCTCTTCTTTAAAGGAATGGAGCGGTACTTGTACCAAAAACTGACAGAGTTTTGCAACTCCCTTTGCTGCAAAGCATGTTAAGCTATGTGTAAAAAAAAAAAACTACATATACAAAAACTAAATCTAGGGAAATACAGACTATTGCAAAGCGTACTAGAAAATTAAGCAGAAAGATTCATGTTGTTCCTATGTATGTGGCTCTTCTAATAACACTCAATTTAAACACAAAGTGCTAAGCCACAAACAGCAGTTTCCAGTCAAAAAGCAAAATATCTCTCGCAGAAGTACACTTTCTAAAGGCACAGCCAGAGTATACCCCTGAGTACCAAACTAATACTGAATTTCCAGCATCACAGTGCCCATCTCTGCAATGGCCAAAATATGACAATTTACACCACAATATAAGCTAGTTTAGGTCTTAAACATCCTGGGATCTCGTTCTTCTTCTGGGAAACAACATTAAACCAGAAGCAGCAGGCAATAAAGCAGATTATGGATCTCAAGAGAGCTTCCAACAATTTAAACTGAAGACTGGAAATGCCCAGTAACAATAATGGAAAGCTCCCTGTGACTGCTAGAATGACAAAAAAGTGGTCCAAATTACAAACCATCAATTTTCAACATTCAATCAGAGTATATATCCACCTTCAGAAAAAGGAATATTTTTCTTACCTTAAATAAATATTTTAATAAAATCAGGAGAAGAATTGCTTGATCCATACAGAAAAAAAAAAGTTATAGTCCCCGTGTCTCTTACGTGTTTGAATCACCACAGCTTCCAAACGAAATTGTGTTAGAAATTCTAAGAGACACGAAGAGAAATATTAACACATGGGATTTATACTTCGGACAGATAGAGCAGCAGGGAATGGTGCACCCCAGACTTGTCTCTTCCCCCTGGCCCTGCCTCTTCCCAGGCCTCAGGTAAAGCTTCCCGAGCCCAGCAGAAGGTCGTCCCTTTGACTTCGCTGAACCAGGGATGTGCCCGTTGCTCATTGGTCACTGAAAAGCTCCTTCGGTGTAAAAACTGTCGGGGTTTTCTAAGTTGTGCTACCGATTGCTAGATCAAAATTCACTGAAATCAGTGCAACCCCTTGCACTTTCCCCAGGAGACGGGGGTTGCTTGCCTCAGTACGCATTTCTGGCAAGTTGCCCTTTTGTCAGCGTTCAAAATGCACCTTGAAATGCTTTTTCCGTGGAAGCACCGAGCACACCTGCAGCACCCGTTGGCATGTCTTGCCAGGGTATGTCTGCGAGGGAAGAAATATGAACAGTTTCTGGTGATTCCTGTTTAAATTTGCTCGTGGCGAGGCCGGTGCGTACCAGGGTAGCACCAGGAACTGCATCAGCACATCTAACACCGCTCGTGGAAAACACAAAACCCCACTTGCCAATATAAAAGCGGAGCCTGTATGTTTCCTACACTCGCACCCAAGCCACTTATCGCAGGACTCCTTACATTTCTGGCCAGCAGCAGCTTCCCGGGGGCAAGCTCTCCAGGGCCAGGCACACCTGGGCAGCCGGGACGGGCGGGCTGAAGCAGGGCTTGCTCCCGAGGGCTGCGCTCGCCCCGGGCACGGCTGGCCCCTCAGCTGGGTGGCAGAGCCGGTGGCGGCTCCCTCTCGCTGCCTCCTCCGGGAGGGGGGATAAGGCTTCCCTCCTCTGGAGAAGGGGCGGCAGGCGGGCAAGCCCCCCTCCCAGCCTTCTTNTTATTTCCCGCTGCCCGAGGAGGAGCAGCTCAGCTCCCCGGCGCCCTGCGGCCGCTGGCTCCCCCGGCTGCGGGTCGGGACGGGCTGAGGGGCGGCGGCGCAGGGCGGGTCGGTGCCATCCCGCTGCCCGCGGGGACCCCGCTCCCACCCGCCGGAGCCAGCGGGAGCCCAGCGCCGCAAAGGCTGCTCCAAAATATAAAAATAAATAAATAAGAATTGTCTGGAAGGCTAAGCTAGATGTTTATGTCTGTAGGAAACGAGAGTCGAGTTATTAGGCGGAATTGCCGGGGAGAAGGGAAGCGGGGCTCTGAGGGTCCGGTGACCGCGGTTCGTTACCCGCCTGTGCTGGATCCGCCTTAGATTCACCGCACGCAGACATCCCTCAGCCCTTTTCGACATGTAACAGCGACGGCTTTGGGGCTGTATAAATAAGCGTGTGCAAAATAGGGGAGCCGCTCTCAGCAGGACCGGCTTTAATCGGCTGTGAGAAGATGCTTTCCAGTTAGGCATCGCAGCAATTCGCGGTCCATCTGTGGGAAATAACAAATACAGGCAAAGCAACGGGCGCGAAGGACCGCGTTGTATCCTTTTAACGAGCTAGACTCATAACAGGCACTTTTGCATTCAAGATTTTACACGAAAAGGGTTAAATCAGACCGCGCTGGAGTGAGCTGGTCTCGGAACCCAGACGGTTGCTCCCAGCCTGACACCAGTTTCCTCGCCAGTGAGCAGCCCTGCTGCGAAACACAGAGGTTAGCCTCGGAGGAGAAACAGGTACCGACAGCATCTCCCTGCTGGAGTCACTGTAACCATCCTCCTTTACCTCCCTGAGGCAGGATTTCTGATTCTGCTTATCAAACTGTTGGGCTCTGTACAGAGGTCCCGCACAAAGTTACCAGTGCAAGCATCTATAAACAAAAAATAGTCATAAGCATGTACCGGTGGGACCATGGATTTATTTCCCAAAGGCTACCGAGCAAGAATTCGGCTCAGACAAAAATTTGGGGTGGGTGACATCCACCTTTGGAAGCAGCAAACTCAGAGGTAAACTTACCTCAGTATAACTCACGGTGCCTCAACCTTCCCCAAATTAACCTTTTCAATAGAAAATTATTTTTCCACTGTGCTCTTTGAAATTAAATCAGTTTAATAAGCTGATAAAAAATTCCAGAGAAATATATCATTATATTTATTATTTTCTAATAAATAAAAATTAGTGCCACTGTGTATATGTCCCATAAAAATGAGCAACAATGATAATATATTTATTGTGTGGGGTTTTAGGTGCTATCATTACATATTATTTCACAGAATCACATAGGTTGGAAGGGACCTCTTAAGATCATCTAGTCCAACCAATGAAAAAAAACCAAAACCCACAACACAATAAAAAAACAAAACAAAACAAAACAAAAAAAAACACAACAACGAAAAAAACAAAACACANAGAGCACAACTTTCAGCAAAACGTAGGGTACATGTACCCCATCCCCTCTGCTGATAGAAGTACAGTAAAATGGAAAAAAAAAAAAACAAAAAAAACCCAAAAAACAAAAAAACCACCACACCCAGCACACCACCCAACACTAAGCCATATCCCTGAGCACCAAGTCAACTTCTCTCTTGAATACCTCCAGGGATGGTGCCTCAACCACCTCCCTGGGCAGCCCATTCCAATACCTGACAACCCTTTCAATAAAGAAATATTTCCTAATATCTAGCCTGAACTTCCCCTGGTGCAACCTGAAGCCATTACCCCTTGTCCTGTCATCTGTAACTTGGGAGAAGCATCTTGTACTTCGATGCGCTGCTCCTTATTTTTCCTAAAACCCGTATCCAACTGAACATTGAATAATTAAATGGGGAATACAATTTTTAATTAGAGCTTTACTTAGAACATCTAGTAAACAAGGCAGGCTTAATCTCATCAGAAGAAAAATACCATTTTGAAGCTCTTACGTTCCCCAGACTCAGAGATGTAGTAAATCAAAAGCTGCTGCAATGATACCCCTGATCTCAGAGCACTGAGTCAGTCTCCGAGAAACACACAGGTAAGAGCATGCGTGAGTGTATCACCTGAAGGCTATTTTGGCTGTAAGTGCCACAATTCAACTCCTGCCTATTCAGCTGTTTTACAAAGCAGACCTACTCCTTGTTTTCTCCAGAGCACTTTGTCAGCAGAGAGCACAAATGGAGGCCTTATCGATGGTGTGGTTTTCAAGACAACAGCAGGAGCCGGCTCTTTTGTAACCTAATTAAATTAAGTGTGTGAGGCACATTCCACCTTAATCAAAGGAACACTCCCCAAAATGTAACCAATTTCCTTTTATTCAGCATTTCCAGTGATTAAGTTTTAACATCATTAACTATAGGTTTTCTCCATGATGCAACATCAGTAGAGAAGCACCTCTTCAAGTTCCCCCATTCTTCATACAAAAACTACTTATAAAAGTAGACACTACACATCTAAGACATTTGTTTCAAACTGTCTCCTTTGAGATGAGTGGCATTCTCAAACCTCTAATCTTAGGGAATTTTTTACCACTGATTTCGATTGGTCTATAAATAGACCTATTTTCAAAATCGGCAAAAAAGTTCTGAAAATGGTTAGTATTCTAACCAAATAATTCCAAATTCTGAAATGGTTAGTATGTGGCTGCCAAGAACTAGTCAATGAATGGTATTTGCTGTTGCTGGAGTTCTTTGTTCTTCAGCTTTGAATAGGTCCTTCCACCCTAAGCTGTGGTGACTTGTTAAGGATAATGGATAGGTAATTGTTCAAATTTCCTTGTTCTTTGGGCAGCTTGCACACTCCACTTGGCCTTTAAAGAAAGGTTGGTGAAAATTTAGTGCACCATGTTACGTACAGACCGTGTCAGCCATGACCTTTCCTCAATGAGAGGCTTGTTTTATTATTCCATCAAGATTAAGTGCTGGTCTATCCCTCAAAAGAGACAGAGATCATGAATGTTACTTGAATATATGTTCCCCAGAGTGGTTGGGAGTGTGAGATCCAACCTAGTCTAGGAAATACAGCACCAATATCCCACTGTAACTATAATTTTTTTTCTGCTGATGTTCTGGCCTTCATGCTCCACCATCACTGTATCACTATAGCTACGTCACAAGTCATTAATGTTTTGTCCCCTGTACTAGAACACACATCTGTGGGATTTGTCCATAGGCAATACACGTGTACATGTTTACACCAGCAGCATAACCTCCAGGTAACCTCTGGAAAAGGATTTGATGGGGCAGAATTTGGAAAAAAATCAGCTTAAATCCATGTTTCCTACTGCCACAGTATTCTTTGCTAATACCAACATGTTTATTTGGCAGTAAATTGTTTTGCAAAGGTGAACCTCTGTATCTGGAAATTGAGTTTGTCCTTTAAATTTTTGTAAAAGGAGAAATCGAAGAAAAAGAGATGGAAAGATATATGTGGAACTAATGCATAAAAATATAATATAATATAATATNAATATAATATAATCAATGCTCTGTAAGCTGAGATTATCAGCAGTACAAAGGGTCAAGAAAAATCAGTTGAATTTGTAACAGTCAGAATGGAGCATGAAAGAGGAAAGGAGCCCCATCTGAAGCAGCATTTTGTGGCTGTGAACAGCACAGTGGCCATTTGGAGGATGTTCTTGTAAACACCTCCACCTTTCAGTATACTATGTGGTTTGTAACTGTTTTTCAAACAGCATGCTTCAGACCTGATCCTGCTCTCAAAACTAGTAACCAAGACCTCAGGGTAAATAGCTTTTTCACCAGTACACAGGTGCATGTATTTGGGAAGGTGTCTGCCTCCAATGTGGAAAAGTAATAAATCATGCAAATGTATTGGGTTTTACTTTCCATTAATACCCCAATGAGAATATTAGCTGTCTTTACACCTATATTCTGTCTTGGATTGTATTAATGAAAACAGAGTAAGCAGCTTAAACCCAGTATTAGAAGCTGTTCTTCAAATTGTAATTGCATATTGGGCCAAGAATCGGTCTCAACAAATGCAATAAGGCACTGGAATTCTAAGTCAAATTAATAAGGCAATGAAGTTATCAAATCAGATATTATAAATAATATGACTAAAGTCTTACTATTTTGTGGGGGCATATTCAGTTACAGTCTGATTCTAAGTATAGAGATATATTTAGATTAGTCCCTAAAAAAAGAAATCTGTGTGGTTTTATGCCTTGCTCTTGTGGAGTCCCTTTTGCACGCACAAGTGGGAGAACAGAGGCACAGAAATGTAGGAGGGCAAGACAAGCGCAAGCTCTCGGTCAGGCACACATCTCCTCCCCAGCTCCTTGCATTTTCCAGTGGCAGCGTGGGAGTTTGAGATAAGGACACATTCCCAGCCTTTCCTTTCGGGGAGTAGAAATTATTCAAGTCTTAGTCGCAGAGAGCGGGGTGGGGGATGTAGAAAGGAGGGTACTCTGCAGGTGCTAAAGCTCTTTTAGTCAATAATAGACAAACTAATTAATTTTGGTATTTAACTAAGTGAGGTTTGAGTTGGGTCAGCTTTCCAGACCAGCTCACAAGATGCCAGCGCAAACAGGGTTACGCATGATTCGAGGCTGGGCTTGAGGCAGCAATGCAGAGCTGAAAAGGGATGAGGGAACTGAGACAGAACCACGAACTCCATCTCCACTTATATTTAAGTTACAGACCAAGGAAGAATTTAGATGAGAACAGTCCTGCTATGCTGCCAGCTCATTCATACCTTCTTCCCATTCTGTAATGGGTAGAGATTAGGCCTTGTGGCCTATGAGGGCCCGTTCACATCATATAAAACATACCACATGGTGCCAGTGTCATCTTCATGAAGATAACAGGGGTGGATGGCTGTCCAGAAAATGGTCCACAAGTGTCAGTAGATGTTCACTTTCCAGCCAGGCCAAAGCAGTCTAAATTTGAAGTTTAGTTGTCAAATGAACGGCAGTCAGACCATATCCAGCTCCACTGAAAATGTAAGATTTTGCTGTAGAACCATAGAGTTGTCTAGGTTGGAAGGGACCTTTCAGATCATCGAGTCCAACCATCAGCCTAACACTGGCAAAAACCACCACTAAACCATGTCCCTCAGCACCACATCTACATGTCTTTTAAATACCTCCGGGGATGACGATTCCACCACTTCACTGGGCAGCCTGTTCCAATGTTTGATAACCCTTTCAGTGTAGAAATTTTTCCTAATACCCAATCTAAACCTCCCCTGGGGCAACTTGAGGCCGTTTCCTTTTGTCCTATGGCTTGGAAGAAGAGACCGACACCCATCTCTCCACAACCTCCTTTCAGGTAGCTGTAGCGATCAATAAGATCTCCCCTCAGAAGGCTTCAGGTATGATCCTGACACAGTCCTTATTTATTGCTCCACTTGATAAAACAAATTGGGTAAGTGGGCAAAAAGATCTTTTAATGTAATTTTCCTATTGCAGGTTATCATGGACATAGTTTTAAGCATACCTGCTTTTAATTTCCCGGTTTATCTAAGATTCTGCAGTCTTGTTCATCCATGGTGGCACAGGTAAATTAAATGCATCAACAATGATTCATTAGCATTCTGCAAAATAATATTTATTAATTTTCTTTAACTACAAATACAGTTCTAAATCTTACAAAAGCACATTGCTTACAAAAAGCACAGCTGTTCAATTGAAACACATCAAGCATTTGGTCGTGAAGTGGAAAAAGACTATCTTGTAGGAGCTCCCTTAAGTAATTTATCAAATGCTAAATTAGTTAGAAGTTTTTGGCCAAACCCTCTTGATGCAAATAAAGGATTCCTACCTCTATGTTAATAAATCAAAAGGCCCTAAGAATGTATTTTTCTTTTTAAAATTGTCCTCTTAATTTGCTGTATGAGTACACAAACATTATGGCTATCACTATGATTTAATTTCCATTTCTGCCCTGCATGAATAGTTTCTGTACACAAATTCCAACAATGATATCAGAGCATATTTTGGTTCTAGGCCCTAGCATATAACAACGTGAAACATCTGTCATAGATATCGCCACTGTCATTCAGTAAGTTTATAAAGCAAAGTAGTCTTCTAAAACCAGACATAAATTGTATCCTTAGTTTTTAAGATAAGATTCTGTAGTATGTTTAATAAAGGGGAGAGTATATTTAGCTTAAGGTGCTGAATCATGGACATTCACATAGGACATAAATAACTCACTTAAGCCCTTCAAAACTTATATTTTACCCAGATTATTTTTTTTTCCCAGACTCAAAAATTATGAATCCTAAATTCAGTCAATAGTCCAAATGTCAATATTTAAAAAAGAAAAAAAAACAGGTTTTATGTATTTTGTAAAAATATGCCAAACACAAATCTTAAAACAAAAGAAGAAACCTATGATGAAGAGTTAAAATATGCAGTATCCTGTTTTTTCAATAAATATATATATACACAGGTGGAATCTTATTCTATAGCTACTAGACTGCTAATTTTTTATTTGTGAAAACTGAAAAATGGTTATAAAATAGGATCCTCCATATCAGAAACAGCCTTTAGGTATGTCTAATAAAGGCTCAAAAGCTTGAACTCTCCAGCCTTTGCCCCGATGTGTTTCATATTTATAATAGATATCAAAATTAAATAAATGTCAAAGGTTTAAAGACATTGTTATGATTCTACTATATAATCTGGAGATATACAACAGGTACTTACAGACTACAGTTGTGGTGTTATCCAGTCACTTACACTATAATCAGAGACCCTTCATTGTCAACAGCTTGATGGACTAAAGACAGACTTTTCAGCAAGATAAAAAATCTTTCAGTTGAACCCATTATTTGTTCAATAAATTAATTCAGTCATTCTCAAAACCTGAATATGCTTCTTTCCCACTTAAACACAGGACCAGCCATGGTTCTTAACTGGAAGTTCCCAAGCGAGAGGAAAAGAACCACTGAGAAATTCTGAACTTTGATAGTAGTCACAATCCAAAATTTTGAAACACAGACATTAACCAGCTTTCAACACCTCATTGGAAAGCCAATGAGTAGAAATAAATGATGGCTAAAGTATACCTTGTTCAAAAGGATTTACATTTTTCTTTCTATAATTAGAAGAACAACGAAGAACATTATCTTTTCTAATTTTGTGAAAAGTTACATTATGAATCATAATTGAAGACATGTTAATTATTATTTTTTTTTTCCCTGCAGAGTACTATAGCCACCCAAGGTCAAAAAATAAGAGAGTCTGATGAAAGAAAACTCATTTTAATTCTTCTGATTAAATCACATCCACAGTAACGTTCAGTTCCATTGGCATGAGCAGTCTATAGGCTCTTGAATGACGTACATAATTTCAGTGCCGTTTCCTGAGCAGCGTAGTGGCACAGTCAGGTTACGTGTTCCATTTTCTCTACAACATTTACAGAATCTCAAATGGCTATCAATATTGACATTGAAAATTGTTGCAGATGGGCATTTTCCATCACAAGAAGCCACATTTATCTATGAGTAAAAGAGTAACTGAAGTTAGAGATCTCATATTTTATAGAGATACCACTTTTCAAACCTCTTTGTGATTAAAACCAATTTTCACACTTGAAAAGGACCTTGATCTTAAAGATTGTTTTATCTTCTGAAATGCATTCATTCCAAGTGTAAACACTTTATAAATATATATTTTTTTAGATTAAAATTTTATTTGGTTTTTTAAATTATGTATTCTGTCTTAACCTTGAACAAAACATTGTGCTGTGAATCCCAAAATTGAAGCCTCAGTTTACAAATTATTAATTTCAAAACAGCATAGATAAACTCACGTTCTTTTTGTGTTCAGTGCTGAAAAAGTAAATTCTTCCAAGCAAAAGCAAAGGAAAATCTTTCCTCCTTGAAGGTTCAAGAGGATATCAGTGTATATCAGTGCAAAAGCTTTTCCCTTTCTTTTTCATACTGCTTGTGACTAAGAACACACCAATATTAGCTGTGTACTTTAGATGGAGCTACACCAAAGCTGAGAAATAAGATGCCTTAAGCAGATCCATAAATAAATGGGATCATGAATTTATGATAAGGAGACACATGCTATGTGGAGGAGAAGACACTCAGAGAGTAAAGGTCTTCCAAGAGGAATGTAGCAGTGTTTCCATCACATCCTAAGTGGAAGCATTTCTACTCCTCTTTTAGAGTGGGATGTTATTTCATGGTGAAGAGTTCAGTGATTTTGTTAGTTACAAGCAATTATGCTGTGTACTTTTCATTTGAAGCCAGATGTTTTTCCAGGTAGGAGGGCTCAGTCTTTCAGCCATAGAAACAGCTAATTTTACTCCATTTACGATCAGGATAACATTCCTAGGTCAAAGGTCTGCTTTGGAGAAGACAGCAACATTTTTTTTGTTGCTTTCTGATAGCTAGAACCCACTTCTTAATTTTTGGTACGGTATGCCATTGGCCCAGTGTGAAACACAGCACTTTGATGCTTACCGGACTTTGACTTATACAGTCATTTTTTCTTATGGTTGTCCTGATTGTCATTTTCTGGCAAATCCTTTCTTCCTTTTTGCCTGATAAAATACAGAAAATACATACTGAATCAATACACTTTTTGGACTTGCCACTAAACAATTATTTTAATAATTACAGTTTGTTTTCATTATTGTATACACTGAAACTATTACTTCCATCATTAGATATTTTTTTAGAAAAAAAATCTCATATATGAATAAATACTTCTTGTCCAGTATTTATACTTATATTTATAGGTGGGACATATGAGGTATTAAGTGGCCCATGAAGCTATATAGATTATATAAATATTAAAATGTTAATATGACTTTAATTTGCACATGTGGCAAGACGAATATAAGCAGTTAGAAAAAAAAATGGTCCCTCAAGTGGTTTTAAATAGTATTAAATAGGAATACTGAATGTAAGATTTTGATTCTGTATTTCAGAAAATATTCAGAACTTTAAATTTGAGAAGGTAAAGCTGTGAATGTGATAACCACCCAGAGGTTAATTTGAATGTTTAAATTTTAAACAGAACTATATAATTTCAATGAATTTTTGAGAAAGACATCCCTCAAGGAAGCTGTGAAAGAGAGGGATGCATACATTTGCTAAATATGGTGCGGTTTGTACCACCAGAACTGAAGCAGGTAGCACCCAGTTAGTGTACCGATGTATCATTAGGGAAACACTGCATTTTTAAGTTGATTCTAGGAGACATTGATAGTTTTTTCATTTATCTTACAAACAAAGCTGTACAGTGCAAAGACATTTTTTAACATAATAAAAATCATAATACTGAAACAATTAAATGTGCAGTCTTTCATGCTGCAGTCCGCATCAGTCTGTTTGTTATGTCCATCTGCGTAACAGCAGTTATTTAGATCTCCTATTTCATTACCCATCAAAATAATCTATTCCTTTGGCTATGCAACCATTCTGGACTTCCAGCATATAAAATAATGAACACTATTCAGCAGAGTTTCTTCTCCTTCAGCACATGCCTTCAGGGTTGGCTGTACATAAAAAGAAGAAGTTTTCTGTCCCTCAGGAGCACCTGAGCACTTTTATAAAATTAATGAGCTCTGAGTGATCAAGATATTCTGCAGCCATAGCTCCAGTGGGTTCTGAAAATCTGGCTGGCTCCAGAGTACAGATAGATTTTAATCTGTGCATTGCAGTGTCAGGCAAGATCCTCTTATGGAACTAACAGGTCACTGCACGATGGAAGCTGTTGGCCTACAGCAGCTTGGTTTTTCTTCCTCAGCAACACTTAGGAAAAAGAAGGCCTGTGATATTTCCATCAGAAAATGTTTGCCAGCCTGAACATGTGTAAACTACGCAATCTTTGTATTTCTACAAGTCATATAGAGAGATATATGACATTTCAGAGAAGAAGGTGCTGATGTCTAATGAAAACTCTGCTGCTATATACTTTTCTCTCTCGCACCTTCAACTATCAAGAAGATCTGTAATCACTATCAGGTGTGCTTTTTTTCATTCACTCCTTATTTAAGGAGTTTCAGTGACTTACCTATCCTTAAAAGCAAAGAATTATGATCATAAGGCAACAGTTCTGTAATTTCTGGTGTAAAGACTATTTATTAATGCAGGATTGGAATTGTATGTTCATCCCCCCATTCTCCCCCCCTCCCTGCCAAGCATTTTCATAACTTTGTAAAACATGTTATTTGTGACAAAAAAGAAATACAGCATAAATCCGTATCTGCAAAGATGAGACCAGGCTGTAATGCACACTCTTGCTCTAGTTTAAGGCAAAAACAGTTCAAGCTTAAAATTCAGAGACCTGCAACCAGATTTGGAACCTCTTGGTAACAGTATTCCGGATAATGGTATTTTTTAAAGTGATATTTCTTATTACAGCTACCCTGTACAATAAATTCATGTATTAAAACCAATTCCAGAAACAAACAGGAGGAAGAGCCATCAGCAGTATATAGCATCAATGGATGGACCTAATTCTGACAGGTGCTGAGCAGTGAACCAGGCTTTAGAAAACCACTCTCTGGGAGGCCAACAGGGGATCAGCATCTCTCAGTAGCAGGCCCAGTACCATTAACTGCACGGTAACATGTCATGGTGATGATACCTATACACGTATATCAAACAGCACTTACAGTATTATTAAAAAAAAAGAAGATACATTAGTAAAAATAATACCTGGTTCACAATTAATACTACCAGTAGGCACTACTGGACTAATGGCAAAGGGTAATAGACCCAATCCAGAACCTGGCAGAATCATTAGGAATATAAGTTTCTCGTGAAATAAAAACATTTTTACATAAATGACATTTCATTAATTCTTACACTGCCAACTGCAATTTTTTCTTTTAGCAAAAGATGCTGAGCTTTCCTGTTAGTCTTCCAAATTTAGAAACTCTGCAGCTGCTTTAAGTCTCACTAAAGATGGCCTAAACTTTATTACTGTCCTGGTTAACACAAAACTGGAATGATGCTTCCTTGTAAACCAGACTTGTTCAATGAGAGTCTCCATGGCAAGGTAAGAATTAAATATATGCACTCACTTTGCATGCATTGAATCAAGCTCTTTTGGAAAGGTTATTTGTTCCCATTAAAACCCCAAGGTGTTGCAAGCTCTATTTGTAAGTACTGTTTTTAACTGCTTCACCACAGGGCACATGCTTTTAGTTAAAAATAAAACAAAAGAAAAAGAAAAAAGAAAATAGCATATAACTGTATTAACTATATCTGTTTTTTTAGCAGCCACCTCAGCAAGTATTTCTGAAGTATAACAGTGCCTTTTCTGAGGCCACAGATAATGACCAAAATAATAAATCTTCTTATTCAACAGAAAACCAGTAGCTGTTAATTCTTTAGACTAATTTTCTAAATAAAGCCAACCTAATTTGGGGAAATTTAGTTAAATATTTTTCAAGATAGCTAATCTCATTAGAGAAAGGATATAGATTAAGAAGATTTTAGCACAATTCTGTTGTGTTACTTTTCTCTGCTGATTTTAATTTTTTAAAAAAGTAGTCTGTGGTATTAAAATTGCTTTTATTTTTTGTGTTTTGGATATGATAGAACAACAGTATTTACAGTTCACTTTCAAAGCTTTGCATAACTTAGAAACTTGAGTATTGTTCTGCATGTGATAAATATGAATGTTTCCCCTTGTATCACCAAATTATTTACTAGACATTGCAATTCTGAATTTTATTGAATTTACTGTGCAATATATGGTTATAAGCCTGTGACTGCCTATTCAATATTATTAAGTAATAATTTGGCTTAAAATTCCCAGATAGTATTTTGCTTCTATATGTTAATTCTAATGTTGAACACAAAAAAAAGCCGAAAGAGAAGGGAGAGTTTTCTGTAGCATTCAACACTTTCTTGCTCTACACAATTAGTTTTACACAACAGTGTTTTATTTTTATGTATACATAATTATATACCTTGATAATGAATTCTTTTCTGCAGCCAAAACTGCAGAGAAAATCAGTTTGTTCTCAGTCTGCTTTTAAAATCATGTAACTTAGGAAATTTTTATATAAGCTTGCATCACAATTCGTTATATGAAAGTTACATACCCAGAACGTGTGAATGTATTCTCAGATACAATGTCAATTTTATATAAGGGTTGCAACATCAGTATTACTAGAACCTTTTCTTATTTGGGACTTTAAAAAAACACAATTATTTTAGTATTTTGGCCCTAGAAAATACATATAATTGATAAGTTTGGAGATGTATTTCAAAACATCATTGCATTAGGAATCATTTTAGGGGAGAAAATCCTTATCTTTTATGGTGAAAAGTGTATAGGTGATATTTTAGAGTCAGCTTAGCAATAAAGAAAATGCTTTCATTATTTTAATTGAGATAATATTTCTCTTTCCACAGGTTGTATTTGGAGAGATTTGGTTATACTCCAGAACAATAATGTTAAAAATCACCAAGTCAGCAGCCAAATGAAGCAAGACCTTTTAATAGGAGTAGTTAGGTAACTACGACATTATCTGATTTGTTGGGGGACTGCATGCTTTTTCCTTCTTTATGTCCCAGCAACTGAGGTTAAAAACCACAGCCCTCCAAACCCAAAGCCAAACTAGCACATAGAGCCTTTATCACTTACAGGTCTTGCAGCAGCCATCATTGTATGTCTGCACAATTCCTCCATTCTAGGAAAATAAAAAGAAAATATATCAAAAAAGACTGTGCCCAATGTGAAGATTGATTGTATTTCAAGACATTCCATGTTTTAAAGATGCCTAACTAATAAAGGATGGTATTACTGAAATCAAGAAAATACAGATATGTATCAGCTGAAGGTTTGGTTCACAATTTTATTACAGCCTTTAACACTGAAAATGAATCAATTGCTGCTTCTCTGATCTGGTCTCCTTTGAATAAGCCACTAATTTCTATGAGCATCTTTTTACATCATCCACTACCATTTATTTCCCCACCACTGAGTATTATTAGGATAGTTTAAAAAATGAATGTATGCAGCTTTGCTGATGATGTAAAAGGATTTATACTGATCATATTCCAAGGAGAAAATTAATACTTGATAAGTAGCTTTTTACAAAATTAAATACGTGTGTGTGTGTGTGTATACACACACTTTTGAAAGAGAACATTAACTGCAGAATTTCAGAACCATTTCTGTGCTCAATTGTTTTCCTAAATCAATTATATTCTGTTACTGTTTTCTTCTAAAGTTGCTTGTTAGCTGGAAAGCAAAAAAATGTATCAAAGTGAATAAAATATCCTTTTGAAATGAAAAGAGAGCATGAGAGGGAAAGAGGCAGAGAGAGAGATTGTCAGAGGGTGCAAGCTAGAAACAACTGCCCACAATTTTAGTGTGTAGTCCAGAGGCCCAGAACTGCAGATCAAGCAAACAACTGACAATAAATAGAGCTCTTACAATAACAACAAACAAAAGACATCTTAAACTTCCATCTTTTCATGCTAGCATTCATTTTTTTGTCTCATTATGGAAAAATTACTAAGTTGTTCTCAAGAACTTCCTAAATGAGCACTTAAACCCAGCCTCTTAAATCCATATTCCTAAATTGTCCTGAGCTGCCTGTCCAAAGAGCTTTCTCCTGAGCTCCTGGGTCAAGTATATGCTCAGCACCTCTGAAAACAGGTCAGACTGAGTCAGGCAGTTAATGTTAGGGCTCTGATCTTTAAAATCTTAACCATTATTACTAAGGAAGGATCCTAGTAGATGGTGGCAATGGGGTTCCAAGGAAGAAATTCAGGCATAAAGTCAAAGTAGAATAGGTATTAATTTTAGATAGAATGCCTTCATCAGGATTGGAAGAAATAAGGACTTCCTTAAATAAATTCAGTGGATAAGTAGGACTTGTGCTACATTTATGATCTGTAGTCAAGGCAGCAATGGTACTTACTGTGTCTACATGTATATTTATTTTATTATTACTTGTATTTTATATTAAATATTTGGTGTACTGCAAGTGCAAGAACTGGAATTATAAGAACTACTATAAAGTTAGAGAAGTATTAAATTAGAAGATAAAATTGTCAACAAATATGTGATGTACTTGAAGCAGCCACATTCTTCAAAACAGTTTATATGGATATGCCACTTTTACATTTTTGATATATGTTAGTAGATATGTTATCATGTATGGCAGATGATTTTTGTTATGTTATACAAAGTTTAATTGAAGAGATAATAAAATTTGTATATACTTTGTCATCTTTCTAATCTTTGCACAGCTTAAGGAATTTTTAATGTAGCCTGCTTTTATATGCAGCATTTCTGAATTGCTTGATCCAATTTATTTAGTGTATGTGTATTACAAACTTGGCAAAGTGTTATTCTGAACTGATAAGACACAGCGATTAGCACTTTGTATAGTGGTATGTCAAGCGTGACTCTAATTCTGCAATAATTTAAATGTGGTCATCATTAAGACCCAAAACAAACATTCATACTCCTCACAGATATTTTGTCAGTCGAAAAGCAAACAGGAACATAGGAAACAAGACTGTAAATTGCTCACTTATGTGTTTTTACTTACCACTTCTTTAGTTTAAAGGAAGTGCATGAGGTATGCATGCGTTGCCAAGTGTAAGCCAAACTCCTAATCAGTAATTGTCACTTACCTAACCCAAAGAACAAACCTTTGTGCATTCAGTGTCATTAAAAGGGGGGCAGACAACACTTGATCCCAATATGATGGCCCCCGCAGCAGTCTTTGCACATTTGTAGTTGGTGCAGTTGGAGCTCCAGGTGCTTCCTTCCTGAATATATAAAAGAAAACCATTGTCAGGAAAGACAAAACATTTCAGCTTTATCTCCAAGCCCAAATGTCTGTAAAAATGATGCCTTTATGCTGTAGTACCTACAGGAGTTCAAAGTTTGTTGCAAACCACCCAAAAGCAGCAAAGGGAAAGACCATCCTCTAACCCTCAGCGGTGGCTCCTTCCTGCAGCCACGGCTCTGCTCTCCAGTGTGCTGTTATCCTAGGTGTCCTAGTGCAGAACAAAAGGATTCTGCACCAGGAAAAAAGTTCAACAATTTCTCTGGCTCCAGAAGCGATGGGAAGCATGAATTCAGTCATGGTCATATTTAAATTTCCTTCTATGTGGCTGGAACACACCATCATGATCCTAAACCCAGTGTTTCATTTTGCATGCAACTCTTCTGTAGAAACCAGGTTGGGGAGAAGAGTGGCCCTGGGAATAGGGCAACATAGGAGTCCTGATGTGGACTCAGAAGCACCCAACTCATCTAAATCACAGTATATGACTTAGAGTTACAATTTAACCCCTATCCTGCACTTAGAGCATATCCAGCCTTAAGTAAATGATGACACTTTTATATCTTTGTAGATAATAATACAAGCAATAAAATGAAATAAAGTAGTCACCTTGTGTGAAATTGCAGGTCTTTAAATAAACACTTTTTTTTTCCCTATCATATATCATAAATAGTCCTTAAGTGCATAAGCAGTAGGGAGGTATCAAGCAAGACTCACAACATGACTTAACTAAGAAGTGACTGTCAGACACCTATTTATTGTATCGGTAGAGTTATTTCCTGTCTCTCTACAGATGCTCTTACCTCATACACAATTAGTGTTCCATTCTCAGTATGAAAAGAGCAGGACACGTTTTGACAGGTACCACAACAAGTATGGTGACTAGAGGAAGGCATATATATCTGATGCTAGAAAGAAAGGAAAGCAAAATAACAAACAAACAAAAAAAATGCCAAAAAAAATTCTAAACATACAGTATATGAAAATTCAATAATTTCTGAAATGAAAAAATGGCAAGCCAAACAATATATGGATGGATGGATGGATGGATGGTCGGATGGATATGTTTATGTATGCTACTAGAAATAGCCTCTCAAAATCACCCTGGAAACAGGAGATACACATCACCACTGTTATGTTCTCAAGTTCTTGGTGAGCAAACAGGACTAGCAAAAGTTTACAATTTGTATTTTATCCTAATGTGTAGTTGTGCTCAGGTATTGCATCATTCCTGTATTTTAAGAATACTCACAGCTTCACATTGCTGGGAACAGTTCACCACTGTAAAATGCATGGCATTGTACCCCGTGTTCTGATCTTTTTCTTGTAAACACTGTGCAGTGTAACAAAGATCTCCATCCAAGTACTGAATCACTGACTGCCCAGGATTCAGTACTGTCACCTCTTGGAAGATACACACATCATCCTTCTCTAACACCAAAAGAAAGAAATGTTACCAGAGGTGAAAAAAATAAATCATCAAGCAAATGAAGAAAATCACCAAAGACAGAAGCAGGGCAAAATCCCAAGCTCTGCAAAAGTTTTCTAACTTTTAGACCTGATTGGTTGTGGGTTTAATTACCAAACTAAGCCAAAGAAGATAGCTAGGAAGGGCTTTAGACCAACTAATTTGATGTGGCAGAATAATGCCCTTTACGGTTGCTTTTCAAATGCTCCATCTTGCAAGAATGCAGTTTATGGGCGAGTCTGGGAAAAGAGCAAAGCAACAAAAGACGGATGCAGATACTTTTTGAAAATTAAACCTCNTACCAAACAAAGATACATATACATATATATATATATATATATATATGTAAGTTCTTCTTATTTTTAAAGAGTTATAAATACACTTGGGATAAGTACACTATCTGAATTATTTTGCACACCACAAAGTGTAGCCTTTCCGCCAATTAAACTAGTAAATTTACAATTACCCGTGGGACAGTAATATGCTTAAGCTATCCTGTAATTCTGTACTTCACTGCTGGAGGCAGTTTAGCCTGGGCTGCAGTCAGGCTTGCAGTGTACCTTAAGCACCTCTGTGCACATCACAGCTGAAATTTAGTCTACGTGGGGTAGCGGGGTGAGGGAACAGAGGTCTGGTCTTAACTCTGGGCACCTACTCTCAAGCTGGATGGACAGGTCATTTGCCCTGGTGTGAGATGCCAGCTTGACAGTGGACTAAGGAGCAGCCATGCTGCTCACAGTTAGCAAAGGTTTTCAACCTGCTTCCTATCTACCTCTCACCAGAGAGGCCATTCCTGACTCTGAAAGCTTGGGCAGTTCTATGACACTCCCACACCCCCCGCCAAAACAGGCACAAACTGAACGAGAAAGCAGAACTAGAACTAGCAGAGAAAGTATCATATTCAGGTAAGACAGCATAACTAGGTAGACACCCATAAAATCAAGACAATAGAGTGTTTACTTTTGAAAAGGTCATTATGGTCCTATTTCTGCTTTCTGTGTAGGCCCTTTTTACCATAAACTAAACCAAAACAGATAGGAATATGAAAAAGTTACCACAAATGTAGTGAGTGCATCCACAAGCACTGGAGATGCCATCTATTTTTTTAACTTCTCCCTTAGTAGGAAAAGATAAAAGAGCTCGCAAAGTCATGCAGAATTGTATGTAGTGCTAAACAGTCAGGTTTTCCTCTAAAAATGTGAAATACTACTTTTGTCACTTGCACCCCAACTTTCATAAAAGAGAAAAATTGTACTTAACAAACAGTACTCAACAAACAGTATGTTCAGAGTTATTCTTCCAAAAAATAGGTGAAAACTATTAGTGAAAACTATTAAATTGGCAGCTTGTGTTTTAGACCTTATGTTATGCAGTCCTCACATAAGGAAAAAAGAAGGACAAGCGACAGGCATTTGATAGGGAAAATGTCCTTATCACAGTGGTAGTAATGGGAGTTTGAACACTCACTCATAATTATTTTTGAGATCACGGTCCCTACTACGAGAAAGTATGCGAGGAGCAAAATATTCATGACTTACCATATCAGTTAAATTCAGTAAGGGCGAATCACTTTAATTAAAAGCATAAATTATTGACAAAATAACACATTTCCCAAGATGATACATATGATCATAATGTTCATTCCTTATTAATTATTTTGAAAAAATTGGAATTATTTATGTGGAAAAAGAATAATAGTACAGTTGATTTTCTTCCTCTGACATCGTAAGACATACAAACTGGAATTTCTGCAGGGAATAGTTGACAGCACTCTGCAGACACTTGCTGGAGTTACATGCTTGAGCTGGGGACTGGGAGGCAGAGTCCCAGCTGGACCCTATTCAGCCTCATCACCCTTTATAACTAATTGAAAAAAGGAATGGGAAGGACGGAGTAAGAGGGCAGAATGCTTTCAATAAAAATAAATGAAGAACAGAGCTTACCAATTTACAGGTCAGCGTAGTGCTGTTTTCACAGCTACATTCTGAGGATAGAACAAGAAAAGCATTGGTCAGTTAGCTAATTGTTAGCTTTTGTTTATAATACTGACTAAGAAATAAAGCAATAATTACCACAGTGCCATTCCGGACAACACTGCCCGGGTATTTTTTCCTTCACAAGGGTCATGTCATCTGTGCAGTTCATATGCGGCTCAGAACAAAGATTTTCATCACAAACTAAATGGGAGATAAGACAGGTATGAGAATTAGCTCTAATTTCCTTTGAATTTTCCAGCTTATATTTGTCTTGATGAACTATTCTAAAAAAAAATGCCTTTTTAAATAGATTTTTATTGTGCTTCTTAAGCATTTCAGTTATATACGGAAATGAAAAATATACCAAGATTTTCAAAAGTGCTTCTAGTCTCCTTAGAACAAGTTTAAATTTTTTGGAAAATATAACACAGTAATCATTTAATATTCTTTCTACTTCAGAGTGATTCAAGCTGATAACCAGTACCAAAGACAACTAAAATCACAGCTTTTGGAAAAATGCTTGGGTTTTTGTTTTGGGTTTGGTTTTTTTTTCATTTCAGTTTTTGTTGTAAAGGACATTTCTGAAAGATAACAAGGAGCAACTGCCTCCTTGGGATGACTCTCGCTAGTCATATCAGAGAAGGCTTACTGAGACTTTGAAAAAAGACCACATACTAACTTTCTAGCTGCTAAAAGTTGGCAAAAACAGCGACAAAGGCCTTTGCAGAAACTTTCACCTGGGTGCAAGTACTAGGAAAAAGTTTTTAAAAAGTGTGGAGCCACCTGAAGTAAAGTCGCGAAGCTCTAAACTTACTGGAAGACAATTAAATGAAATTACCCCAAGTCTGTAACAGGACAAGAATTAATGCAGGAATACTCCATTGATCTAAATCAAGCAGTTCCACTTATAGACATTACATAGTAACATACAGAACAATTACTGTATTTTATAAGGCTGGCAAGGTGGCTACATTACACTGCAAATATTTTTCTTCTGGCTGCTCACTGTTTGAACAGTAGTCAACCCAGCACTATTTGAAACCCTTAGTCTAGTCTGTCCCCTAATACCTAAAAGTGAAAAGAAACTGCCTAAACATTAGTAAGTAGTATAACAGAGGAACGCCAACATGGAAGATGTTAGATTACAAGTGCTTTAATAGAAGAACAATTGTATATTTCTATCCCAAGGATGACATTTTTACTAAAATTGATAATGTATTGAACTGATAACAGTTACACTCACCGCAGTAGTAATGAGGGCAACAATAGTGTATGGTACTAAGGTCTACAGTGAGAATTTCCCCTTCATTACACAAGGGAACAGGCTCAATAGAGGATTCACAAACTAAGTAAATAAAAAAAAAAGATAAATCAGCTATTTACAAAGTTTTAAATACTAAAACATTAGCACATGTGAATTCTATTTAATAGACTATATAGCAAGACATTTTATGTTTGTTACTTGGATAACAGAGCTTTTATGGATTGACATTCAAATATAAAACCATAATAAAATTAAGTATGATGTTCAAAATTATGTTGGAAATAAAAGATCCAAAACCTCAAGAATAATTCCCGCTCCAGTCAGCCTGACCTGTGTGAAGTCCCACTGGCCTCTCCAAGAATTCCTGGCTTAACTTACTATGTTTAGAACTATAGACTGTTCTTGTAAATACGTATCTGTTCCTTAGTTTTCCACAAAAATATTAGAGGCTTCTTACCACAGAGGTAAGAGAAACAACAAGGGTCTTCCTGTTTTGCTTCAACAATAAATTGATCTTCTCTGCAGTCCAGCTGGGAAGCATTGAAACAAACTGCAGGATCACATTCTGCAGGATGTGAAATAAACAGCATTTTAAAGACTCCCAGAATCAATACTAAAGAGATAAAGAAAAGACATTCTTCCTCTCCTTAATGAAAAAAAAACAACACTCTAAATTGACTGTAAACCAAAAGTGATAGAAAACATAAACCCAAAAATATAGCAGAGAGTGTGGAAAAAAACCCAACCCAAAACATCATTGCCTGGTGCTATTTATATTATCCCATTCTATTAAAAATCAAAACAATTTGTAAGGCAAATTTTCTTAAAAAACATAATATAAGTGTGGAAAATGTCCCAGTATCTATGTCGTTGTGCTTCCCTTACCACATCGGTACTGTGGACAGCAGGACAGGGGGTGGTAGCCTACCACCAATTTTTGATTGGGTCTGCATGTTGGAATAGCGGCATCACACAATGACACGTTACATTCTGCGGAATCAAAACCAACCAATTTTTGACATATTTCAACAGATACAAGTGCAAGTGCTATAGCTCAAGATATTTATACCATCTAGGATAGAGTTTCACAAACTAAGAGCAGCCCAAGTTATCTCAAAGTGTACTCTATGGCATCACATAGACACCAAGCTCAACCCAGGGCTAGTATAGCCCACTACAGTACATGTGGCATTGTGCAAGCACAATCAGATCCCTCTTAAAGCAAGTATTTACTTGCTCTGCTTCCTACATATGAAGTCACCTAAAATGTCCCAGTGAAAATATTCCCTAAACAAATTGGCAATACAGTGTAGCTCATTCCTTAATAAGCACAAGCACCATATCATCTGAACCGTTTATTCTCATTTTCCTTGAAGATATGATGAAGAAATAAGTATCTTTTGCTTAACCTTTTAGGAACAATAAGCTTTTTCCTCTTTCTAACCACCGTGGCTAGACAGAATATTAGTACTCAGTGGTCAGGTCACAGAATACCACTTCTGGGAAACAGCAGTAGGTCAGAGGATACTGCTCATGACATGAAAGCACTAATAAGAAAAACAAACAGGTTCTGATGACAGCCCCAATTACAAAAGTACTTCTGTCATCAAGTATTTATCAATTCTTTTCGCAATTCCACCTCAGACCTTAAGCATTCTTTTTTAAGCACTTCACTTTTTTCACTAGTGGACTTCTAAGAAAAAAAAATAAAAATTTCAGTGACTCAGTTCTTACAAAGTGACCCAAACAGCCTAAAACTAAACTACCTAAAAATCACTACTGGGAAATATTACCTTGAATCTTGGTTAAATGATTGCTATCTGCTAGTGAACGTTAAACTCTTTCCTTGTGCTTCTGTTAGTGAAAAAATATGTGGTACGTACCACAAACTTTCTTTGGACAGCAACCGCTCTCTTCGATGATGTGGACAATAACTTCCCCTTCCCGTTCACAGACTGGTGGCGGATCCTCAATGCATTCAGGTTCTACAGCAACAACACTTCCATTTTCTAAGCATTTATACATGCAACAGCCTCTCATGGACCCATTCCAGATCTCCCCTGCAGAGCGGGGTTGTCCTTTGTTATCTGTACATGCTAAGAGGAAAAACATTATATACCTTCAACAAGTAGAGAGAGCAGATTTCCTACAAGCAACTACGAATTTCATAAAATTACTGCAAAAAATAAGAGCTCTGTGAAGGATTATGATCAGGGAATCCAAGAAAAGGGGATGACTTCAAAAATCCTAAATGAACAAATGGTTTGCTATGGGTAAAAATAAATGCTGAGCACAAGGGAAAGAACCTGCCTATGCTATTCCTTCCTGAGTACTCCAGGAGAGAAAGCCTGGGAGCTACGGAAGAATGAGGATCATTTTTCCCCAACAGAAGTACGTCAGCACTGCATCTTGAATCCAAGTGAGCTGAAAGCACAAACTGCTGTAGTTTGAGCTAGGTTTTTTTGAAAGAAGCTACAGCATATTCACAGTTACTGAGGACTGGCACAGAATTTAAACACCACTTCTACTGAGCTGTGGTTAATATTAGCATATCAGCAAAACTACTCTGTCCCACTGCACTTACTACATTTTTCTTCTGGTATGCAGAGATCAGAGTCTGTTCTGTGCAGAATAGTGCCATTTTTACACACACAGTCTTCCCTTAAATAGGAACAGGGAGAATCTTCGTAGAACCATTTATTCAAGCATGTCTTGGCTTCACAGGGTTGCACACAAGACTGGTATTCCTTGCCCTCAGGACAACTCAATGCTGCAAGTAATAAAAATTGAATATTGAACGTTGCTGTTATTCTTCCAGCATTTCATTGGATAAACAGTAATAAGAACGAGTGTGTCACAGAAAGAGCATATCTATAATTTAAATAATACTTTAGGGAAGCAACTCATTCAATCAGCAGTAAAACTGATTCATGACACTTTGACCAAAACAATACATCTTAAGAACTTGTACCCCAGTTTACTAATGCTGTGATAGAATGACATAGTACTTTCCATAACAGTAGGAAGAAATATATTTTGAACTCATCACTAAAGACTACAGCAATGTAAAGCCACATTGAGGCACAGAAATGGGTATCTGCTTACAGCAGTAATCAGGTGTCCTCCATTTAATGCAGATGTTGTGCTTGTTGCATAAAGCCACATATGCAGAAAGGGCATCACACTCATAATTCCAAAAATAAGTACTGTTGATCCACATCTTTTCACAAAACTCCTGTGGTGACACCTAGGAACATATTGTAATTGAGAATTAATAAGTAAAAGAGCTTTCTGTAATTTAAATAAAGTCATTAATTACAAGAAATAATATAGCAGCAAGGGGAAAAAAATTGCAAGCACTGTCTAAAAATATACTATTTTTTCAGAGCATTCATTATGCAAAACTTAAACTGCCAGAATTTTTATGCTCATTAGTAGGCACAGAACATAGCTCTAATGAGACTCTCACACATCTTGCAAGAACTTTTGCACTATAGCTCTGTCAGCCAATAGTCAAAAATCTCAGCTAAACATTGCTGCTTTACCTTCCATAAAGTCCTGATGCATAGAAATTATTACTGAGTGCTCTGCTTCTTCGTCTAAGGCCCTGTTACTGGGTTTGAATGCAGGCAGTCCAACCTATATTATTTTTGTTGGTTTTATTTGCATAAACTTATAAGACAATGAAAAAAGTCTGATTTTGTTTTATTTTGCCTGTTCACTACTGAGTTGGAGCTTACTCTTACTATGGCTTCAGCAAATCTTCAAGCAGTCACTCACTTCTGCTATGAAGTTCATTACACTGGTGACTCTGTTATATATCCTTGTCCAGCTGTCTCATGCCTGTGAAGTATGCGATACACTCCGTCTACCCTGACTCTGCCACCATCAGGTATATGAAACAAAACAAATTTCATAATGGAAGAACCAAGTGCTTGGTAATTTTGATGTTCTATCAGATTTTGCAGTAAACCAGGAAAAGATGCAATTGCATTATATCTGAGGGTATGAGAATTCTCCTGGAAACATACATGAAGTAGGAATTCTGACTGTTCATAGTCACATAATCATAGAATGGTTTGGGTTTGAAGGGACCTTCAAGGTTATCTATTTCCAACCCCTCTGCCATGGTCAGGGACACCTTCCATTAGTGCTGTGCTGCGCTACCTACCTCTAGTGGTAGCTTGCACACTGCAGCGTGTGAGAAATGCTACCAAAATTGTCGGCATAATAGTGACTACATCAAAATTTATTTAACTGGAAATTTCTTTAGTCCAGTCAGTCTCAGACTGCATGAGTTGCCGTGGGAGGCAGCAGAAGCATAAAGCTTTCTGTTCTAGTGAACTGTGTGAAGTATTTATCAAAAAACACCTCTCTCGGAAAGCATTTATATTGGGATAATGAGCTGGTGTCTCTCCTCTGAGATTTGCATACTCGACTTAAGAAACAGCATAGTAGCACAGGGATCCATATAGACATGTGTTTACAATAAAAAATAAGACAAAAGTATTAAAGTCAACATGACAGAGGTATTAAAGCCACCCATCCAGTTTTCAACTCATGAAAATAAGCAAAGCATTAAAAATGTGCATATATATCTCAATCTTTTCTTATCTATAAATCTTTTATTTGTATCTGGAATGTCTCTGATCTTCATACTCACTTTCTTGTGACAAGGGATAAAAATGCTTCTGTTTAACAGTTCCATACAGTATGTGCAGTTATCTTCCGTACAGTTTCTTACTGGCCTCCTGGCTGTTACATCAAGTGATTTCTCAATTTCCCAGCTCTTAATGAACACTTCAATTTCCTCCATATTTGTAATTATGGTCCTGTTTTGCATTTTCAGGTCATCAGTAGGGTCTCCATTACACACCCCTGGAGACAGAGCATCATATTCAAAACACATTCAATGCAGGCACTTCTGCATTGAAAATTTTTGCTTATTCTTTACTTGACTTAAACAATACACAGACTGGGATGAGTACATTTTTAAGTCAGTTAAATAAATTGTGCTGATCATTACTTTCTCTGAAAACTACTTTTTTAGCAAGGAGTGCTTTGAAGCAGAATTACTGATTTATTATTATGAATACATAGAATTTCGCAGTGCCACCTCAAATGGGATTGTCAGTGTAGCTAATGGGAGTCACAATGAGAGCTGGAGCTGTAGGGGCAGCAGTTCACAGACAGAGAAGAGAGGTATACATTTTGAATGGGAAACTATTAAATAAGAAAAATATTGCCTCACCACAAAGTCCTTCTGTCTTCATTGATGTGTTAGACTGTAATCCATACTGTATATCTATGATGCCTGTAAGATGAGCCCACTTGATGCTAATACCAGCTGGGGTATTAACGACATACATTGCACCAGTATCCTGAATACTCAGCCCATCTTTTGAAAATGGTAATGATTGAATTTCAGAATCCACTACTACCTAAAACAAACCAAATAGATTTTAGGGATAAAAAGAAAAAAGATTGCAAAGATGTATTTTATGTCTTTTCATTTTACAGCAAAAGGTATTTTTTACAGCCTCTGCCACATACAATAACAGTCACAGGGCTTAAATCACAATGCTTCCCATCAGTGCCATTTCCTATAACTGCAAATGATGTCGGCATGAGAAAAAAAAAATGATACAAAAATCTTTTCTAATTAAGGAAACTATAATGCTTATTTACCACATATTGTATGATAAAACAAAACAAAAAAACTCTCATCCCAATTATTCAAAATTAGCTGTTCAGACATGTTACTGACCAGCAGGAAAGGCAGTTTAAGCACTTATTGTATCTTGGAACATATCTGTCCAGTTCTATTTTCTATTTCTATTCTGGAAATAGTCTCAAGTATAAAGGCTTCTTTAAAATCTCAAAAGAACTCTGAAGTGTCATTTTGATAAATGACATATAAGTAAAGCATGGTATCAGAAATGTATATTTTTTGCTCTTAGCATACCATGAATTACTGGGAACCTGAACTGCAAAAGTAATCCTAATCCTGGAGTACATTCATTATAAATCCGATCTGTTGCATTCTACAACAGAGTAGCTCTGTTGTACAGATGCTGTATACTGGTGATACGTACTTACTTTTCTTGCTAAACGATTGATAAGTAATTGATGCGTGCGTGTTGTTACATTTAATTTCTTAAAACAGAGCCCTGAAGTGCTTGCAGGGGGAACCTTGAAAGAAAAGTGACAAACAAATTTAGTTACTGCTCTTTTTCTATACCAATACCAGTGCTAAAGGAAATTTTCAATATGTGTAATATATTTTATAATTAGAAAAAAGTACTCACTAGTTTTCTTATTGAATTCACACTCTGGAAAACATTAAAAATAGATTAGAAGTATAATGATAATCAGCAGCATTCTTATTTGGCAAAATTGGGTGATTTTTCTTTGTGCTGAAGTTCTACAATCAGCTTCATAATTAAACTAATTTAATATATTTCTTATAAATAATAAAAAATACACAGTTTCCAGTCAATGTACTGCACCTTGCCTGCTAAAAATTTTAACCAAGGGAGTTTATGTGAAAAAAAAATACAGAACAGATAGCACAATGACCCAAACAAGTGGAATTAAAAATAGATAGAGATACAGTGGTCATGCCAATATAAGCCCCTACTCTAACTTTCATAAAACTGCCATTTTACAAAAGCATCCTTTTGCACAACATTGCAGCTCTGTAAATCACATTTCGGTTGGCTTTTGACTAAAGAGCTTTAACACGGAGAGCAATTTATTACTAGCATCATGAGATCCAACATATACTGCAAAGTTCTTTCAAAAATATTTCTTAAAGAACTACAGTTACAGATTTCTAAAGCTCATTTGCCATTTGCCTATGGGAGCTGCATTTGCACCAAGGACAGAGAAGACGGCAATTTAAAAGAAAATCTCTAAAACAGTGTAAGAGTCAGGACTTTACAACCAAATGTACAGTTACCCTCGTGAGAGTAGATAAGAGACCAGATGTAGATGGGAAAGAAAGAAGCTTGATGAAGGTTCACATCAGGAATTTGTTTATCCTCAAACCGAAGATGGCAATACAAGCCAGATGTTCAAGGGCTGCATAAATTAGGACTATGGACAATGCAGAGGAAATGTATGTACAGACTCTAAGGATGAGATTGACCTGACCTAAACTAAAAATCTAAAAATAAACTGGCAGTCTAAAAAGATAGTGGCTGGATCCTCTCTGTAGGCAATGCAGAGAATTAGACAACTACAAAGAACAACTTGTCACACTAATCCCAAACTCATCAATACCTTCCTAAAATAACTACAGAAGATTTTTGTGACTACTCAAAATATTTTTTGACCATATTATAAAGTATAATTTCATGGCCTCAAGATTTGTGGGTGGAGAGCCTGAAGTTATGTCATCCCTGATAATTTAAAAGGAACCTACATTTGATTTTCCTTAAAACATAATACAGCAATTACTGTTTAACCTGAAATAAAATTTGGTTAACTAGACAGCATGATGAAGCATGCTCCTTGAAAATTAAATAACCATTTTTCAATGGGTATGTTTTTTATGGCTTTTTTTTTTATGGCTTATTTGAAAGTAACACATTTTTGCAGAATTTCATACTTATGACACAAAAATTCAGGAAACTATTACAATTACTGTGGAAATGCAAGAATCTTACCTGATTAGCAGGACATTTTTCAATATGAGCAACAATAATTTCTCCTGGTAGCTTGACTAAAATGTAGGAAGCCATATTACAGAGGGCTATGTTGTTTCCATCAAATGTAATAACACTCAGTAGAGACAGTACAGAACATTGACCTAAAAAATAACTGTCATTTAATGAGGTTACCACAAACCTGAATACAAGGCATTACTAAAAACTTTCAGTTTTAGCAATAGTTGCTTTTTCATATGACATATGCTCCTACATATATCGATGGCCTTGTTCTGCAGACAGCATACTGAGCCATAAGCATAAAAAATTAGTTTATATTACTGAGTGGAAATATGTTGGCCTACTACTACATCTTCAGGATAAGGGAGAAAGTTTAAATTGATGAAAATTTTTACTTCAGTCAATATTTTATGGACAAGGTCAATGAATCTTTGTCAGATTAATGAATTACTGTCAGATGAAATTTATGCATTAATAACATATATATATTTTTGAGATACTCATAACAAAAGACCAATCTGTCCTATCTTGAGATAAATATTTTAAAGTGCAATTTTGGTTTCAGTAACGCTGCAGGCTTTTTTATATGACTTGTCTTTGACCTTTTTATTCCCTTGGCAGAGAATCATCTGACAGTTTCTGAAGCTTCTAAATAAAAGTAAAAACTACAGTTAGAGCTAATTAAAATTTGGGGGTTCTCTCTTTCAGAAAATGCCAGTAAATAATTTGGTTTCCTCACAAAATTTTGAAATCTCAACTTTTCTACTGAGACAAAATCTGAAAAGTCTAAGCTGACAAATATTAATGCTCATGTTGCAGATTTCATGTCAATGTTTTCATTCAAGTCACAATATGTTTACTCTTGTGAATGTTAATTCAAAGGCATTCACTGTATTTCATTTTGTTTTGCTGATGAACAGGTCTTTTTAACTCATTTCAGCATTCAATCTCATATTCCCACTGCATAAGCCTTTACTTTATTACTTGAAATTTACAGATCAAGCCTGTGTGTTGTATTTAAAAATAATACAGCGACTTACAGGGACATTCCCATTCTGGGCAGCAACTGTCAGCGTTAACTTGAACTGGCATTCCTCGAAAACCACAGTCTGGCTTCTGCAAATCCTTAGGGCAGTTCCTTGAAAGGTTGTATAACATCCAACCCGTATTAACACATACGTACTGGCTACATTTGTCGACAGGTTCAAGGTACCTTGGCTATTATACGAGGGAAAAACAACCAGAATCAACTTTATGTTCATTGCCTTATGAACTCCAAGCAATTGCTTGTTCATGTCTCTGCTCTGAGACAGAATTAGAGTATCTACATGACCCCATATCAGCTATTTTGGAATTAATTGCTTTTGTGTAGTTGTAACAGGTGGCAGTGATGCACTTCTATTCACCCACATCTTTCCTATTCCATTTGTCTTTGGTTGAATATGTAAATTATTATGCATGAGACTACATATTATATTCAGGAATAATCTGAAGTATTTTAAGTATATAATTGTGCATTCCCATCATCTTAAACCCTATGACAAAGAAACAAATGGGAAAAAAAAAGAGAGACTGGGTAAGAATATGTAGAAACCTCAAAATTCCATGAATTATATCTTTTTATGTACCTCAGAAATGTATTTCACTATCTAGAATCACCAGATAGCTGTAAAAGCCATTGTATTACAGAGCAGTGAGAACAGCAATACAACAATTCTCTAAGAATAATTGAGTATTTTAAAATATACAAAGAGAAACAAAAATGGGAGACATTTAAAATATCTGGTATTACATATATAGTATAACAGAATGGACTTAAACTATGTATTTTAACACATAGGGGCAAGGAAAACTGCTCATACCACGCATTTGGAAGATGTAGACATCAGCGTATGCATCATTGTACCAAAGGAAGCCTTGTCAGCTGCAGCTGTCATTGTTTCTGCACTTGCCAGTGAAGCTTGTGTTTTCAAAGGCTCTGAAGGGGAAGATAGAGCCATTCCACCACTGATCTGCAACTCTGTGGGCTTTGTTAAACTGAAATAAGGTTTAATAGGCTTCTGTGTTGGGATTTTTGACCAATCTGACATTGTTACATCCGGAACTTCAGAAAGAGAGAAGTTTTTTGCTGAGGTTGTATTTCTTGAAAAAGGTGAACTCTGAACTGCAGACACTGTCAAATAAGGCAGGGAAGATTTCTCGGTTGTCTTTGTCTTGGTAACATTTCTTTGCTCATCCAAAGTCTGTCTAATTTCTAATGAGGTTGCATATTTACCTTCTGAAGCTGTAAATGAAGTACTCTTCATCTGTGAAAATGGACTTGCAGTACCAGTTGTTTTAATGATCATCATTTTTGGAGTTTCTTTAGTGCTCTGTGAAGCTTGAGTCCCTGTGGATGTAAATAAAGATTGGTGTGACATGTGCATGGGTGTTTCTAAGGTAGTAGGAACTGAAGCAGGAGCCATGTAAAATTCCAAATTGGCAACAAAAGATTCAGTGGTCTTTGTAGTAATCCCAGAGGCTACAGTAGTGCCAGAAACAACTAATAAACTGGCTGAAGAGCTAGGTGGTATTTTAGCAAAACTATAAGGTGCTTTTAAGGATGTAGCATTCACTGTTGTTTTCATGATCATTGGTGTAGTGGACTGAGTGATGATTCCAGCTGATATTGTTCCATCTTCTTCTGAAGAACTCTGTTTTCCTAGAGAAACAGTAGAGATACGAGTGGTCTTAGGAGGAGGTGAAGACATAGAGACCCTACTGGACTGGTTTTCTAAAGTGGTTTCAGGAGTTGTAGGCATTAGCGAAGAGGGCATTACAATGGATGTTTTCACTGTTGTTGAAAGGCTGGTAGAAGGGCTTATGTTTAAAGTGAATGTAGAAAAATCTAGAGAAGAACTTTCAAAGTCTGTAACCAGATATTTTGAGGTTTCTTGTGTATCTAGAAATGAAGATGATTTTTGGGTAGCAGTTATATTTTGTGTAATCATCGTGTCCTACTGACTATGGGAATCAATGAAGAACTTGTAGTATGAGATATCACATAAGACAGTACTGACGTTCGTAACAAGATTGTAAATAAAGATGATGACTTTGTAAGAGAAGGATCTTTAGGAAAGAAAGTGCCTGAACTTTGTGCCACAGGGTAAGTTTTCAATTCTCTATGTGAACTGCTTGGGTGCTCTGCAATTTCTGAAGTGGTTGTTAATGTAGCATTCGGAGGTAATACCAATGTCCTAAGAGGGGAGGCTGTAGGTCTAGTGGATTTCTTTGGCTTTTTAGAAATGGATGACACTGAAAAGGAATCAGTGTTCATTATGTATTTACTTTCTGTGGAGGCTTTACTTGCTGTAAATGTATCAGAGATTGTTGGATTTACTAGAAAAGTGGAAACAGTAGAATGGAGACAATAGTGACATCTGCCATAGCTTTGGGCTTCAAGGAGGTCATCAGAGAATGCACTGGTACTGTGTGTGTTACAGAAGGACTTGAAGAAGTGTTTATAGGGATTTGAGAAACAGCTTGAGGTGAAAATACAGTCATTACGGGCAGAACAGCCAAAGTACTGCCTTTTATTAGTGGAGATGTCTGCTTGCGGGCAGTCACTGAAATCTCCACTGGAGATAAAAATGGCTTTGGAGAAAAGCTAGTCAAAGAACTCGCATTTAAAGATATCAGAGAAGTTTTAGAAAAGAGTTTTGCTGTTGCAAAATATGAAGCTGTATTTAATAGAGGAAAACTTGTCTAAAAGCTAGCAAATCTAATAGTCATTTGGAATTTGAGGAGTGATTGAAGTCAGTGCAGAAATGAGTGTCAGATGAACTGGAATTTGACCAATACCAGACCTAGTTCTAACAGACAAAGTAGATGCAGGAAAAGAAGTGCTTAGTGATAACCCTGAACCTAGGAGTGCAGGTCTTCTGAAAGCTGTTCTGCCAGCTGGCAAAGCAGAAAAAGACACTTCAGACGATACTGCTGCTCCTTTAGAATGACTTATTGAAGGACTCCTACTCTTCCCAAACCCTCCAGGCAGCTCAGAAGTGACAAAAGATAGACTAGAGGTTGAAGTTGTTAATGCTGAGGGAGAGAAAGGTTTCCTAGCTGAGTGGCTGATGTTTGAAGTGGAAATGGAACTACCATTAGGGAAGTGGGTGTTGGAATAGGACTTGGACTGGGCAGGGCTGTTGGAGTCACTATCGTAATGGGTAAAGGTATAGATGCAGTAGACCTGACAGTATGTGATGTAACTGCTCAGCCTTTAAGAGTGGCCAGAAAATCTGTTGAGGACGTGAGTTTGTAAAGGACAGTAGGGCTGGCTGTGCTGTGAAGGACATCAGAAGGCTTCACTGTACTTGGTAATGAAAGTGTTGAGTAGGTGGCTGCATTAGATGTTTCCAATGAATAAAAGTCTGTAACTGACTGTGTCAACATATTCATTCCCCTTAAAGTTATGTTTGCCTCCACGGTTATTTTGGCTGTCACACTGGTATGAGTTGACTCCATCCCTGAAGTAATAAATAGAGGAGGTGTCTGAGGAAATCTCTCTGTGGTAGCACCTGTGTGTGAGATTAACAGTGAAGATTTTGTTCCAGCTGCCGATTCTGCAGGAGTCACAGGTACGCCTGAAAGGAAAAATGCATGTTTCACTGTGGTTTATGGGTCATTGGTAAAGCAAAATAGCAATATCTATCTCTACTCAAACCCCATTTAACTATTAGAAAATCAGAGCATCATTTTGCTGAGAAGATAACTTCCCAATAGTTCCAGGTTGCCTGATAACTTTGAGGAACACAGTTGATTCATGAAGTTTTCTAATTTTCTTTGCAAATGGAGTAGATAATTATTCGTTATAAGTTAAAACCTTGATTGTGCAGAGCAGTTTTGAAGCTCATGGAAATTCAGTAAATTCAAAATTCTGTAACATATTTATTCCAAATATTTTAGTATGTGTTATGTTCTTTTAAATCTTTGGAAGGTAGTATACTATCATACTACACTATAGTATACTATATGAGATAACTTTGTGCTAGCAAATGTCAAACAATGTATCTAATTCAAAACTTGCAAAATAAAATGAGAAACAGTATTAAAATACAATTTTTCTGTTAAAAGAATACAGTATTCCCAAAATAAGCAAATAATGTGGTAACTTCACACACCAGTGAAATGGATGCAGTGAATTTTTTAGTGGGGGCTCATCAACTGAAATGTCTGAACTTTTCACCACTGCAGTATTTCTTCTGTTTGAGATCTTTTTTTTGTATATGACATACTATATATGAAGTATATAATCAAATGTAATTGTGATGACTATAACACCATGACAAAAGGTTAAATTTAAAACGGTATTAGAGAAATCAAAGAATTCAACTTTAGATATGGCTTGTTTGCATGTAAGAGATGTGTTTTGGATGAGTGAGAATGGAGTCTATGTTCCAGAGGGATATTCTTCCTCTGGTAAAGCACTTAAAAAACCACCATGATGTATATTTGATTAAAACCTTTCCTGGGATCTCTCAAATGATTTATAAGATTAGATCAATATAATAATATATACTTACAGTCTTCCGGATAAACGCATTTAAGTGTGACCTCATCAAGGATCATGTTTTTGGGACAGTATGGCAAGCATCCTTCAACCCTTTAAAATATTGTACAGTTAATTTTAAAACCACAGTAGCAATACAAATTAATTTTAAAGTATTTCACTTTGTCAAAATGAAACATTCAAATGTCTTCCCCAGAGTTTTGAGAACTTTCCAGTGTAATGCTGAACACAGCATTTTGAGGCATTTTAAGGTCAACAAGACACTGAACAGCACAATTCTGCTTTTAAATTGTTAATAATCAATTCTTTGCATAGGCTCATTAACATAATTGTTTTAGACAATTCTGCTTCCATAAGCAGGTGGAAGTTTGGATCCCTAAGCAGAAAGGTTTTCCAAAAAACAAAGAACACTACAAGACAACTGTTTTACCCAGATATGTTCTTTTGAGACATTACAATATTTAAATGCATTCTACAGAAATTCTCATTCTTGTGTACTTTCAGAGTAGAAAAGTGCAGACAAGTCCCATACCTTTTAACTTGGATTATTAAATTAACTACCGGTGTGCCCATGTGAAAAAAAGCTAAGAATAGCAACAGAGAAAGTCAGCAGTATTAGTAATTTTCTGAATCCTAAATTACGTATGAATTTCAGGCTATCTCCCTTGGCAAAATATCGTTTCCTTTGTGCCTTGAGTTTTTATGCCTTTTTCCTTTTAGATTATTTTTTAAAATTGCAGTTCTATAGATGCCAGGGGAGATCCACGGAGACAGGAAATCTTGGTACTAGTGATATAACATCAGCAGTGTAAAACCCCTCGTGTCGTGCCAATGAGCATCACTTACTGTAAAGTTCCTTCATCTTACAGGAGAGGGCGTAGCCGACCCTTACTATTCCTGCTGGTTTTTATCTCTGTCATACAACACCAGAAACATGTAGTTATTTACAGCATCACAGGATGCTGGTTTTGGATGTGAACATACGCTTATAGAAGAGGACAACCTTCATTTAATTTAATAGGTTTCTACCTAACCTCTATCAGAAGCTAATCCCCTAGGTTAAATACAATATATATCCTTGTGTTGAAAGACTGCATGTAAACAGGAATATAAATATACTGCAGGAAACAAGAGGCTTGTTACAAATGTTTTCACATGATTCGTGAGAGCTGTTCACAAGAGTGATACTAAAATCTGGATAAGTAAAAATGAATGGGTAGTGCAGCTGCAGTAATTTTCAGAAAGCGTATGGTACACGTAATGCAAAAAAACCCCAATGCAGTAGCAATACTGAGCTTAATTTGACTTACGGAGGCAGGAATTTACATGCTATTCCTTCAGGATCACTACATGTTTTAACACAAGGATTAGCACAGGATTCATATCGCCATTCACACATTCTTCTATAAGGCACAGATGCATCAAGTTCTGAGAAAGAAGGAAAAGGTATTATTTATTGATTGTGTAGTCAATAAAATATAAATATATAGTCTTTTCTATTATGTACATTGGGACCTCCAGAAAAAATAAAAACTGAAAACCAAGTAGAGAAATCTTGAGAACTTTCAAATAGATGAGATTTGGTTCATTTCCAATTTCAAATTCAACCAAGCTAAAAGACACTGAAGCTTCAAAGACAGAAACAACTACTTACTTGTACAATCTATTCTGTTTTAAAATCTTAAAAATCAATTACCCATTGTGAAGTAATGTTGGTTGCAGAGGCAATATAGTTACTCCATTGATTTAAAATAATAACTATAGCTTACTAACAAGACATTAACACAAATCTTTCTGTGACATGCCACCTTCATTTTAGAAGACTAAAACAATGAAGATATAGTCCAAACAAAGTAATCATCATATTTGCAAAAATTAGAAAATAGCAACCCCATTTTGAGGTTAATAATTAAAAATAGGAAAAAAATGTTACTATTGCTGATGAAAGTTCTCTAAGTCAAGCAGAGGAAACCATACTTATCCCTGGGGATTATGCAAAATTTACCTTCAATACTAAAGCTACTCAAACGTTTGAATTGTTCTGAATCATCATACTTTGCCACTTTAACACCAGATGAGGTGAGAATGATGAAAAAGCCTTTTTTACTGTGCAGTTCAAAAGCGCTGAGCCCTGGACTCCAGAGGCCGTGGTGGTGGAAGAAGGTGGCTCGTCTCCGAAAGGAGGCACTTGCCTGCCACTGTTCCAACCCAACAGTTTCATTGTCGTGTACGTATAGAAAGTAGTTTGGTCTTTCAGCAGATTCAAGGGAAACAAGAGAGAGTGCTTCCATAGAAGAAAAACAAAATAACAATAGTAAGATTTTCACAGAAAACAACTTAAAGGTGAGATGAAAAATCTCTGTATTGGCTCTTAAGTGGTTCCTTTTAAAGAGCTACTTTTCACCAAGAAAACTCTTTAGTTTTATATTACTCAAAAACAAGTTAGAAATGCAGGGTCTAAAGGAGACATCAAATAACCACATAATCCAGAGCCACTAGAGACCTGATCAGTTAGATAAAAACTGCATTCATCCTGCTTCTACCAACCTTCAAAATAATACATAAACAGTCTCAAACTAGGACATGGGGAGTTTTTTCTCAAATTCAGACAAATGCCTGACCATTCACCTGTACCAAAATTTCATTAATAAGTAGCATCACACAAATATTGTAAGAACATGCTTGACTTCAACTTTGGGTCAGGCTTTTTTTTACAGAGAGTAATATCCAGCAATAAAACAAGAAAAAATGTGGCCAAATCAAAGACTCAAATCTCTATTTGCTCTACCTGTGCCAGAAATCAAAACTGAAGAAAATTCTTTGAAAATTTAAGAACTTGGGAGACTGACTTCAGATCTAGTTTTCAACTTGAATATAATCTTGAAGTGTCTTAAGATGAATAGTGTCTCATTCCTCACAGGTGTGAAAACTACCTGCCTACAGCAAAGATATAATTAATGTTTTATTTCCACTTTACATTGGCTGGAGAATTGACAAGATTGACAGTTTTGAAGTGGAGAAATTAGGGTTCTAGTACAGGAAAATCAATTCAATGTTTGTTAATATAGCTTCAAATTTTGCCATGAAGACAGCCCTTCTCTATGTTAATTTTCAAGGGATTCTTTTCAACAGATTAAATTCTGTGAGAAAGCAATGACAAAGTCTGTATGGCCTTAATTGGCACAAACCAAATACATGTGAAGCAAGGAAAATAGATAAGAAGGAAAAACATTTAAACATATTTACTTTTTATTATATAGCTTGGATCAGTCTCTAATAAGTGAAAAATAGAGCTTAGGAACAGCTATTCAGCTAAGAAATTTCTTTCTATGTTATATGGAGATCCTATGTACTAACAACACAGGAGATAGAGAGACTGTTCCAAGGTCCACATTTTATAGTACACTGAAAGTCACCAAACAGAAGAAAAGGTAAAATAGAAGTGATTTTACTGGAGACTAAAATATTCTGCATTCACCATCAATTTTGATATTTGCTAGATACACGTGCAAAAATTTCCAGTTTCCAGTTACACAAAGTAATTTATTTTTTTTTTAATAAAGGAATTCTATTCACCTGTATTTTGCAAAATTTCTAAAACAATATTTGAAAAGTCAGGTTTAAAGCTGGCAGTGAGGTTTTCCAATATTAAAAAAAAATAATAATAATTAAAAGATCAGTGTTCTTCCTCAGTTTTGAAATTGGCTGCTTCATCCTCACTTATTCAAATAATTAAAAATATCTAGAATAATTTAGGAGATTTAGAAGATGCAGCAAAAATAATTCCTGTAGTCTTAAATACATGTATTGCCATTAGCAAAATTGCTGAAACACTTACATAAATCTTTGTCTTTGAAAAGGCCTGGAGTTATCATGACAGTGAAAAATACATTTTCATATGCTCCAGTTCTAGGCAGAGGAAATATCCTTCTACTGGATATATTCGCTCCTATAATTGTGTCATTCTCTCCATAACTTGCCAAAACATAGGGTCCTTCACCAAGACCTAAGGGAAGAAAAATCACATCAACTTAAGTCTTAGTTGACATCATATATTGCCTTAAATATCTCACCATACCTGGAATCAAAAAAGATTTGGAACTACAGCTCAATGCCTCAAGGCTGTACCTGCCTGTTTAATGTATTCACTCATTCTTTGCTTGCTTTCCAGAATACAGTGTATACAAAGTGAGCACAAAAAAGTTGCTCACTTGGCTGTCCTCCCAAGTGGCTAGTGATTCTTGCAAAATGACTCACACAAGAAAGCAACCTGGGCTGCATTTTTAATGATCTCTAGTCTTTTACATGTCCTCATTTCTATACTTTGAAAGATCAACAGATCAACTTTAATATTTTTTCCCCAAATAGACACTGAAGCTACTCTTAAGATCTACAAGGCAAGTCCCCAACCAAAAGAACAGATTTCAAATTATAAGACTGTAAGGAGTTGTCTAGTTTATCCTCTCCCACAAAACACTTGATTCTGCTTCTCTACTGCCCTGTTTATTATGCCATCCTAAGTGCTTCAGCACTGAAGTGATCCAGCTGAAAAATAACTAGTTAATTTTTCCAGACTGATTCACCACATTGTCATTCAAAAGCTCATGCCAGTATAATGGTGACAACAGCTTCAACTGGTACCACTGCCAAAATGGTGCTGGCCTAACCATGCCTTGCAGCAACCCCCTGGAGCTATTTCTGTTGGGCTGCAAAGGCTCACATACAGATACATCCAGGCACAACAGCACCCGTCTTTGTTTCTACATCCCACTGAAAGAACCAAGATCAGCACACTCCTAAAACCTCACCTTGGGAGTAATAAACAAAATGTGTAATTTTTGTCAAAGCTTTCAATTCTAACTGAACCCCTTTCCCAGCCAAAGATATATACCTCTTCTGAGAGGGAAGGAATTTTCATAATTATGATATTTGGCGCAGCTAGAATTAAACACCAATTTCTGAATAAAACTGTATGAAAATAACCACTGTTTTTATATAGAAACTACACTGGAGCTCATAGACAAATGAAGCCTACAAGCTTGCAACCAAAAGATGACCTTTTAAAGCACTGATGAGGCAATTTATCTTAAAAAGACACAGTAAATCAGTGGATGTTTATCCCTACATATTAACAGATAATTTGCCTGTGACTCGAGAAAAAGCAGGATTGAGCTGTAATTGATAAAGTTTCTGTAAAGGTTCAACAGTTAAAAAAAAGGAAAAAGAAAAAAAAAAAGAGAGGAGAGGAGGAGCCATCCTAGTCCCAAAGGGTGTTTTGCTGGCATTTCGTTGTGGAAATAATGCCATTCTTGATTTTAACTCTGGTAGGCAGTGAAGCACCACAGACCCACTCACTCATTCCCTCCCAAGTGGAACAGGGGAAAGAACTGGAGGGGAAGAAATGAAAATATTCTTGGGTTGAGGTAAAGACAGTTCTATAATTAAGGGGTGAGGGGGGTGGAAATCAAAAGAAAACAAACCCAAGAAAATGGTTCTGAAAATCATGCAAAAGTCCAATTGCTCACCAGCAGCTGACCCCAGGCAATACCAGCCCCAGCCAACTTCCCCCTGAGTTTTTATTGCTGAACACAACAGTCATATGTTCTGCGATCCCCTTGGGTCAGTTGGGGTCAGCTGTCCCGCCTGCCTCACCTTCCAACTTCTTCTGCACCCCCAGCCTGATCTCTGGCAGGGTTGTGTGAGAAGCTGAAAAGGCCTTGATGCTGTAAAAGCAGTAGATAACCTGGGTGTGTTATCAACACTGTTTTTATCACAAACACAAAGCATAGCCCCATACAAGTTCCTATGAAGAAAATTAACTCTATCCCAGCCAAAACCAGTACACCTTAATACTTCTAAAGAAGATAAAATTCCATATTGCAAGGAAATTATGGAAAGTCAGCTATACCTCGCAAGGATCTACAAACTGCTGTTGTCCTAGGCCAGACTTCTTGGAGGAGAAAAAAAAAAATCATATACTGTATGATGCTCATTTCAGGATACAAATAGCTGAGATGTATCACATCATATCATCACATTTAGTCAAGTTTCCATTCCTTTTTAATATCTTATTCCCCACAAAATACATGTACAGTATCCAAATCTAAAAAGGGATGCCACAGGAATTTAGTTTATTAAATGAATACCACTCTCATGCTAACAAACTGTTCTTTACAGTACAGTATTTGTGAGACTTGCACATAAAATCCTATAACCTATCAAGTTAAAAATACAATAGGTCCTAGTTCTGAAATTTCCAGTACAAACACAAGCTAACATCCTTCTAGAGCTTCTCTCTGACTGACAAGATATCCTGCATGGTACATTAATCCACACCCACACTGAATGTGATGAGGTTATAAATTGAGACATTAGGGAATACTAAGATCATTCAATGCAGTTTGGCTACTGACTTTCACCCATTAAAAAGAGAATGTTAAATGTTAAATGTTAAAATCACATGTACAAAGACAAAGAAAAAAGCCCATCAATTAATTTAACTGAGTTTTTAATTGAACCAGAGCAATCTCTTCTATATGTCGATGTAAGAAGGAAAAATAAAACAAAGCAAACCATTCAGAATGAAAATCTACAATATAATTGCACAGTGTGAAAAATCTTCATAAAGTTTATAAGTTTTTTTTTTTCAAAATATCATACCAAATTAATTATTATTCTGATTAATCTTAACTCAGTATCATCAAAGACACATTATATACTCATTATTCATTTTTTGAGAAGGACTTGAATTTCCCTGTGCCGAAGGCTGTTAATTCAGTGAAGTGAAAATTTAAATGGTAATAACCATGTATAACCTTGCAAGATGCACATTAACACGTCAGTATTTGAATCCCTTACTAATGTAAGAGTTTCTGTGCTCATACAAGACAAATCTCAAGTAATACATGAGATACTGCACAGAAAAACTGTATTTTTAGATCTCCATAGCAGAACAGGAGGGAAGACAAGAACAGTATAATGACATAAATAAAGTCAGAATAATGACATAACAATATTGAATAGGCAAGGAGTATGTGGATGTGGCAAAATAACATATAATAATCCAGGTTCATACAAGCCACCTGCCCTTTTTAACAGATTTGAAGGTCCAGTGAGCTTGAGAGAGTGCAACTATGGAATCCTACCCTAGGGAATGGGGAGAATGGAAGAGACAACCTAAAACACTGCTGCAGCTGACAGAGATTCTCCTCAGCAAAGGGTTTTATTTGCAGCATGTGCTGTCATTCTGCTTACAACTATGATGTTTGTTTCCATGCCACCACTATCCCTGAACATAGTGAGGAGACACCCATAGGAACGTGCTTTGCTAATTGGCTGAGTTCATTAAACTCACATACCTAAATCAGGAGTGAAAAAAAAAAAAAAAAAAAGAGGCTGTTCTAACCTGTGAAGCAGTGAAAGAGAGAAATTGCCAAACTGTTTTCTCTCAGGGTTAGTCCAAGGGAACAGATAAAAGAACAGCATCTCTTGGGTTTTTTTGTTTTTAAAAGAGAAACAAAATAAGCAGGAGGGAGGGATAAAAACTGCAAAAAGTGCTATGCAGGAAGACGGAATAGTATGTCAAAGATACTTTGATCGCTCTGGAATATGGAAGGTAAGACCATTTTTTCTTTAAGTTAATGGCTTATCTGCAACTACATGCTTTATTAAAAAAAAATAGGTTTCCATATTTGAATTGGAAACTTGTTTCTAGCACATAGCTAGCTGGTATGCTAGAAAACATGATGAAGAAGTGTATTCAGCAGGATAAATGAATAGAAGGATGAATGAAAGACAGTAATATCAAATACTACCTACCTTGATTGTAATATTCACAGTCATAAGCTAAAAGAAAAAGAATACAAGCACATTATTAATAGAAAGTAACAGAAACACGGCATACCTGCATCATAAAAATGTAAAATTCGTTTCCATCGGAGCAAGTTTAATTTTCTATAATATATTTCAGTTAGTGACCCTATTTCCTTTGGCTTTTATTCAGTAACATCCAGTTGTATTTAAATAGATGCACCAAGACAACAGATGTGAAGCATGAATTGTTCTATAGCTGATAATTCTTGTTGCTGTCAATGAAAAGTAGAATGGACTGAATTGCTCTGCAGGCCCTCGCACAATGCAATTCTGGCACACCAGTGCTTTTCCAACCACCTCTATACTGGCATACCATGAGCACCGTGAGTCTTCGCGACTAAGATGGCAAATTTCGATACATAAGACTAACAGCTGACATAAAGGCAGCTTGAAAAACATGAAGAATATTTATTATCCACCTAATTCTGTTGTACTTGAGCAGGGAAAAGCCAAGGATGCCTCAGATGAGCTCCAGTGTGAGGCCAGCACAGGTACTTACCACAGAGGGAAGGAGATCGCCAGTGAATTGCTGCTCCTTGCTGGCAGCACTTGTGGGCATAAGCTGCAATACTAGTACACAAGCATTCACAGTCCCCACCAAGATTGCAGTTGCAAGTATCTGTGTGACAATTTTTGACAAAAGAAGTCACATCAATCTGGAAAACGAAGAGAAAAAAACAAAAAAATAGAAAAAAAAAAAAAAGAGGGCTGATAACTTAATTGCATGAGCTGTACAAATTCCTATCAGTCCATTTTCAGCAGGAGTGCTACCTCTGGCGTCTCTGAAAGAACAATAAGGCATTTTCTAAGGTTTGAGTACACAAAAGTATACTTTGAATGATCAGCATGTACCTACATTACAGGCCAAGAGAAACTTTTCATTCAGTGACTATTAAGTTCTTCTGTCTACACATTTGCTGCTCATCGGTTCTGGAGACTACATTGAAGCTGGCAGCTCTGTGTTTTTTACAAAGTAAATGCTGCCATCTATAGTCATCCTGTCAGTTTTGCATGAACAGCAATAAACTAGAGCTGCAGCTCTGACTATCAAGTAATTAAAGTAATAATTTGTAGAGAAGATTTTCAGTAAGGAAAAGTGCACTGGTGACATTTTGCAGAAAAATATTCCTGCACTTATCAAGATTTTACTATACTTTGCCCACAAACCTTCATTAGATCAGAAATCCCCTTCCCCACTCTCATTGTTTCATGATTGTACGTGATGCATTATTTCTTAGGTTGTAATAATCTTTTTTGTAATGGTGAGCAATATTTCTAAAATAGTGTTCTTACTCAACACATGAAATGTTTAAAGCAATGCTTTTCCTTGGTTTAGGCTCATTTTTAGACTCTGGGCTAACTCAATTGTAGAGCACTCAAATGGCACACGTCAGTTTATAGAAATACCATCACAGTAACAAAGCAACACTTATCTAGCATGGAGAAAGCTTTTCAGCTGGCACTTGCTAGAAGCTGGCAGGGATATGAAGACTTTCTGTCTTTGGTGGAGAGAGACGCCATTTCGCTTTCACTCTTTTTCTTATTTTGAAAAGAGGGATAGCACTGGAGGGGGAGCTACGAGTATTAGCTATATTGAAAATGGCTGTAATAACGCTACAGAAACCACCAAAGCAGCAGACTGGCTCCAAAAAGCAGAACCTATTTCTCATGTCTGCAGGACAGCATCTCTCCATGGGTCAGCAATATCCTGATATTGTGACAAGCTGGGAGCCTCAGGTCAAAACTCCTGCTGAGTTCAGGAGTTATGAGGAAGACCCTTTTTTCCTGTGAGTGTCAAGGCTACTCAGTCCCCACTGAGTTCAAGCACTCAGCCAGGCAACTGCAGTCCATCGGTCACTGCCAACCACTGATGCAAGATTTTGTGTCCCTGAAAACGGGGTTTTCCAGTCTCAGCTGAACTCCAAGGCTGCCTGTCCCACAGACAGGAGCTTGCCTCCATGCACGGCAGGACCCTTTACCATCTGACCAGCAGGAACAACTGTAAAAGTGCTGCTCCAAGAATGTCCTCAAACCCTCAACAATACTTTCTGTTTCTTCCATGCCCCCAGTGTCAGTCTCTGCTTGGGCTTTTTCCCTTAGCACCCAGTTGCCCACCCATGCAGTCAGCTGCAGATAACCTTGACAGGAGGTCACTTCACATTTGAAAGAGCCACATTTTCACACATTGATAAATAGGTTGTAAAAGCACCTGAAAGGTGATTGCTTTAAAGACTGTCCCATACAGGATGAATATATGCATGTGAAAGTACTTGACTACTAATTAAATGACACACTTTGTACTTGACATGCATATTTTAATATAATTATGCTAAATTCTTGGCATAATGTTTGCAAATTTTAATCAGAACATGGATAAGACATAGAAAATGAATGTTCAAAAGGGAACATCTTTCTTTATGAGTTATAATATAGCCCTTTAAAAACTCTCAAATGTTCCATTTTTATTTATTATTTTCCACTTTGAAAATACAGTCATCACTATGTTCTCAGGCACATGCTCAAAAAAATTCTTTTCATAGTAACTAAAGTCAACATTAATAAATCTCTTGGGTTAAGCTACTGCAACCTCCTCCTCAGGCAAATTCCAAACCATGTTGATATCAAGCTTCAGTCCTGAAAGTCAGGAGGCTCAACTGAGACATCTAATGATCTCATTTAGTGTTAATAGTCATAAAGAAAGTGAGAGACTGAGGCAAAGTGTCATAATGGTTCTTGCTTGCATGGGTGTAAAGAAACATCTTCAATAACTAAATACCTGTGGGAGGCTAAAAGCAGAAATGGGGAAAAAATGTATATAGAATGTCTTATGTTGATAAAGGTTGCACTAAAATGGAAAGAAAGATTCCCACACAAGCTATTGTTGCCCCCATCTCATCTAGACTGAAAGTAACACCATTCTTGTAACTCAAATCCCAGGCTAAGCCAGGTATTGGGAAAGCAAGGACACCACACCTCAGGGTTTCAATAAAAAGCAGATGATAAACTGTCAGCCAATTAAAAATACTAATAGCTCCGAAAAAGAAATCTCACTCTCATATTTCTTTCTATATTGAGCAGAACAGCTATCTCAAATGGTTTTATTTTGTGAAGCTGTAGGCACGTTGCACAAATGCTTATTTTAGAATCCTGCAATATATACAAAAAATCCTTAAAACTTAAGTTACCTATATAAATAAGAGATATAAATAAAATCTAAAGAGAACAGAACTTTGATTATCCAGTCTACTAATTCATGGCTCCCAGTTATCACTATTATGTTTAGGCTCCAGTCTTGAAAGGAACAAGGAGCTCTGAACAAACATAGCCCACCCACAGAGAAGTAATTGCAGGGCTAGTATCCTCCACAACATTCAGACTATGAAGAAGAAATTAATTACTGGAATTTTAGTATTTTGCTACATGAGAGCACATCTTGGATATTTAATAAACTTACCACATTGCGACAAGGTGCAAAAACATCACTGTATAAAATTGAGCATTCCTTTTTGGCATAAGGGAACTTGCTCTGATGTACCTCACATGGCCTTAGTGTTTCATTTGGGCTCTTGCACTTAAAAACAAGCAAAAAATACCACAAACATTTTAAATGGAGGTGTGTGGTGTGTTTAGCATAGACTCAGGTACACTATACCTGCACACTCAAAAAACAAGATACTGTTTAAATGCCATTTTCTTCATCTTCCCCTTTCCCTGATTTGTTGTTATAATTGAAAACATTTGCACAAGAGAGAATCTGTGTTTTGTTCTGAAGTACTAAAGTGTTCCTGCTGTCTGCTCAGCGCATAAAGACAAAATGTTTTCTTTGTGACACATTATAATCATTACCAGAGCAACCAACTGTAACATCACAAACAAATACATGGTCCAAATCCATCCCTGGTGGTTTTGCGCTGACTTTAAATGGAGTCATGCTACAGATGGCTTTAGCCCTGTAAGTTCAAATAAAGCAGCAGCAGTAGGAAGAGAATAACTCAAAAAACAAAACAAACAAAAAAAAGTCAATCATCATGATAACTCAAAAATGGCTAAGATGTAACTTCTGCTCTTGAAGTCTCTCTTTAAGAAGAAAAGCAAACAGAGAAAAGATATAACAAAACAACACAGCATAGGCTGAGCTCTAGCACAGTCACCCAGCTTTGCTGCCCTCCTGTGCTGATGCTTAGAGGATGCCCTGGGGGCACATGTTCCCACTCCCAGGGGGGAGAAACCCTGGAAGCATCCCAAGCTTCAGGGTGTCAATGCAAGTATGTTTGCCGATAGCAGCATTGGGTTCTAGGCCTCCAGCTACCAAATACTCCGTTACAGTATTAGATTTTGCCAAAAAAAAAGAAAAAAAAAAAAAAGATGACCAGGCCAAAGGTCCTTTCTGAAAACAATCCCTAACACCCGTTGCAGAGGCAGATGAAGTGTCAGGTCTGGCTGAGCACAGGCTGTCTGTGAGGTCAATCAGAAGAGTACATGAGATTTCACAGAAAAAAATAATAATAATAATAAAAAAAATATATATATATATATGGCCACAGAAAGCCAAGTGCAAGCATGGGCTTGCATAAACAAAGACCATAAGTTAATGTGCTATGCAAACATTACAGACTTTTTTAAAGCAGGCACTGAACTGATAAATTGGAAAAGAAAAATTCCTACACTTCGTACAAAACACTTACATGTTTCTTTCTGTACCATCTTCTAGATGAGTACACTTGCTACACACTTGCCTTGCTTGCTCATATAATTTAAACATTTTATGTAGAGCAAAATAGAACCAAAGAGGGATATTGAGGAAGAGAAGCCCCAAAATCTTTATTCCAAGGCAGAATAGATATACTTTCCTGAGGTGAGAGATTTTGGTTCAATTTCCTGCTGTGAGTCAGGTAGAGAACAGATTAAAAACCAATTCTCACAGTCATCCTAAGGGAATGCTTGACAAATAGTGATTTTTCAGGAGGCTCACAAGGCTTTAAAACATTCCACCTTCTCAGCACAACTCAATAAAATAACTATTCTCCTACTTTATAAAGCACAGTTGTAGTCATCCTCTCTCTACTCTCTTCTAGTTTCCTCAGAAACCGAGTTTCCATACTAGGTTGTGCCTGTTGCTGTCCTGAGCCTTTTCTGTCTCACAACCACTGTTTCATTTGTCTGTTCTGTTTACAGACTGCAACTAAAAGAAATCACCAATTTTTTTCCTCATTGCTCGGAAAGAAACCTTTTTCTAGACCATTTTTTCCAGAGTTCAGGTTCTATTTACTTTGAAGATTCTGATGTCTCCAACACCAGAGGAAGTAGATGCTTTTAAAAGTAAATCAAAAATATCAGAAGCAAAAGTAAACAACTTTTTAGAAAACTGAAATCCAGACAGCTATGATAATTATTTTATATAAGGAAAAATATATTCCTCCCCAAAGAGACTGTTTGGTTTTATTTAAAAGCAGTATGGTTTTGTTATGACATAAGACCTTATTAACATTTCACATCTACAGACAAAAATCAAAATTTCCTCTTATACACTGACAATGAATCTAGAAAACTCCCTGTACATCATGTGCTTATAACCTGTTCATTTATAAATTATCATCCTTTTTCTCCAGATTTTTACTGGACATGGGACTTACCTGTCCTAATACCCAGCTGTCTCCAAATACCTGTGCATTTCTCACCTCCATGTTGTTTGATGTAGTCAGATCATTTGAAGTATATTTATCAAAATTTCCACACAAACCTGCCAGTTTACCCTAAAAGAGAAGGGAGATTTATTTTTCTATTATACATATACTGATAGTCAATAATCAGTACAAATGACACGTGGAATAAAATATTCTTAAACTGGGAAAGGTGAAAGCAACTCTGACACTTTGAAACTATCTGACAGCCTGCTATTCTTGCAATTCTATATTGCAAATAATTTTTAATAGAAGTTTATGTTTTTCCTTTTTTCCTCCTGTTTTTCAGAACCTACTCTTACTGTCAGCCTATGAAAAGGGACTGGAATCTAGTCATATTTTTTTCCTGAAAGCTTAGTAGTGCATCCAGTCCAAAAGTTAAGAATTCAGGTGAATTACCTCAGGACTGTGAAGCCTCACTAGCTGTTGTCATTAAAACTTGCTACCTCTAATTTTAGCTCACAATAGCAAGAACATTTGTAATTGCAGTTACAAAAGAGACGGCTGCAACTTTCTTGTGCTGGGGCATGTGTTACCAATGGAAAAAGTACATATGCATGCAAAGACATATAGATATAGATCCATAGGAGAAATTGTATTTCTGAACAACGGTAAAATGTAGAGTTGGATTTCTAGGCTGTGTGGCGCACTGTAATGAATTTTTTTTCCTGAAAGTTTGAAGCAGTCAACTTACTGAACTGGAGCTTCTGGAAGAAACAGTCATTGGAAACAGAAAAAGTTTTAAGTATTTCTGTCCCTGCATGCAACCTGCAGAACCCAGCGCCTTGTTAGCTTATTCAAAAACAGAAAAAAAAAAAAAAATCACACGAAGTGTATTGATGGCTGATAAATCAGGTTGTATGTGAAATGAGCTACTAGGGCAAAAGCCTGTAATAATGTTGCTTTAAAACCAATTGTAACTTTGACTTACAGTTCAAAACAACAATACTGTATTCAACCATAGAATTTTACCTGAAAGAGACCCCTCTCAATATGTGTGTTGGTGGTTGTGACAAAGCAGGAACGTAAGTATTGAATGTGCAGATAAGGTTACTCTGCCAGGACCCAAAGACTGAGTTCCAGAGACACCAGCAGGGATGATAGCATAGAAATGGAACAGAGAAGCGCAACAGGCAACAGAAGGAGCCTCATATTCTTCCCTACACCATGGCTGAACCCTGTCACAGTATACTTACTAGGTTTAAATGTCAAGTGTTGTCTAGATCCTTTCCTCTATCTTGTTGTCTTAATTTAAACCCAGGATGCGACTCCATCTGTTCATCTCAACAGCCTCAACTGCATCTTAGGGTACAGTGCCCTTGTCAGCCTAATCCAATCTGTTTTACAAACTTGCCATCTTCCATGTTGCTAGATATGAAAGCTTCTTTTCAACTTCAATTTTTCAAAGCTTCAGCATGGAAACTGCAGTGAACTGGGTAACTCAAAACTTACCCTGCCTTGCCACCCACAATACAACTTTGGGTCAGATCTAAGTCACATATCTGCAAGGCTGCAATGTGTGGAGCAACACAGTAAACATGCAAGTAGGAACCACCCCTTATCTTCAGGGGTCCAGCTACTAAACTGTACCTTCCATCTCTTCTCACCTGGGAAATGTTAGCAACTAAGCACTGTGACAAACAGCTGTGTAAGTGGGAAAGTTAGTCACAAAGAAAAGACAGTCATAGCTTTCCAATATGAAATCACATGAGTAACACTGAGAACTACACAAAACCTCAAGTTTTTATTTCGGCTCACCTTCCATCGAGGTCCAACTTTAACATGCATCATTGTCTTCTTATCCCACAGAACTGTAATGTCCTGTTCTGGAAAGTGTATCACAGTATAATATCCAGCCTTCCAAAGCTGGTAGTTAGATCTGTTTTCCTGTCCTCTTAAGGTCTTCTGACAGAAATGAATATTTATTAAGGTCTTTAACATATAGGTGAATCAGTAATATTAGTAGATTCACTAATAACCCACTAATTATTATTAGTACTAAGATTATTGTTGTTTAAAACTTTGATAATTTGTCTTTTCAATCATTCCAATTTGCTTTGATTTTGTACTTTGGTTTCCCTTTCAAAACCAAGTGGAAATAAATAAATAAATGTCAGTATCCTTTGACTGCTTAATGCTTTTGAGCAGTCCTCTTTGTGGAGCAGAACTTGAAAAAAAAACAGTGAAAAAATTAGATTTTTCCTGGAACCTGTTCTTTCATCCAGGCCTATGCTATTGTACTATTTCCAGTCAAACTGAGAGATGTTTTCCAAAAGCATGGTCCTTTAGAGTTGTAACTTTACAATGTTTATCTCTAAGAGCAACCCAAAAAAGAAAGGAAATAACTAACCTGCTTCTCAGAAGATTCACTAAAATAAATTTCAGTATCTCCAACAGTGATGAAAACATTCTTTGAGCAAACAATATCGTTGTCAAAGCACTTTTTGTTCTGAGCAATTATAGATATATTTGAGTTGTCTGTGCTCTGCAATACAAAAAGGAAAGCATTTTACTTATAGATCCAATTGGATTTGACTCCTGCAGATATACTACGGGCTCACCATCACAGAAAGATGGATAACTTAGTACTTACACATCTTAGGAATTAAGTTTAAGAAAAAGCTACCGAAACACATTTTTAAATTCAAAGGTAAGCCCACAACCAACTCAGACTTTGGAGTTAAACACAAAGAACCATTACATTTAGCAGTGAGTCCCCTTTCTAAGGATTTCACAAAATCAGATCATCAGGCTACCCCTAAAATAAGAATCTAGTTTAGGCTTCTGAAAACGTGCTTGTACGTAGAATCCAGTATTTACTGCACAGTTTGGTTGTCAGAATCGAGACATACTATAAAAAGAACTCTATTTTTAAACCAAGGTACTTGAGATCAGGCTGTTTTTGTATTTTTAAAACCAAGAAACCTATTATCCATCCATCAAAATTCACAAAACCATGAGTCATACTCAATATTATTGCATGGGGCAAAGGTTTCTGCTGATACTTTTGTTTGTGCTTTTTTCTTTAGCATTTAGAAGATTTACCTACTCTGTTGTCTTTTGATTTGCTGGTGGTTTAGTACCTGAAATTCAGATTTACTGCCTTCCTAATCCCCTATCTGCTTGCTTTCTAGCTTATACGTTGGTTTTACATTCTCAGCACATAAAATCACTTTGCAGCTTGGTTCAATGTATTTGTTTATTTACCTACAACTTCTGTGGTTCCTCTGTACCTGGGAGGAAACACACATGCACCTTGTTAATTCCCTATGCTAGGGCTGGTACTAGAACAAAAGAGATCAGCTGTATTTTCAGAGTTGATATTGCTACCAAAAAAAAAAAAAAAAAAAAAAAAAAAAAACCAAAAAAAAAAAAAAAAAAAAAAACAAAAAACAGTTACTCTTATTATTTCTTATTTTAATTTGCCTTTCAATTAATTTCTGTACCAATCCTTGCAAGTCAACAAGAAACTATAACTACAGAGAAGACAGGAGAGTTAACTTCATAACATCAATTCAAATCAATAATAGTGCTTCTGAATTCAGTTTAATTTTTGGTCAAATTCAGTCTAACAGTCATTACAAACCTGAAACAGATATGAAATAAAAATCTTGGACGTGGCAAGCTATGTATTTCACCTGTTAAGTCATCCAGCCTTATATGAGACACTTGGGCAGTACAGGAAACAAAAAAATTATTAAACTTGTCTTACTCCCACACTCCTTTAAACACTCTCTGAGATGATGACTACCTGAAACTAATTGCTGGTGCTAATAAGCATGGTGGACAAGATGGGAATGGTGGCTTTAGCAGTTCTGGGAACTCCTCTTGGCTGCCAGCAACGCTCTTGGAGACCTCCACTTAGCTACACTGGGAGGGAACCCTTACCTTCATTTGTGCCCACAGCTTCGCTCTCAAGAGCTTTGTTTCCTCCCTTGGTAGATGTACCTCTCCCTTGGTCAGCGTACCCCTGAAAGGTGCTGGGTATGTACTCTTAATTACTCCCTGACTGTGTCACACTTGGGCCCTTATTTGTTCTGTGTTGGTCAAAATTCAAGAATAAAAATTAAAAAAAAAAAAGGTAGCAGCAATTTTTCCTCACCAGTGAGAAATACTGCATACAGAAGAAACAGGAAGGAATTAGGAATTATTTTTTTCTTTAAAAAACATCATAATGACCAAACTGTTTGAACAACACTTTCAATCTTAAAAAAAAAAAAAAAAGTAAAAAAAAATAAAATTAAAAAAAAAACCTCAACCCTAGATGACAGGAAATGTAGAGGTATTTTTGTTGTGCTACAGTTCTGCTGCCCTTAGTCTAGCATGGTCCATGAGCCAGAGGATGCTGCTAATTGGCACAGAAAATGGTCAACAGCAGGTGTGAGCAAATGCAATGAACATAAGGTGTGGGAGACTGCCCGCGAGCTTTACATTACCCTAATGCCAGGGCTTAAGAAACAAGTGATATGTGTTACCAATTAGCTTGGAAAACAACAGTTAAGGTAAGAGAAAGTTCATCTGTTCCATTCTGTTTTAAAGCCGGTTTAGGTTGCACTCAGAATAAAATTGGTCACTACCTTTTTGGGAAATACATTGTCTTTTCATCAAATCAGGCTTGTTGCTGGAATTAGTCCAGTAATTATTCCCCTCCAAGTCAGATAACAGCCCAGAGCATTTTTGGATTTATTGGAGGTGATGCGGTAAATTAAAAAGGAGACAAACTCATTAGTTTGGTAGATGGGATGCAAGCTGATACATTCTGTGCTGGCCAAATGAAAAGTGGGCAAAAAAGCTACCTTCCCGCCATGAGTCAGTTCAGAAAAGGACTTTGCTTGCAGTCTATGGGTCTATTTGATGCCTGGGATGTTGTGGGCTGTTTTCATTGCAGAGTTCATTCCTCTTCAGTTAGCTTAGCCTCAGCAAAAGGGGACACTCTGAGTTAATAGGGAAGCTATGTCTTCCCTGTAAGAAAAGAGATGGAGGGTTTTATTTTAAATAAGGATAGTTAATTCAGGTTAATTACCCCACAGTAAAAATACACCTTTTTTGGCAATGAAGACAAGTTCTTGGAGCGGCAGTGGGTAGCTGTATTAGCTGTGTTAATTGAAGCTGCTGCCTGTGCCTTCTGACCGTTCAGGCCAATTCCTTCAGCAGAACAGCATAAGCATACTCAAGTCAGAAGTTTTTGTGTATGGTTGGGATTTGATCCAAGGGCAAAAGTTGAATTATATTTCAAGTTAACTCTGCAGGAGAGAGAAGCCTGGAGACAAGGAGTGTTTTGCTGACCAAAGCCTGAACAGGGAGTCCTTAGACCTGTGAAGTGCTTCCTTACTTGTAGGACTGCATGTTGGTGTTAAATTACTAGAAGTGATGCAGGATGGAAATACAGAGATACAGTGGTGGTGGTTCAGTAGATCTATGAGTAAACCAGATGTTTAAGAAAAAGGGCTTTGCATTAAATCCCGAGTCTTCTGTACTTTCTCTTTTTCTAAATTAATCTTAGACCTAAATCCAAATATAAAGGCACAATTATGGAATATATATCTCTTGTGGCTCCAAGCTTTCGCTGTAAGATTTGTTTTACATATATACCCTTTCCATTCTCTTCATACACCTCAATAAAAACTGAGTCCTTTCTCAGCCAAATTCAAAGTGGAGTGACAGTTTCTATCATAGTCTTCACATTATTCTGTAACTGCTACATGTGTAGCCTCATCTTTCTTCAGAGAAGAAATAAAGTGCAAATGAAGCATAGCACTTAACTATTGCCAACGCAAAAGAAAGAACAGGGATTATTTAGATTAAGTGAGGATCATCTTTTAATGTTTGTATAAGACAGTGAGGTCTTGAGCAAATCTTGACAGCTCTTCGGGACTATGATAGTATAAATTATAGAGAACGAGTTCCATCTTTCTAATCTGCACTAGATCCACACAGGTATGAAAACAAGCTTTTGTCACTCCTGCTGGAAGACACGTCCCAGTAGGCTGTAGGAGCAGGTCCAATAAATAACAAGGTGGGGTTTTTTGTCGGTTTTCTTTTTTTTTTTTTCTGCACAGTCTCTTTCCAAGGCAGAGTTGCTCTTTACCTTTTTAGGTAAAATGCAGCCAACAGGGGATGTACTACAGTTCATCATGTGAAACCTACTTATGCTGACAGAAACTAGAAATAAAATGGTTTTCCCACTGCAAGAGTCTCTTCCCACGTAAATTACCATATCCAGCCTGTTCCAACTTAATATCAGTTTCTTTGTGATAACATGGAGTTGCCAAGCAACAGAGAAGACACAGTCACAGCTCTGGGCAGTCAGTCAAAACCTCATTGTCAGTCCCGCTTCTCAGGACATTCTTTTTCTAGACTTCACTGCACTTTTTTCCATATTTCTTCCTAGCAGAAAAAAGCAAAGCCCTGCTTTCCCTTTTCTTTTTACTTTTTTTTTTTTCCTTCTTTAAAGTGCTTGGGAATGCTAGGGTTTATTTTTGTTAGAAACTTTCTATTTCAATATCCCGTTAGAAATTTTCTATCACTGTCAACCAATAACAACACTGTGCAGTGTGCTTACGTAGTCAAAATGCAATCTAGGAGAAGACTATTTAAAAGTGGCCATATTTATCTTCTTTCAAAGGTTCAATAAAATCTCTCTAACTGTTTAGTGTAAAGACTCATTCTTTTTAATTCTTATACCATGATCTCCCCATATTTTTGTTTGTTTTGTTCCTAACAATATGCTGATGTGCAAACTAGACCAGCCATAAAAGCATCTAGGGACATGCTGGAAACACGATAGAGACAGATTAATCCTATTTTCCTTTTGTTTTAATGACTCTCTAGAAGTTTTTATATATAGCCATGCACAAACAAATGCAAATAGCTCTAAAAATACTGAAAAAAAATACAGTAGTTTAAAAAGTAGAATTTGCTTTCTCCTTCAAGTTCAAGGGATACCATTAGTTCTGTTCAGACTTAACCTTTAGGGAAATGTTATAGAAACTCAGAATTAGTTTGGTCATTGTTTATTGGGCTTTGAGATTCTTCTGAAGTAACTTAATGTTTGATACTATTACTTCTAGAGAGCTTGGTCCTGGGAGAGTAAAGCATCTCAGCCCAGATTTAGTGAGCGTTTAGGCATAAATATTGAAGCATTTCTGGAGAGCAGACAAACATCTTGGCACCTGAGACAATCTTGCCTTGTTAGTTTCTCTTGCCATTTTATGGGAGGCAGGGGTGATCTCCAGATAAGCAGTGAAAACACATTAATCATGCAAAACGCAGAACACCAGAACCATCTCCTATTGGCTTTTTTCAACTCCTATTGGCTTTTTTCATTTTGTTGGTGTGATAACTTTTTCTGTTCCATTTCAAAATTATATATACATATGTTGTGTAATTGTGTTTAATCCTTGCCTTTGTATCCTGTACAAAGTATTATTATAAAATGCTTTTCCCCATAGCTATTCAGTTGGAGCAATATTGCTTGGAGTCAGCAGATGGCACTGATGCACACTGTCTCAGTTTGGGAACTGAATATGAAAGTCGGGAAACAGTATTACAGGAAAGGTAGTAGGTGCTTCTCTTATAGAAGAGAGAAAGCAGGCAGTAATAGTGCTTATTTTTCTACTGACATTATGTATTTACATAGAAGTATTTAAAACAAAGCAAAACCAACCCACATTTAGGAACTAAGAATCTAAGACCTAAATTGCTCATGCACACGTGTGCAAATAAATTCCCTTTTCCTCAGCATCTTCTAACAGCACTGCGGATTATTTTATTATTTTCACTTATAATATGCCAAAGAAACTTGGAATACACCAGTAAGATACAACACATTTCTAGCACTGTAGCACAGTTGAGTAGAAACAGAGAGCAACATGACTGGGTAGATTCACTGATGCAAATTCAAAGGGAGTGAGATTATTCCAGCTACTGACTCACCCTCAAACAACTTCCTGATGTCTGCTAATGCATCCACTATAACTTTATTATTTCTTACTTCTTTAAAAGTGACTTCCCAAAAGAATACACCTCAGGCAGAATAAACTCTCAACAACTCCTGAGAAGTATGCAATACAACTATCTCTGTGTATGTATACAAGTAATAGGAAAAGTAAATCATTGTATCATATATCCTTTGTTATACGTAGTTTCTCTGTAGTAGATTTTATGGCAATAGGGAGTTGTTAGGTGGTCTGAGGTTTTGTCAATAGTATTTTTAAAATCCAAGTAATTTTTTAAAATCTATTGCTAATAATGAAAAGTACACAACAAGGTATGTTTTACTTTACATACTTCAAAACCTTGTTCTGAGTCAATGTTTCCTAATTTTGAAGAAGTTGATTAATCAGATAGAGATCACTGGAAAGGTTTTGATTTTCTTTTTTTATATTTTAAGAGAACTATATTAAAAGGTTGGGGAAAAGATCATTTAAAGCAGATTTTCCTTTGTTTCATTTACTTAGCTTTGCCGGTTTGTGTATCTGATTTGGCTTTTGCACAGGTCATATTACTGCAATCCTTTTCTAATTAAAAATGAGATATGCTGAAGATTAAGGATTTGGGAACATTCAAACATTTGTTTCCAAGTGACACATTCTGCAACATGAGCTAGTCTAAATCACAAATCAGCAACACAGTTGGTTGTGCTAGTTTTAAATATCTAAGCAGAGATTTATATGAGTCCTACCAGTATTATTTTATTAATAGGTGCATGATAAATGCTAATATTTTTTCATTGCTGCTTGTAATGATAAAGCTCAACATAACAGGACAAAAAGAGGACAAGACATTGTGGTGATAAATTTGCCTTTTCTGAGTTGCCGCAAATAATGGCAGGAGCTAGAAAGCTGGAACCTGCACAAAGCTTTTATTTATAAATATAATGAATGTTAAATGCATTCATTTACACTGATGAGGCTTACTTTCTAGGCATTCAGAAGCAAAAATACTCATATCCTGACCTAAACCACAGTAAATTTAATTCACAGTTCTTATAGCTCCCTGACAACACCCAGAGTCAGAGGCTGTAAACTGCTAAGCAGCACCTACAGGTGATGAGTCTGAGCATCCTCCCACCTCAAACACAGCAAAAGGCTTTCATTCCACTGCTGCCAACATACCATGCAGCTTCCTGAAAGAGCAACACATGATGCTGGGTTTTGCTCATCTTCTATTCCTGGATCAGTAGAAGATGGTCATCAACAGTCCACAAAGCTGTGCTCACCAGCAGTGAACCAACTCAAGCAGTTATTGTTAGCAGTGACTGCCTTTTCAGGCAGCCATCAGATTATAAGGTTTTAGAGTCAGTATAGCCAAAGGGCTGTTAGATGCCGAACATTAACCCAAAAGCAGACATTCAAGGTGAAAAGGTCACTTTCTTCAAGCTGTGTGGTCGCTAAATGGCAAGGTCCTCAGAAAGAGGATCCAACTTCTGAGTCACACCATGCACACACAGCCTCCAAATTGCCATTCTCATGGCAAGAAACTTTTCCCCAAGCCTTTCCTGGAAGCCCTCCATGCTAATCTGCACAAATTGAAAGAAACCTTTCCTTTGTTGGAGAATAAAAGTGATTCATTCACTGCATAATTTAATGGTCTGGAGAATCAGGTGGTGGAGACGGAATGGCATGTAGTGGTAATTGAGTCTGAAATCATTGATCTGGAGAAAATGGAACCAGAGCATAAATCCATTGCCAACCGTAATCAAATCTTTTGCTCACAGAAGGGGTAGAACAAACAGAAAAACAGGTACAAGCCAATGTTACCTCAGCACTGTGCTTCCCAGCTGAAGACTGGGACTGTCTCCCACAAGGAGCTCACTGCTGACCCTTACAGGATGTCCAGAGACCCAGAAAAAAGAGGGCATCCAGAAAGATTTCCACTGAAATAATGGAACTAATTAAAAGAAAGCTGTTGGTGTTCTTTGCAACCAGAGCAGGGCAACCTATTCACATTAATAATATTTTCACTAAAACTTAGGCTCTCTTTTTTGGACACAAATTTGCATGCAAATTGTCAAGAAATGCATCACTATTTCTACACAGTTACCATCACTATAAATTATTTGACAAGTGTTTTAAGCGGACATATTTTGGCGCATCACTTATTCATGAAACTATTTGCTGGAATGTGGCTTTCAGGATTAGATATCTCAATTAAAAAATTAAAGACATTCTGAATAGGACCCCATGTTACAGTTTTGTTCCCTGAATAGTTGAAAATCACTTTTAGAGTCAGGTCTCCAAAGTAAAACATTTTGTCAGTTCAAATTCAACATTATTTACTTTCCCATTAAAATCTTCAGTCTATTAAAAGAAAAGTCTTAGCTGTGAGTAGTTAGCCTGCTTAAGGATGAACCTGCAGCTTTAGTCCTCCATAGGGTGACTAACAGCAAGCAGAACATATTAAGTTTACAAACAGGCTATGAGAGACACTATGCAAAATACTATTTCATTCTATAGGTTTGCCAGCTTCGTTGATCTACAGAGTAGCTACCTGGCACAAAGGAGGATGAAAAAAGTTGCACAAAAAATATTACAGATACTCAATAAGAGGAACAGAATAAAGGCTACTTGTGCTTTGCTTTGTGAGTGATTGCTCCATCTTATGCCCAGTCATCATTTAGCAAATTTACCTATTGAGATATATACATCAGAAAGTAAGGAGTAAAAGATTATCAGTGTGCCAACCACATTCTGTATTAAGCACTAATGGAAGCATCATAAAGCTTGAGGCAAGCTTTGAACTTGCTTTAAGGTTCAAAAAAAAAAAAAGAGGTATGCAGGAAAAGAGCTCTCTTGCTGTATTCCCCAGGGCAGACCGGGTATCTAACACCGGGGACTGCTCATCAATAGGTTAGTCAGTTGGGAAACTGTAGTACTGGTTCATGAGATCATGCATGTTTTGTTAAATGAACCTCTGCCTTAAAGATGGGCCCTCATGTGGTGTCTCCTGACCCAAAAGAGTTACATCTGAACTTCTAATTGGCATAACAGTTTGATTAATTGATCAAATGTCTGTTTGTTGCTTTCATAATCCTCTTACACACTAAATCTGGTGACAGCATTTGCTTTAAAAGTGCTTTTGTGGTTGCATCAAAAAGATTTATAAGGTGACTTTAAAATGGCCAAACCCACAATGTCAAATGAAAAAAAAAAAAAGTGAAAATATTTTTATCACATACTTTGAAGTTAGGGCTAATCCATAAAATGTGAATAATTGAGGATGAGGAGTTAGTTCTGCTGACCTCCAGCTTTCACAATACAGGAATAAAACAGTTCTTTCTTTTCTTGTCTTATTGACAACCTACTAAAATTAATGCAAATGCTTCAGTGGGTTGTTTTGAGGGTTATTTGGAAAGGCAGATAAGCATTACAACAGAGCTCCCTCTCATTAGAGGATATTCTTCTATTTAGAGGACTATTCCTCTAAACTCTTCCTTGGAGACTCCCTGAAATCAGAGCAAATATAATTTCACTTCTCAGAAGAGAACAGGTCTGAGGAGCCCCAAGGGCACTGACCCTGCAAACCTTAATAAAGAGTACGCTGAACTGCAGTACTGGAAACTACCACAAAGCTAGAAAAAAAAGCCAACAGGCGTGGTAGAAAGACAGCAATGTTATTATAAAAAGCAGAAGTCTATAAAACAGGCAAGAGGAAGAAATAGACTGCAAGTACAAATAACATGTGGTAAAATTTTGCTAGAAAATTAACACCATTTTGTTAGGGAAAGAACACAGCATCATAAATGACATAAGATAAGCAAGAAAATGCAAGAAAGCATGCTATTTAAAGCTTTTAAATGAAGAAATTAGTTGGCTGAAGTTCACCAATATTCACATTAGCTAAAATGAAATGTTTACATGATCTATACTGATGAAAGTTTGATGAGCTGGCCTGCCAAGACTTTTTTTTTTTTCTCGTTGAAATTACTGAGGTTTTAAAACATTAGAATGTCATTTATCCATACAAGGACTTTACTTCTTAGTATGTAACGTAACTCCTAATTCCTCAAAAAAGAAGAAATTATCATTTCATGAGACATTACGGCCCTAATTGTCTTAATTGCTGCATTAAATCTTACTGGTCATTTTCTGACCAATGAATATATCTGTTGAACGGCTTTTCATACACCTATAAAGGGCTTTTTCATGTGGCTACTGTCACCTTAAACAAAAAGGCCTGAGAGTTGATACTGATGTTGAAAACAAAGTTTGAAGTTTCATAATTGGCTGAAAGATGATACTTGATTTTCCTCCCCTAAGAGCACAAAAGCTCCTTATTAAAAACATAGTAAAAGGTAAGGATGACTTCTTTGTTTGGTACAGTGCAATACAGTGACAAATTAAAGAGCTGTTCAAACAGATCACATTTAGGGAGGCTAACAGCCAAATCAAACAGTGAGGGCGGGTAACATGGATGGGAACAGTACATTATCATGCCACTGGGGACACAGGATTCAGATTAGAATTCTCAGTCTCAGTTCTATGTCTGGGAATAATTAGGATGCCAAGAAATTTATTGTAGTTATCATTTCCTTTATAGCACTTCTACAATACCTTTGTTTAGCATATAAAAGATGGCAGAGGCGAAGCGGTTCACTTCTCACATGAAAAAGATTAGTAAAAAGGAAAGGACAAAGTTATTACAGTGCTGCATATACAATGTTACAACCACTTCAGCTGTTTCAATTTCAGGTGTTTGGTGAACTTTTTACATGTTTTCTATAAAAATCAGCCTTGTAGCTAAAAATCGGCACTGTGACCTACTATTAAGTCAATGCATTGTGTACTAGCAACTATCAAATCTAGAATGTTTTGTAATATCTCACAGGTACGGAATGTGAAGCATGAGGCATATATCCCCCATGGCAGTGTGGTTGGACTAGATGATCTTTAAATGTTCCTTCAACCCAAATCATTCTATGATTCTGTGACTTAATTTAAAAAAAAAAAAAAAAAAAAAGTTTGTTTGTAGAACAGGTAACATGGTTTAGGTGGCGAGACTGCCCAGGACAGTTGTGCCTGCCAATGTGTTAGGCAAGGCATTTAAACTTTTGCAACTACATATACTTTCCCACATTTCATCTGGCTTGTTTATTTGCATAACAGGCTATAAGAGAGACGTCTCTTTCACATTTTTTCTGAACAAAGAGTAGCTTGGGGGAGACTCATTATATTACTCTGATACTAGTAAAAATGTCACTCCACGTGGCCAAAATGTAGGGGAGGATGATTATGAAGAGACAGCCATGGAAACCTCTGCTTTAGGAACGACAAAGCATATTTCAAAAAAGAGCAGCTTAATCATGCTATCACATCTGCACATATAATGTAGTTTAACCACATCAGTATGTGGTACAACTTTGTACATGTACGTGGTACAGCTGTGGTGTAACTGTGTACATGCAATTAAAAGCATATGTGAAACTAGAAAACAGATGTCACTCAGGCTGCCACTAGAAAGATGTCCATTAAATCTGTTTCATATGTTTTTTTCACATAAAATCTCATTCCTGCATACTATCAGATATTTTAGTGCCTATCTTCATGGTAGCATAGTTACAGTGATTTTTTCTGGTCTCTGATTTGCATATTTCATTGTTGAATGTCATCCTCTATTTTATCATGCAGTGATTTCTGCCATAAGCTCTTCTGAACCTTTTGGTAGTCTGTTTCAGCTGTTCAGACTGATTCTTTACCATCAGCATACTCCACCCTGATCCTCATGACACCTTTTCAAAACCATTTCTGAAGATGCAGAACACAGATCTCAGCATGGACCCCTGTGGGAAATCACTAGGATTTCTCCATTCTAAAAAAAAAAAAAAAAAGACACTTATTCCTGTCTTTGAACTTCTGACTTTAAATGCATGTTCAAAAGAAACCTCACTCACATTCTATGAGAGACCAGTCTCTAAAAAATGTTTGTTGGAATTTGCCTCCAAAATGTCTTTGAGCTAAAATACACACATACTGACCTGATCATCCTCATCCATACAGTTATTGTCTTCAGTATTCCAGTGAATATTGTCTTATTCACTGGAATAACTCAGAAGTGTCATCATGCATGAATCTCTTTTACCAAAAAAAAAGGAGTTCAACTCTTCCCCAATTATCATTTCTCTTTATTGTAACTACTACTAAGTTCCTTCTTATGTAAATAAGACATGACAGCCTGTTCCTGCCAGATTCAGCCATGGAGTCCTGACAAATTATTTGGTTATATTGCCATCTTCCATTCCTCCAATTCCCAGATTGTATATCACATAGTTCAGCAGTTCTGTTTCAGTTCCCCTAAAGCTCTTGGGGATTTCCCATATGATCCCATCTTTTGTTTCTTTTATTTTTTTCCCCTAAAATTTCTCCAAACATTCCACAGTCAAAAATGAGCCCACAGATACATCATCTTTTCCAGATATAATTATGCAATGCCTAGTTTGTAATAAACAGTCCTTCAATATAGAATATGAAAGTTTTCCATATACTAAAGAGGGAAGAAAAATTATTAACACATTAGGCCATACTTTCTGCCATTGGCTAACTAAAAAAACAGTTTGAGAAGCTGAAAAACATCTGAAAAGCAGACCTACGTAGGCAGCATTTTCGTCATTTGTATCATCATGTTCACCTGAAGAAAAGGCTATTGGCAGTGCGCCACATGATTTAATTATGTGCCTGCCAAGTTTATTCTAGGACTCCAAATGCTTCCCATGGTTTGTTTCCAGATAGGTACTTTGTCACGCAGTAGACTGGCAGTTGACATTTCGTTGTAAAAGCAAAACATTCCAGTATCATACTAACACTTGAAAAAGCAGCATAGATTTCATAGAATCATAGAACAGTTAGAGTTGGAAGGGACCTTAAAGATCATAGAGTTCCAACCCCCCTGCCACAGACAGGGACACCTCCCATTAGACCGGGTTGCTCAAAGCCCCATCCAGCCTGGCCTTAAATACTTCCAAGGATGGGGCATCCACAACTTCCCTGGGCAGCCTGTTCCAGTGCCTCACCACCCTCACAGGAAAGAATTTCTTCCTAATATGTAATGTAAATCTCCCCTCTTCCAATTTAAAACCATTACCCCTTGTCCTATCACTACTCTTCCTACAAACAGTCCTTCTCCTGCTGTCCTATAGCTCCCTTCAGATATTGGAAGGCTGCTTCCTGGAGCCTTCTCCAGGCTGAACAGACCCAGCTCTCTTATCCTGTCTTCACAGGAGAGGTACTCCATCCCTCTAATCCTCTTTGTGGCCCTCTGGACCAGTTCCAACAGTTCCATGTCCTTTCT
>VZRU01007229.1:32530-72480 GCA_013398155.1 Pedionomus torquatus | reverse complement strand
TGGTCCCAGTACTGACCCTTGAGGGACACCACTCGTCACCAGCTGCCACTTGGACATTGAACCATTGACTACAACCTTTTGAGTGTGGCCATCCAGCCAGTTTCTTATCCATCAAGAGGTCCATCCATCAAACCAATGACTTTCCAATTTGGAGACTAGGATGTCAATGTGGGACAGTGTCAAATGCTTTGCATAAGCCCAGGTAGATGATGTCCATTGCTCTGCCTTTGTCCACCAAGTTTGTGGCAGTATTGTAGAAGGCCATGAAATTTGTCAGGCAGGATTTGCCCTTGGTAAAGCCATGTTGGCTTTCTCAAATCACCTCCTTATTTTCCATGTGCCTTAGCAGAGATTCCAGGAGAATCTGCTCCGTGATCTTGCCACACACAGAGGTGAGACTGACTGGCCTGTAGTTTCCTGGGTTTTCTTTTTCCTCTTATTTGAATATCAGGGTTATGTTCCCATTTTTCCAATCTGTAGGAATTTCACCAGATTGCCACAGTTTCTCAAATATGATGGAAAGGGGCTTGGCAACTTGATCCTCCAGCTCCTTCAGGACCCGTGGATGGATTTCATTAGGTCCCATGGACTTATACACCTTCAGGTTCCTTAGGTGGTCTCGAACCTGATCTCCTACTGTGGGCAGTTCTCCATTCTCAGAGCACCTGGTTTTGCCTTCCAAGACTTGGGCAGTGTGGTTAGAACCCTTGCTGGCAAAGACTGAGGCAGAAAAGTCATTCAGTACCTCAGGCTTATCCATATCCTGGGTGGCCAGGTCTCCCATTTCCTTCCAGAGAGAGCCCACAGCCTCACTAGTCTTGCCTTTTTCCCTGACATATATATAGAAGTTTTTCTTATTGTCTTTGATGTCCTTGGCCAGATTCAGTTCTCTCTGGGCTTTTGCCTGCCTGATGTGGTTCCTGGCCGCTCAGACAGTTTCTCTATATTCCGCCCAGTCCACCTGTCCTTGCTTCCACCCTCTATAGGTCTCCTTTTTGATTCTGAGCTTGTCTAATGAGCTCAGAATTTGTCTTCCACACCTCTCTGACTGTGATGGCATAAAAATTAAGAAATGATAACACACCTTTCCACCTCATCATACAAGCAAGATGATTATAAAGGAGGATAAAGGATTATCTTAAAGGAGGGCAGTGTGTGCAAAGGTTCATATACCTTTGAGCGTAAGAAACCTTTTATGAGAGAATGCGATACAAGCCAGGAGTTTGCTCCGAGCTATTCTGATTATCTTTACCTAACCTCTCTCTTTTTTTATTATTATTTTTTAACAAAGAAAAAAATCTGGAACCAATCTATTTTATTTCACAGCTGTGAATAGTCTACTAAAGTGTTCATGGAATAAACTATTTGCAGTAGTCCTTGTTGAAAAGCCATGGTTTTTCCTTAAGGTTAGATAGTCAGCGTTGACAGAAAATTAATATTCTTCTTAACACTTTATTGTAACTCAGAAGACAAATTCTTAGCCTTAATAATAGCAACAATGATAATAAACAATGGTGTTGCTAGTAATAGAATATATTTCTAAATGTCAGTAATGGTATTTTTAAACAAAAAAGGCTAGCAATGTACTGTAAATGTGTGCTATAAAGAATGTTAGCATGTAGCTGCCAGACAATTACAATGAAGGATTTCATTGTTGAATTATGAAATCATTGTGTTTGATATTATTATACACATACAATCCAGATCTGAGGCAGATCACATTCAAGAGGGATTCCAAACACCCTCATAGGCTGTCATTAACCCTCTGCCAAGCAGAGTTTATAGATAATTACTAAATAGATCTATAGATTACACCTAATTCTAGAACAGTTTCTATGGTGTTATTCTTTACTTATTGTGAAGAAAACACAGTTAAGGTAGCAAAGAAAATATAATTTTCTATTTTTCTCTAGAGCACATAGATATGTGAGGATACACCCATGTACCATTTTCACTTGGCTGAGCACAAAATGTCATTTATGGATTCTTCTTTTCTGACACATTTGTTTTGCACCTGTTTTCTTCATGTTTGTTTCTGTAGATCATCTCCTGATGTACAAAATACTTGCTCTGTCATGGAAACTTTCACTTTGATGCATGAAAATGCCTGAATAATCCTCCTACCTTTAGCAGGTAAGCTTGGCAGTCACTGACATAATCATACTCCAGTCCGTCAAAGGTGTAATAATGTCTATCTCCATAAATAGTGCATACAGCAGGACAGGGGTAACTGGTGCAATTGAATATCCCTCTCCGACAAACACTGTAAGGAAAATTAACAATCAGTATCTTCTCATAGCAGGGTCGTTTTCTTGTTATTTTCAATAAAAAGCTTTCTTGGGTTCTTTATTTCAAATTATTCAGAAATTTATGAAAGGAAGAAAATTCTCAGACCTTGAAACACAGAGTTATTCTGTGGATTGCTTCTGAAGCTATTTGTCTTACCGTGGCAGAGAAGTGTTGAGCATTTTGCCATCAGCACATATATACAATAAAAATGCAAAAGAAATGTATGCAAGATCTTAAAACTTTCATGGCTTATGTAAATATTTCCTCACTGCCTCCAGTACAGATAAGACACTGTACCACAACATGCCTTTTCATAAAACATCAATATCATATTTTTTCTCAAGAAATGTTGATTAAAATCTGCACATGTTCAATGCAGAAGGCCTCCAGTTGCTACCTGTAAGACTTCAGATTATCAGACAAATACAGAATAAGTTTAAGAAATAAATGCTGATATTTTGCCGGGATTATTTTTCTTTCACCTATATTCAGTGATTTACACAAGTTTGTACAAAGGTAGTACTGACAGCTTCTACTTCTGCTTGTGTAAGTGTATAAACTCAGTTGATTTGCCAATGAAGTTCATAATTGATTAAAAGCTTTAAAAGCTTTTTTTTTTTTTTTTTAATTAGGTATATACTTTTCTGGAGATATTTTGGCTAGCAAATTCTAATTGATCTATCTTCCATCAATATAAGTCAGGTAAGGCTCCTTAAAAAAAGATGCTGTGTGTGAGCTTATTTTCCAATTCTAATGCTTTTTTACTTCCTTTTTCTTTTTGTATTACCCATCTTCTTCCTATACAGTTGTTCACTGGTAAATCACACTGCAAAACGTCCAGTTCCCAAAGGAGCAGACTATTTACCATTGTTATATATTTAATTTCTCCTTTTTATTCTCCTTGACTGTCTTTCATTATATTCTGTTCTCCAAAACGCCAAATGTCTTTTCTTGCAGAGATTAACCAATATGTGTGGAATCAAGCATTTGTTCTTGACTGCTTTCTAACTTGGATATCTTTGTCTTCGTTTTCAGACGTGAAGAAGTGCTCACTCAAAAGTCTCCCCACTCCTCCATTTCTATTAGTGAGCTTAATAAAAGATATGTCCTGTAACTGTCTATAAACAACCATACTCATGTTTGATTTTCAGTGTGCTCAACACATTCACCATATCAGTTTCACTTCGTGTCTAAACTCATGATTTGGAAGTGCACAAAATGCATGTTACTCACCAGGTGTAACATGGTGTAGCTATCACTTCTCCTGACAGAAATTCCCTGTCTTTCCAGGTGCATGGACAACTGTCAGGAATATAACATTTCCCTCTATGCTCAGCCATCCTTCAAAATAAAAGAATTATTAAGATGAAAGTGTAAATTCACAAGTAGATCAACAAAACTGAATGTGTGCAGTGCATTGTCTAAAGGCCACCAAGGACAACTGGTCAGCCAGCCAGCCAAGGACAACCGTTTCAGCAGGAAAAGCCGCCCAAAGCAAAAGACCTCCACTGTGCACATCTGGAGACCTCACAAAGCTCACACCTGTGGCTCACCTTCTATCTCGAAATGTTACTGTGGGGTAGCAGTTCCTGTGCAAGAGCACAGGTAGTGTAGATATTCCTCCCTGCAAACTGCAGAGCAGTGACCCAGAGATGGGTTTAAACACTTCTTCCTATCTCCTCATTTCCATCTGCTTAGCAACATCAACTTTTTTTAAAAAATGTTACTGACACTCCCAATGCAGCTCTTCAGGGGAGAAATTCCTGCAGTTGTCGTTGCAACACACAACCGAGAGCAGAAAGAGATGTATTTTCAAAGTATGATCTTGAGATTGCCTCACTTCAAGTTGAAGTTAAAAGGAATACACAGATCAGAGTTTTCTTCTCCACATAATTACGGGTTCATTTAAATTAATTGGTTTTAAGTGAAAGAGTTGAGTGTTCAGAGAAATGATTAAAGACAGGAAAGTACTAGAATGGATAGCTTGGGAAAGTCATTTAGAGTCTCTGTCAATGGAAGTTAAATAGCTTCCAAGAATAATATAGGTATCATTGATGCTGCCTAAGGGCAGGAGAGTAACTGAGCCTCATGAGATCCATTCTGATACAATTCTGTACTTCTGTAATTCAACTTAACCTCTTGTTTCTCCAGCTCAGTGTTAGGGTGACTTTCAGTGTGAATTTACTGTCATTCTAAATTCATCTCCTCGTTTGAGCCATTCTATTCCATTTTTATAGCATATCAGAGACTTTCAGTGTGTCTTATTCTTTGTCACCTTTTTAACTCTTGAATAAAAGAATTACAAGTTGCTGTGCGATAATTTTGACAATAGAAAACCTAAAACATTTTTACTTTAAGAAACCATTTTTTTGACTAGAGTACATCCTGTTATGGATTTCCAAAGGAAAGAACTTCAATACCAAGCACAATAAATATCATAAATCATAAATACTCAGGATGCTAGAATACAGCACCAGTCTCCAGGAGAATTCAGAATTCCCCTCTAAATATTAGGTTATTGGGTCAAGCAACAGGTAGTCGTACAAATGAAGTGGGAGAAAAAAAAAAAAAAGATAACATCTTAAGAGAATTAAAAAGTGACATAACAGTAAAACTTAGCATAACAGGACTTTCATATGTCTGCATAGATTTAATATAAAGAGATACATGTTTAACATTCTCGTCTATAAAAGAAAAGAAATTCTTAACCTGGTTTTTAAGATAACCCTACTGGCCCCTTGCTAGCTCAAAGCCATACTCTCTGCTTGAAGCCATGAGTTTGAAAAGTATGGCTGCAGAAATAAAATTTAACACTACTGCTGATAGTACTACCTGCACTAAATGTTACACACTTCTCCATCTAACAGCAAAACAGGTGTTCATTCTCTTCCTTAACAAAATAATTCATGTGTATCATCACAGTTTTAATCCTTTATTTGAAAGAAATTTGGGGTTGTCTCATCTATACCTCTTCCATAGTTTACAATCATAAGATCATCAACTTATTTAATTTGAAATGCTATAATGCTACTGGAGTGTGAGCAGGGCTTTAGCTCTTTTTTAACTTATATTCTAATTATTTCAAATTTTCATATGAACTTTCATGGCAATTCTACTGTTTTAAGTTCATGCAAACATCGTGGTGACATTTCAGTGAAAATTTATTTTATGTAATGTTTTGTGCAGACTCATGCATTTTTGTGTAAAAAAAAAAAAATTGTTTGTTTCTTTAACATTAATGGTCTTGAAAGCTAATTCCTCAGATGAGATAGAAGTTGTAGAGGATTACTGAATATCAAGCAAGAACTACTAGGGAAATCTTTAAAATTTATGCCTGAAATCTGTCCTTCACCACTGCTTAGTCACCTATGAACATCACAAGTAGCTGAAAGGGGAATCCTGGCAGTCTCATTAGATTCTGATCTGTGCACAAGCATTATGTTGTCAGGGGGACCATTTGATATGCATACAGGGAAATAAAATCAGAAGTTGAGAAAAAAAACCAAGGAACACTTCTGACCTGAAGCAATTTGTACAGCATATTGGACTTTACAAGGCTGAAGGTGCATACATCAGGTATCAGAGGAGGCAACGGACACAGAGGGAATGGTGGCTGATCCTGATGGAAACTTCACAACAAATGTTTTTGTACTTTGATTGGACCCCTGCAAAGCTCAGCAGACAGTTTCTGGGTGCCAAATCCAAATACTTGAGCTGAGAGAACAAAATCTTTGGCTGAGTTAAGGGCAGAGAGAATGAAGGGGAAGGGGCTGGATCCAGCCTGCACTTCCCTCCTCCCTGCCCCAAGTTTGGCATCGATACTGTAAGCCTGAGTGGAAATCTAAGTGAGACAGTTACTTGAGCAGTAAGCAGGAACACAGGTGGTTTACCTTAAGATTTTTTTTCATTTGCTTCTACACTCAAATAAACTATACTGTGCAAGTGGTGGGAGTCATCTCCTGTCCAAATACCAGTCAATCACACTGACAGCAAGCTGGGTATCTTATGGGATACTGGAAACATGGTCTCGGGATGAAGAAACTGGGGGACTCCAACAGAGGAAGAATTAAAACATGGAGCCTCGTGCCAGCAGGAAGGACAAAATGACTCTCAGAGACAAAAGAAAGAGTTGGCATTTTAACTGTGACTGTATATCTGTAAAAATTTATAGAAAAATAGTTTCAAAATTAGAGGTGTGATACCACTGGAATTTAAAAAGAAAAAAAAAAAAAAAGCAGATTCAAACTGTAAAAAATATGTACATGGCTCATGTTCCAGACTGTTCTGCCAAAGCTTACCCAGGGGGGCAAATGCAGCCACTTGCACAGGGTGGTGAGGGGACACAGGAGAAGTTCATGGCAAGGTTTGCACAGGAGATCCCACAATTGACACCCGCTGCTGGTAATCCAGGCACAGGAGATCTGCAGTCATAGTAGATTTTTCCTTCAGGGCATATGTGAACTTCAAAAGGAAAATGCAGGTTGAATGAGATCAACTACTTTTTTACACTGTTTGTTTTCATTCACAAAATATTTATTTTAGCACACAGCATATGTTGTAGTACATGTAAGAATATAATGTGAATAAAAGTCAATAGCTTCATTTGTATTACAGAGATGTAAAATTAATAGACGTTTTAATGTTCAAAAAAACCAAAATCAACCAAATATTAAGCACCTGGATGTAGGTACCCTGGATCTGCTATATAGTCCATTCTTAAAGAGGAAGTTACTTTCTAGAAATCAAGGCCTCCTAAGGCTTCCTAAACATGGCTAGTGAGCCTAATTTTATGTATTCACATGAGAACATACTGACCTATACCTCACATGAATTTAGGCTTTTTAATTTCCCAAGTGACTTAGTAGTACAATTTGTGCTACAGAAAAAAGGAAAAATTAAAAAACAAGGCAACTTGTGCTCCTAACCTTCTTTTTTAAATATGTCATGACATTAAGTATCTCATAATGAAAATACATATGAGGAGAAAACCAAGTGACTATTCAATGTCAAAATCTTTCTCTATGTAACTGTAATATGAAACAAGACCATAAATTACCTGTATTTTCTGTAGTGGTTTCAATACATTTCACTGTTCCATTCAAACATTGACTGAAAAAGAAAAGCAAACCTATCTTTATTCAAGGGTCAAATGTTTTGTAGCTACCTTGGTAAAAAAAGATAATACAATTTAACCCAACCTTTTAACCTCTTCCTTAAAAAAATATTGTGAAAAAAAAAAAAACAGAGCAACAGAGGCGTAGCAAAGGAAGAAAAAGGAAGCCCCTTCTCTCACCTTTTTATCTACATGACTACCAACATGTTCAGTTATAACAACTATAGTTACATATGACCTCAACCAGAGCCATCTTTGGTGCTCAAATTGCAGACATGATTTTAAATCATCAGGTTGAAAGTAGTTCTTGTAAAATGAACAAGTTTGACTAGGAAACCTGGGAGGTTTCCCCATTTGTTTCAGCAAGGTCAGGATTCTGTCACGAATTAATAATACAAAATGACATAAATACAGCTCCCTGCAAGTCTTTGTTTGACAGACTTTCCAAAATAGAATCCCATTGTTTATTCTTCAGAAACCAACATCATGTTGCTATCTCAATGTCTCCAGGTGTAAGAACAGGACTGCGACCTCCATGCATGTGTTTTGAGATACTCTTTAGATCCTGGCATGTAGAAATTTGCAATTTCCTGTTGTTAAAATAAGTAGGTGCATAATCCAATTTATATTAGTCTCACTTTCACTAAGTGTGTAACAAAAATAAAATTTTGATACAGCAGACCTTCATTCCATGTGACAACATTCTCAGGGCTTTTGAGTAGCAATCAAAATGTGATACATGAAAGATAAAACTGTTAGCATTCAAACCTACCAGGAGCCTGTTGGCGTAAGGAGGATTTCTCCAGGCTGGAGGGCTTTGCCCTTGTAATGACAATGACAGGCAGATCTGTTAAAAGAACATTTATGTATGTAGACAAAAAAAGCAAAATGAGATGGGATTTAAGGACAATCCATTTATCAAACTGTTATGATAAGTAGACCTTATAATTCATTAAATCAATCTTTTTATTTATATTTACAATATACTTTTAAAGGCAAAAATTAAAGGATGACACCCTCGCTGCATTGAAGTCAATGACAAAACTTCCACTTTCTTCAACAAAGCCAGGATTTTCCTCAATCTCCGTATTTATTTGCTCCTTCTCTGCATTAGTCTTATAGAAATGAACTTTTCTTCCCAGTTTTGGGAAGAGTATGGCCACACGTAGTTACCACTCAAAATACTATCAAAGTCATGGGACAGAGATGGATGATAGCAAAATCTATTAACTCTGTGATAAAAGCCAGATGGGGGAGAAGTAGCGACAGAATTCCCTAGAAACCATGCAAAAAATATGGGAATACCAATTTACCTCATGCTCTTTAATAGTTTGAAACAGTCTTTATCTCTACAGTATGGCCTTCACTCACCTTTCAAAAATATATCTCACAATGAACAGCAATAACACTGTACAATCCTGAAATTTATAAAAATATTCATTTCCATTTTAATTCGGTACCTGAACTCAGTAACTCCCCATGATGGCAAGCTGTACAACTTTGGTATATAATAGAAAAAACTTATTTCCTTTCATGGGGTTTGCACTGTGAAACAGAAAACAGACACTCCTAGCCACTCTCTCCGTACTATCTGTGACTTTACGGACAGATACTATGTACATTCCTTCTTAAGTGTTAAAAAGAAGGTTTTCATGTGAAAATGCTTTCCCATGAATTCAAAAGTTTTATCACCCCTCTCTCTAAAGCAGTGTGACATATCTTATCTGAAGTACATTGGATGGCTATATGCACAGTAGCAGATGAGGCCCCACTACTGACCAGTACAAAAGAATATGATATCTTTACATATTGTTTGCTATCCTGTTTAGGTAGTCTACATCTAGAGGGAAAGAAAAAAAAAAAAAAACTACTTAAAATCTAGTTGCAACGAGGAAAATGTGCCTATGCATATATTCTATTTTCTTACGACTTACATTGATACACAAAGGCTGACCGACTCTTCAAAATATTTCCCATCAGGACAATTACATCCTTCTGCACAGTCATCACCACAGATATTTGCCATAGAAAGTGAGGCACAGGAGTGTTTACAAAAAGAAGAGCACTGATGATAAAGCATACCACTGTGACACATCACAGCTGGAGGAGAGAGAGGGAGAGAGAAGGGAGAATAACATACACTTAAAATGTGGAAAACCAAAGACAAAGCAATATATCATGGAAGTGCAAAACAGCAAAGCAAAATGGCCTCTTGCTGCACTAGGGTGAGCTAATATGCATGAAAAAATTTGCTGGTTTACTGATTTCTTAAATTAGAAACATTTAGATTTAGGTGACATTATGTTAGAAATTTCCTTGGCTGGAATTATCTATTTCATAAGCAGTAGGTATGTGTTAAGTGTTGGGGGTGGAGGGGGTGTGGGGGGGTGTGTCTATCTGGGCTTTCAAGATACAAGCATGGTCCAGTTAAAGTTGCAGAGTTACTCTGTGATTTAGAAATGCCATCTTTTGAATCCTTAGTATACCCTGCTTGGCAAACCACTACCTGCTTTCCCCGAGGAGCCTCTGCCACCCCAGCTTGCCTTCCCTTAGGGAACAGCCCTGTTTCTGCCCCTCACTGACTACTTTAGCCTAATAGGGGCTTCCATATAACTTAGGAGCTCAAAGTCAGAAATCTAAATTCTCTCTGTAGCCAACGGAATGGAATAGGCACCCCCTGTGAGGCAGCTCAGGGTCCCTGACTCAAATGCCTAATTAAAGGCTATTATAGTGTTCTCCCCTGAATATGTCAAACTCATGGCACAATTCTAGTTTCCAGTAAGAAAGGTCAACACCTGTATTTTGTGGGTGGGGTGAATGACATTTGTAGAATTTTACACAACACTGCTAAAAGATACTCTGTTCAGCAAATGTTACTCACCACAGTAAGAAATCTGAGATCTGAAGTCAACAAAGACCCCGTGCTTGCCACAGAGGTAAGCATAGTGAGCCAGAGCATTACACAAACAGCTACTCCCACATTTGCACGCGTCGAAGCGACATAGCTGGTAGTATAATCCTGGACTGATGTAGGCATGGCAGGGAGCAAAAACTTCTTGATTGATGATATCACAGTGAGATGCATACCCAGCTAAGAAAAGTTGACATCGGTTTAGCCAGATCCATTTTAAAATAACAGTCAAATGGATTGACAGAATTTTAAAACCAAACAGTTGTACAACAAAAACTTGTATACAATGTCTTTCTGCAAATCAGTATAGTTTATCACTGGTATTTTAAGCAACTCCCTCAACAGAAAACTCCACCAAACACAAAAATAATTATATAAAACTACTTATGCCTTCCTATAGTAGTGCAGGAAATTAAACAGAAAAAAAAAAAATCTTTCAAAGAATTAGTTAGAAGAGTCCTCCAATGCTTGGAATGTTTTTTCCTACTCGATGTTTCATTTACCTTTGAAATCAGAAATGGCCATCTACTTCTTGGACTGTGGACTCAGAAAGCATTGCAAACTGGAGCTGAGGGGTATACAAATCCCAAGCTGGCCATACACCTGCTAACACCCTCCCTGTGCCGCTGAAACGTACTACCACCACAAGCGGTGAAATATCTCTGGAACACCATAGTGTGGATCATACCGAAGCCTATTGTACTGCTAAAAGAGTGTTCCTACCCTTCAGCCTCCTTGCTCATTCCCACAAACACACACTGAAACAATTTGTGGAGCCTCTCAGTAACTGAGATTCAGGGAGTGAACTTGACTTGGTTGAAAGGTAACCTGGCAAAATAAGTAAACAAACAATCATTTCTTTTTCCAATTAATCAGATTGAGATCACCATAGGTCTGGAAGAACACTCCCACTGGTTCAGTACAGGCGGTAGTATGGGGCAGGACCACCTACTCAAGGACTGATTTTTCATTGATGATTACAGGATCAAAGGAAAAATCAGGCTGGGAAGGACCTCAGAAGATCATCTAGTCCACCCTTCTACTGTAAGCAGCTTACATTTACGTCTAACCCCACCTTCACTAAGGAAGTACAGAACTGAAGGTGAGACATGAGGTATCTTGGAAAGCAGCTAACATGGCTGAGATGTACTGCTTTAGAAGACAGCCAATGCTGAAGGCATAAAAAGACTTAGAATGCTCCAGATTCTTCAAGGTTTATGGTTATTTTAGGCTTGCACCCTCAGGCTCTAAATATGGCCAAATCCCACATCCCTAGACAGGCATTATGTCTGAAACATTAAAAACATTAGACTAAATTCTGTCAGAATTGGCAAGTACTGTCTGCTCATTGTCTCCATTAATTGAAAATAACAGCAACATGGAAAGGAGGAGACAGTGAAAGTTCAATGCAAAACATATGCATGTCAACCAGCCAAAACTAAATCTCTACTCCGGAATTTGAACAAATCCACAGATCCGATTGTTTGCATCATGTTGTGTCAGAGACCATAGACTGGAGAGTAAGAAAAGTTTTTAATGCAACTTAAGCAAACAGAGAAGCTAGAGACGGGACTTATGATATGATATGAACACTGTCTCAACAAGATGCTGTCTCTTGTACTTTCTCTGTCAATATACAAATGTGCATCATGTCTATTAATTGGAACAATTTACAGGACTACAGATAATGAAACCCAACACTTTGCATGTTTAATAACAGCAGAATTTAGGACTCATGGCCAGTATGCTCAGCATTGAATGATCAACTAGTTTGTATTTATGAAGGGCTTACCTGAAGTTACATGCTAAATGCATGGAAAGAATGGTCTTTGCCAAAAAAAAAAAAAAAAAAAAAAGGAAAAGGAAGAAAGGAATGCACATCTAAAACTGAAGTTAAAATACATAGACATAGTCATTAATGAACAGGAAGTAACATTGCAACTCATTCACAGACAAAATAAAAATGTCCCATAATAGTACAGCTAATTCCAGACTCCTATGTGAAAACATACCATTTTGTTGATTAACGTTGCAAGGATCAACCACAGGAATATTGATAGGCACGGAACAAGCTGAGGAAACCTTCCAGGCACTGGCATGAAGTTGTGGGGTCCCTTCTATCATTCCTGATGGAGAACTGAAATGGAAAAGATCAATATTGCCAGTGTCCTGCTGACCTTATGGACTATGTGGCTGAAGATGCAAGGACATCAAAAAGACTTGGATGCATAGTCACATTGAATGTTCAATGTGTCAAAAGAATTTCCAGCTGTGAGGTATAAAATAAGAGAGGGCATGTGAAGTTTTTTCCTCAACATTTTACTTATGCAAAAATATTCTTACAGAGCCTGTTGTCACTTTTGCTTAATTCAAGTACTCTGAAATCAGTTAGAGAAGGCATTAATGACAGCAGAATTCAGCCTTTTTTCAAGTACATACATTCAGTGAAATGTCAAAAATTTGACCCACTATCTAATTACAGTACTCTGTAATTAGGGGGGCTGTTTGTGTTTTGGTACTGTTTTTCACCAAGTATTTTCAAAGCATTTATTATTGCTTTAAAAGTTGTGATATTATAGCTTGGAAGAAGTGAAATCAAAGAGTAAGGAGTGTGCTCTTCTAATTAAATTATTGCAGTGGTTCACAATTAATTATTTTTTTCGATTAAAATGAAGTGTAGATAAAAAAATCAAGCAATAGTAATTGTTAATCAGGTGAGGATGCTACTAGTATTGTTGCCCACTCTTTTTTTCAGTGATCATGTATTCGCTCTGATGCCGAAGGAGCAGCAGGGAGTAAAAAAAGTGCATTCAAGCAATATCATCAACCAATAACTTTTATAAATAATATGGTAATCTCTGAGAATGATTTAGCGAAACATCTTACAATTACTTAGGTACCTTTATGAACTGCATACTTTAATTGTAACTAATGTTTTAATTAAGAGATTTTGTATTGATTAGTATCATAAAGTATGAGTACACTAATGAAATTAAATAATCAGATTATTACATTCAACAAAACATTTCACTTGTTGGTAAACACAGGTTAAATGTACAATATACAACTTACAGAAAATCATCTCTTAAGTTCCCATTGTATGTTCCACATAATCCTAATGTTCTTCTCTTCCATTCAACATCAACTTGAACATAGATTCTCTCTCCATCTTTAGCAAACAGTATCTTCAAACCAAAACTAGTTTTCAGTTGAACAAACAAAGAAGATATATTCTGAATTTCAAAAGCCCCTGCACATAGCAAAAGCAAAAGAAAAACAAAGTCACCGAAATGCAACTTTCAGGTTGTATCAGTTTATGCCCAAAACAAAATAGATTTTGAAAACTCTGAAATTGAGAAAATGAGAAACTGTGCACAACCTCATCTGCAGCCAAATAACCTCACCCGTTCTCCACCTGAATTTATGAGACTACATATCTTTTTCATTAGCAACACAAATCAGGAATTGCAACTACCGTCAGCAGTAAAAAATCTCTCACCTTTCTGTACCTGTGAGTTATCCAGAAACCCCTCTCATATTTCTATTTTTTTCAGAAGAAAGCAATGCAACAGCATACCTCTAGCAATGAGAAGACAAGACAAGAAACTACTTGTTTCTTAGCCCCCAGGGATGTTAAAAGATTAATGAACAGATGCCTGTAAAATGTATTGCAATCTTCAGATTGAAGGTTCTCTTTTATTACTATTGATACAACATCAGTATAGTTCTTTCCTTTGATTGTATGTGAACTAAGGCCCTATCAAATTCCCAGCTTTCCTTCCCAGCAAATGCATTATGTGAGGAAATGGAGATTTCACAGTCACAGCGCTCATTTGCTACACATTGTCGGGCTACTTGCAGCTGCGGGCTTAAAGCAGATCTACCTTCACGAGGCAGCCTCTACGTATGCACACACACACACACTTAGCTGCACAAACTGAGAAGAGGCAGACAAAATACTTCTATGAGCTTAAAGATGTTCTCAGCTGATGAGACAATTGTCAAGAATGTGACATCAAAACATTTGTCATAGAATATACTTAAAGCATAACTGAAACTATAACTGATCTGTGAAACTCATTGCCATAGGAAGCTACAAATAACTAAAACAGAACTATGACTGGACAAATTCAATGAAGAAAGGGCATAGCTGCAACCACCAACACAGAAATCTCTAAGTTCTGTTTTGTTAGAGACTAGGAAAGAGGAACTACCACTTTGCTCTCACTGAAAGAGACTAAAAATCCAGTAAGAATTCACTACTGATCTCTGTTAGACACAAAACTGAGCAGTATCATTTCCACCTACTGTGCTTAATTTTATAATACGCTTTTAAGGTTGATTTATCTTACTATCCTTTCAAAAAAAGCGAAGTAATCTGCCTGAAATCACAATGTAAGTCAACACTGAAATGAGAGTAGATCCTGTAGAACACGTGGTTCCTTTTCCATCCCATTTATTTCAAAAACCTTTAATCAAACCTTTAACGTCAGCATCAAGATGATTTCCATCCTTTCTTCACCTCCCTTTTCTTACCTACACCCCACTAAACACATCAAAATGAGTGGAATTTCTAGGCACTTGGTGAGATAATAAATACAAAGCAATAAGGACATAAAAAAGAACTCTGTTTCACAGGCTGAAAAAGTACATTTCTAGAACCATTGCTAAGGTTATAAGAAGTAAGTTATTGTACATTTTGTAAGATAATTTTGAATAAATCCTTTTTTAATAGACACATATTATTAAAAAGCTTTGGAGCATATACAAGAAAGAATTTGAACCCTGGTAAATTTGTACGCCACGCACTTCTTACCATTAAGGTTAAAAACTTGGTTAGGGCCAGTTTGGACTTGACCATATCTTGTGAGAGTTACTTGTTTGCTCACATCATCTTCGAGAACTAGTGTTACAGACTCAATGCAGGCGTGATCAAAGTTCTACGTAGAAACAAGTTTCACCGTTAGAAACAGGCAAAGACATTACTATTACCATGGAAAGCAAAACCAAACAAACAGGGAGAGAAAGCAGTTGTACAGAAAGAAATACAGAAATACCAGAACTGTCTATCAGGTAAATCAGTTGTAGATTATCACTCAAAGCATTAAACAGAGCACCCAAAATTGTATGTAGAATATAAGATAATATTGTATATGAATATAAGGCAAGGAGAGTGCACTTTATTTATTATGGCAGTGTAGCAGTAAGTGGGCAAAGGTCCCCAAGTACTCATGCTGGGTTCAAAAAGCCATACTTGTGTAGCCACCTTGGGTACTCCTCAAGGCTGGGTTAACCAGAGTCTAAGTCAATCTCTATCAAGCTGGTACAACCAGAGCCCAAACGCAGCAAGCAGAAGAAACTAACTACTTGAACCTACATGAAGGTGCCTCTCTTTTACCTTGACACCTAGTCTTGATCTCTGACTGCAGACAAAAGAATATAGTTTCTCCAGCATTATACTAAAATAATTTCTGAATATCTCTTTGGAAAATGGTGACTTGTAAACTAACTCACACTCATCATTTTAAACTGCTATCCGGGCAGAATGCAAGTACAAGACAAAAGCTGACATATAACCAGCTTAAGCTCCCCAGGGTCCCTATGATTTTACCCAGGAAATTTCCAAGGTGCCTGGAGTTTTGCTAAGGGTCAATTCCAGTAACATCCTTGTTTCTCAGTGGCTACCTAACCAATCACTTAATACTGAAGACCACCTGAAACGCACAAATGTGAATCTCAACACTTATGCAGGAGTAGAGGGTGCCAACAAAAAAGCAGAGGCATTAGCCCATAGTCTGAAGGAACAGGAGAGACAGCCCCACAGTTGGGCAGCTTCAGCGCATCATTCCCTGCTGATGAGGTATCCCACCCCCCAACACATGGGAGGCTGTGAGTCACAGCCTCAGAGACTTCTGCTGAGAGCCTAGGTGACTAATAGCGTGATTAAATCCACTCTTGTAGATAAGTACTTTTTATAAGCACCTCTGTTGGTAAAGCCTGTTGTTGGACACTTGCCAAAATACTTTCAAACAAATATGTGTGGTGGCTAGTCTCTTTAATAATTTCTAAAATGCATTCTTCCAACAAATTAAATAATTTATCAAATAAAAATCCAAAGCTATCAAAAAAATATCACTTGCCTATTTAGCAGTGTATTAAACCTGTTCAGTGGTGCCAGAAAGAGCTTTCCTAAAGGCTGAGACACCTGTTTGTACCATAACCAATGACATTTATTTCATGTGCATAAATGAATAACTGTTCAGACTTTATCCCTCTAAAGATGCAATTGATTTTACAAAAGGCAATACAACATGTAGCAATACAGCTAGTTACAAAGAAAAAAAAAGCTGTAAAATGGTTTTATTATATATTTTTCTATTAAACATAACCCAATATTTTACAGGAGAACCTATACAAGATTTCCTGTAAAATGGATGTATGTGTTTTTTGTGAATGTTCAACAAAAATGTGACTTACTTGTCCACAAGGTGCTTTCTGCAAAGTGATCGTGAATTTGTTTTTCCCGGTGCCTTTTACCAAAATGTACTGGCAAATCCCAAGAAAAGTAAAATGACGTCCATCAAATGTTGTGAAATGAGAGCTACCTGTGATGGAGCACTCAGCTTGAGAGAAAAAGGATAAATAAGAATGTTCACTTGCATAAGAACGTAGCAGTACTCTGTCAATGACAGAAGAGAGATAAATAAGAAATTCTTCTCCCCATTTCTAAGCACATAATCCAGGTTAACTTTAATCTATCTATTATAGTACTTGGAAATAAAAAATGCTATATACATCTATTTCCATCAGAGACTATCTCACGTTGCACAGGCCACTGTGCAGCATCTTTTGGTTCTAATGAGATGCCTTTGAGTTAAGAGTTTGCTAAAATACAGAAGAGCTTTCACTTACTACAACTCTAAAGTTTCCTAGAATCTTTCTCAGCATCTTGTGGCACAACTGGTTATGAAAGCTCCTTCCTTCTAGGTACTATGGCACGGCTTTTTACTGCAGGTATGAAGAGGCTGCAGGTGTCTGTCCTCAAGGCACAACTATTTTCTTTTTTAAGTTCAGATGAGGAGTGAGCTATTGAAGCAACTCTCCGGTGCATCCCCATTTACTACACTTTCATTCACACCACGGGGCAGTGTCAGGGCACGTGAATTTCATTTTGGCTGCAACTGCTGCAGGAGGTGCTCTGCAGGAGCACATCTAACCTGCTTCTCCTACTACAAGGCATTTAGTCCCTAGGGCCAGACTAGAGTAGTCATAATTAAGCCCTGACATGCACACACAACACACACAAGACGTGGAGTGGTTCTCAATGTCAGCTGTTTTACACCATAGATCCACCCTGTCGAGCCTTATTTAGTGACTGTTAGGCCTTGTTTATTACCTCATTCAGAGAGGGCTCCTCAATTTGTAAAAAACTCTCTCTTTCAGAAGTGTCACAGTATACTCTTGTCTAATACACAGAACTGTCAAGAGGGTTTCACTACATGACTACTGCTTGTTCCTCTGAGTGACTCGTTACAGAGACATGTAATATTTAAAGTTAAAGATCATTATCCAGATGGGAACTGCTGTTACAAGGGAGGAAATATAGCACACTGAGCATCAGAATGATGCTTTCCTTATGATTTGCATTGCAATTCCACCTAGAACTGAGAAGATCCTTATACCTGGTCCAGATACTGCACAGGCAGTACTACTACTGAAAGAAGCCGCCTGCCTCAAAGAACATAGAGAGTAAATAGGAGATAGAAAAAAAGGGGTGGGTGTATCACACTGAGTTGGCAAAGCAAACGGGAAAGGGTAAAATGAGCATGGTCAGGCAGTTAGCTTCACCCCAGCTGGCCCACTGCTACTCTCAACCTTCATCTGATTAATCCTTCTTCTTAAATTAACACCACAAGCCGTTAGATCGCATTTGGTTCTGTTGTTTTCTGAAAAGTAGATCTCTTATGTTCATTGAGGAGAGAAAAGAATAGTGAAATACATATACCTGGGCAGTCATGATCAGTGCAGTTCCAAATGCCACCAATACAAATGCTAAAAAAAAAAAAAAAAATAAATATCACAAAACACAGAAATTCAGTGTTCTGATCTTGAGCAAAAAGACAAGCTTTGAGGTAATTAATATGTTTTGAATTCACCCTTTCCATAGAACAGCCTGCATATTTTAATGACACACGGGGCCCAGATTGTAAAACACAGATACTAACTATTCTTTAAAATGTAAGTGTGACTATGATGTTAAACTAACTACAGGCAACAGTCACAGAAAGAGGAAACACAGACATGAGGCTTTCACATACCAGTTGCTACATTCTTGTTCAATTTTTGATCCTACAGGGAAGGCAGTTCCGTGATAAATACAAGGACAATTTGACACAGAGATACAAGTTCCATTTTCCATAATGAGGCCTATTGGGAGGCAAGTTAATAAATGAGACAAAAAACAAGTTAATGAACTCTGATCACCGCTTTTCTCCTATCTGACTCAAACAATTAAATCTGCCAGAAGATGATCTCATCAGTCTTAACCAGGAACCAGTAAAAAGAGTCACCCAGGGAATGCAGAGAGCTCAGTGATGAACAGTGAAGCTCTCTCAAAGCAGTAGCCACCCTGAATAGTTGCTTTGAAAAATGTCTGCCTTAAGCATGTAAAACTGTACAGACTCAAAAATTAAAAAATTCTGAGATCACATATCATTCTGTCCTTCTAGAACAGGACTGTTCATAGTCTAACCTCTAATTCTTATTGAGTACAGGTCTCAGGAAGTTTCTTGTACAGAGTACAATTTGTTTAAGCCAAATCTCAATAGATTTTTGAATAATTATAATAAAGTAAATTAAATCTATGCAGTATCTTATTGTAGAAGGCATTAGTGGTGACTCCAGATTTTAACTGATATTTCATTTGTAGCCACGTTTGTATTGTAGAGAAATATTTAATGCTCAATAAAAGGAAAAATCACAGTGAGAATAACAACAGCTAGAGCATAACTTATAATATTCATATTTTCTGGCTTTAACTTCAAGCAAACTCTATTTAGACTGCTAGATATTAGCTTTACACATATTTTTTCACATTAAATTGACAGTACTTACCATCTGGACAGTAACAGCCATCTAAACAGTGTAGGTTGCTGCCAAGACAATCTTTCTCAAATGTGCAGGTTGGTGGACAACAACTGATACAGTCACGGTGTACAAAGCTGTCTTCACACTTCTCAGCTAAAAAAATACATGGTACATTGAACATTAGTGCAATTTCTCTTTCCATACTGTAGTACCCCTCTCTCTCAAATAAAGAGTTGTGCAGTACTTCTGGTATAGGTAATTATTCAGATCAGGTACAATGGATTGATTGGAGAGGTTTTAACTAGTGAAATGTGGTGAATCTCTCACCAGTATTTAAGTCTTTCTTTACCAAATTCTTACATCACCCCTTCAAAAGAAGTCATAGTTTCTGTGACAGGAGAACATGCACTCATATCTCAACTAGTTCAAAGTCTTGTGCAGGAGCCTGAACTGAAATTGACAGGTGTTGGTGATAACTAGAAGGAGCTAGCTGGACTGTATTCATTCTGTTACGGGGCCAGTGGAGGCTGAAAGGTCATCTGGGAAGAGGGGAAACATCAAACCTCCACAGACATATGTTCTTCATCCTAGAATATGATCAGCACACGTGATATTTCAAGCAATCTATGGAAACATTATTTTTGTAAGGATCTAGATCACATCACAATGGAACTGAAATATTCCTCTCGCAAGTCACTGACTTCATTGCTCGTCAGCAGTAGTGAAGCTGGTTGATCTACTTCATGAGTTCTATGGGGTCAAATGTTGTCAAGATGGAATTATTTGAAATGGATACATGGGATATCTCAAAGGTCACAAAGTATGCTTTGTTAAATTGTCTTACTACAGGCAGGAAAGTCGTCCCTCCAGTCCCGCACTGGGGAGCCAGCGTGCGAGCACGCTCTAGCGTACTCTGTCACTGCCCTGCAGTACGTTTCATCATCATCCGCTCTGAAATGATAAAACAAGGAAGTAACAAAAGAACTCAGATCCCATCTACAAATCTCTACCACAAGACACTGAGCAGGATACTTCACACATAGCTGACACCACTCAGTCATAACAGCACCCAGTGAGGCAAGCTCAAATTTTATTCAGATGTAAGTCACGAAAGATGAGATACCACCAACTTTTTGTTACCATGGAAGTCCAACAAGTCCCATCACTCACCATGGGGGACTTGATGCCAAAATAAACTAGTCGTAACACAACATTTCTATTACAAGCATGACTGTGACAGATCAGCTGAGTTTGTCTTTCAGCACACAAGATCGTGCTTCCAATATTAATGGTCTTAAGAATATATTAAATTCTGTTTGTATTCTGCTTTCAACACATCTGTTATCAAATCAAACACCACTATATTCTTTGTTACAGTGATCACAGTCTCTCCAGCTCTCCTTATCTAATCCAATTAGATGGGTCTTAATAGAAAGAATACTTGGCATATACTATGGCCCCACAAGAAGCTTCATAAACTGACACTAAGCCACAAGAAGAGAGGTCTCTTTTATAAACAAAATAAGCCCAAACTAATGAGGTTCTGAGACACAGAAACTTGCTTCAAGGTTTTTAACATTGACACAGTTCTCATCAACATAGGGCATGTTGGCAAAAATCCAATCCACCTTAACAGCATGACACTGATTCAATATCACATTTGAAAATTTCCTTTTCATTATTCTTCTTTTGCTAAGACAAAGTCACAATAAACTCCTGACTTACACAGTGACCATACACAGGTCATCTCTTCTCTGAACAAAATCAAGGTACAAATCATAAACTTCAGGAACCACACTCTGGAAATTTGCCTACAAACTCAAATTCTTCCATCTTGACTTGATGGCAAGGTGGAAAACTGAAAATTCATCAAGATGAACTAACAAGTTGTAAGGGATGCTACTGAGTGATTCTTGCTTTTAGTCTTGTGATCCTTTCTGTATGTTTTTTATTAAATTGATGATATTCTGAGAAAGCCATAATAGTATCTGGCAAAAAAAAAATCTGCTATTTATCACAATTACTTCTTAATTTAGAAACCCTACTAAAAAGGAAGTTTTAAGATGCTCAGTCATTTATTCAATTAACTCTGGAGCACCAGTTTAACTTGAATTGCTGTCAAAAACTAAACAGAAGTCTGGAGAGCTAAGCGAAAAATACCAGGGTGCATATAATGCCAGCAGCTAAGGAGGTATAACACCCTCCAAAACCAATGAGAGTTGAATTTCTTCGACAAATCTGAATTTAAATAAATAAATTAATTTTTAAAAATTCTAATAATTTGAACCATCATGGTTGCTCATGAAAACAGTCCAGCTGTGTCAGACAAATGGTCCTGCTCCTCCAGTATCACTAATACTTCCCACAGGTACCATCTCCATATGTTTTTGATTCTGGACCTCCAGATAAAGGTTTCTGGTTTTTTGTGATTAGCAGTTAACTGTTCCTTTTTAGTTGGTAGTGATTCTCCATGGATTTCTCTTCCGTGTATTTGACTGGTATTTTCTTGAATCCATGTAAACCTTTAGAGATCAAAATATCCCTTTGGCAGGCTGGTTCTGTGCCCTTTGTTTCCATGCTAAATCAGCTATTGAGAATCCCCATCTCTTTTGCTTTGAACTTGGTTCCTCCTAACTTCCCTCAACGCTGCACAGTTCTGGTCTCAAGCAAGAGTAAGCATTCACATCATGTTGAAAATAAATACACAAGAACTCCAGTCTTACCTGCAAAGATCATTCATACAGCTAGAAATATAAGAATATGGATCTATGCTTTCATGACAGCTGAGAAAAGGAAACTGTAGGAATATTTGGCACTTGAAGAATATGTCCTGTGCATTAAGGAGAATCAATGAATGACAGTTAGCAAATACTTTCTGAACAAGCATAATTCTTTTTACCTTTGTTTCCCTATATATAGTGTCATTTATATCCCTATTAAAATTTTATAATCTCATAGCCTTAATTTATTATTATGTCTCCTTTGTTGTTCTTCCTAAAATTTGTTCTCTCTGCCTAGACTGGTTTGGTTGCATGCTGCTCCTAAACCAGCTGAGATGAAAGAGTGTGAAATGACAAAAAAGGCATTTTGTTTCAGTGCAGCAGCTGAGCATGTTACTTCTGCAGTATTTCACAATTTCCCAAATAATGATGCCAGGACAGGAAACTTAAACCAAGTTTAATGCAGCAATGAAGAGCTCTGCCAGTAGACCTGTGCCACTTGGCACATCTTATCTGAGCCTTTGTACTTTTAAGCTAAGCATCTGAAGATCTTCAGACATTCCCTAGCAACAGTCCTGATATGAATCTTGCCTGTCTCAAAGCCTCAATGCATCTACAGCTATTTTCAACATGATGTATATTGCTAGATTCTTGAACCACTATTAGGCAGTGAAGACTAAGAAAATATATATATAATAAACATGATTAATTTACCTCAGTGAGTTCTGTGTTAGCTGAGCAAGGACTGGAAAAATCTGAGGCAGTAGATACACAAACTACATCATCTGAGGTTTGCACAACCCAACTATTTGCAAATTCAGCAATATCTTCTGTATATTCACCTACTGCATGAAAACATCAGAAGAGCAACCAGGAAAAAAAAAAATCATCAACACAAACACAAAAGACAGCTTGGAAATTTCAGGTAGTTTTTCAATGTGTTCATTACCTCAGTTACAGATACAATCGAAGTATGGGTAGCGTAGAAAAATGGGGTTTGTTTGTTGTTTTTTTTTTTTAATTTCAGGTAGCATTTTATACTACATTTAAATGAAAAGATTAAAAAATATTCTGTTTGGCATTTTTATGTGCAATCATTGAATATTTTATAATAAATATACAAATAAGGACAACAGTAATGCTTTAAATACCAAAGAAAAAATCTATTTCTTTAAAACAGCTTAAGGTTTTCATCATGTTTCATTTAGTACTATTATCTTTTTCCCTTGCTGCAGAAAAGACCTACAACAAACACACCACTACATGCCCAGTTCTCCTCCAGCTGGAGCATGGGAGAATTAATGAACTAAATGCATGACTGGAAGTCATGGCAACAGGCTGAGGGAGGTATACGAACATACAAGAAGGTTGGCAGTAAAGAAACAGAGCCAAAAGTTCCATATTTTTTCAGCAAGAACTAAAAACTACATTTTCTCTTTGTTCTTAAGTATATTTAAAAGGGTATATTGCCTCCACCTTGAAGAATCTTACAGTAATTGGTATGTTTGCTACAGTTGTCTATATCTGTGTATGGTTAGGAGATTGGATGAAATGAAATCAGCTACAGCCTTTTTCACAGAGTTGTACTATCCAAAACTTACTCTAACTTCTTCCAGCACAAGATGTACAAAATTTGACACTCTGCAATGTGGAAAGCCCCAAAGCACACTAATCAGATATCTGTACTTGATTCTCCACGAATAAACAAAGATAAGATCCTAACCACTAGTCTATTTTACTTAAGGGCCAGGGGGGGTTAAAACATTTCTTCCTCTCTGACAGTACAGTTCTTTATGCAGAAAACCCTTCCCAAACATAAAAAGCTGGGTCCTGATCTAGAGATAAACCTGTTGGCATAATTCTGCTTCTGCAAAAACTTTAAAAATATTTTATTTACATTTTGCCATGGCTTAAAAAATTTTCTAAGTCCTCAGAAAAGGCCACAAAATAAAATTATTGTCCTTGAACCTTGCTCCCATTTAATGCCTTTATTGTCCTTGAACCTTGCTCTACATACAGATACAGCTTAGTGTATTAAAACAATATGAAGATGCCATTAAGGGTGAAGATAAGGAAAGAGAAAAAAGGGTTTGTTTTTAAACTGTGCTTTCAAATGGAGTACTAAATGCCTCTCAGCTACTTGTTAATTTGGGGCATTGCAAATAGAGAGCATTCCCAGAATGAAAGAATCACATAATCTTCATGGTTGGAAAGAACCTCTGAGATCATCGAGTCCAGCTAAACACACACAAAAAACCCTACAGTCTTGGCCATTAGAGCATGCCCTGAAGTGCCAAGTCTACATGTTTCTTAAATACCTCCAGGGATGGTCACTCAACCACCTCCCCGGGTAGGCTGTTCCAGTGTCTGACCACTCTTTCAGTAAAATGGTTCTTCATAATATCTAATCTAAACTTCCCCTGCCACAAATTCAGACCATTTCCTCTGATCCTGTCATTGTTCACTTGGGAGAAGAGGCCAGCACCCACCTCTCTACAACCTCCTTTCAGGTAGTAGTAGAGGGCAATGAGATCTCCCCTCAGCCTCCTCTTCTCTAAGCTAAACATGCCCAGTTCCCTCAACCCCCCCTCATATGACTTTTCTCTAAGACTCCTCACTAGCTTGGTGACTTTCCTCTGGAAACAATCCAGCACCTCAATGTCCTTGTAGTGAGGGGCCCCGAACTGAACACAGTACTTGAGGTGAAGCCTCAGCAGCACCTAGTACAGAGGCAGGATCACCTCCCTACTCCTGCTGGCCATGCTATTCTTGATAGCCAGGAATGCTGTTGGCCTTCTCTCCTGGTACCAAGGTCAGGCTGATAGGCCTGTAGTTCTGCAGATCCCACCTTCTTGTAGGTGGGCATCACATTATCCACCCTCCAGTCATCTGGTACCTCCCCTGTTGACCAGGATTGTTGACAAATGATGGAGAGAGGCTTGGTCAGCTCTCCTGCCAACTGCCTGAGTACTCTTGAGTGAATCCCATCTGGCCCCATAGACTTATGTGTCTAGGTGCAGAAGCAGATCATTAACTACTTTGTCCTGGATTATGGGAGGGATTGTTCTGCTCTCCATCCTTATCTTCCAGCTCAGGAGGCTGAACACCCTGGGGGTATCTGGTCTGACTATTGAAAACAGAGGCAAAGAAAGCATTAAGTATGTCAGCCTTCTCCTCATCCTTGGTTGCATTGTTCTCCCCCGACACATCCAGTAAGGGATGGAGATTCAGACTCCAGAAGACTCAGGATAGATGTAAGAGCTTTCCACCCACTCCTGGGGGAAGTAGTTTACCTGGGGGAGACATATAATCCTGCCAGATGATTTATAAGATTTGGAAACAGTAATAGGTCGTGGCTTAGAAGTAATTTTAATTAGCTGTCTGTTCTTGTAAAGGTATTAGAACTCATGCTTTGCACTTGCATGGAGCCAAGGCACCATGTTACGCAACTGGTTCAAAGTTAAAATGATTCATAGCACTCTTGATTGCACAGTAAAATAATGCTATCATTTCTGATAAAGAAAAATGTTAGAATAAATTATGATGGTGAAGAAATGCCACTCTGGAAATAAGAAAGATAAGAGTTGGAAGTCTTTTATGACAGATAGTAGATAATATTTGTATAATATAAACAAATAATATTTAAAGATACTGAAATTACTATATTTTAGAGATCACATGAATTCATTATCTCCTCCAAACTCCATTTTTCTCTATTATTACAGATGTCCAGTTTTAACTAGTTATTAAACATACTATAATCTAGTGTGCAGAAGTTAATGCATGGAACAGGGAATTTACTGCTTTCATGGCAGAAGAGGTATGAGAAATTTATATCAGGCAGATTTTTAAAGGCTATACAAAGTTAGGTACAATGTGTCTTCCCTTATTTAGAAAGTGAAATATCTCTGCTATCAGTCATAAAACAGAAAAACAGAGGAGGGGAAATAAATTACAGTGAGATAACTTCCGTGATTTAAGATTATGTAGGGCCACAGGACTAGATTCTCTCAGAAATTAACAGTAACAGTAAAAGTCCTATCTTTGTCTTTGTCAGACACTGAGAAAAATATTCCTCATATTCTCAAGCTTGTTTGGCTTTTGGCTGGTTGTTGGTGGGTTGTTGTTTTTTTTTTTTACATTAGTTGCAAGGAGGACAAAAATCTCTATAGACTATGGAATATTCGACCAGATTAGCAAGTAACCTCTGCCTCAGACAGAGCACTGGGCAACTCCTCATTCTACAAGGTAATCAGATGCCCACAATACACCATACCAATAAAGAGATGCAAAGAATTCCCTAGCAACAGCTTTGAAACATATTTCAACTAGCATTTTTATGATATTCATACAAATTAATAATGTGAAATCATGCTTTTTCCAAATATTAATATGTTGGCTCTTCTCTCCTTCTCCCTCCATCCTTGAACACAGAGAAAACCACCAGCATTGGATTATTTATTTATTATTTGAAGGCACTTTCATCAGCTAAGATAAACATATCCCAAGCACTTTACTGAGCAAGAAAAGGCTTAAAATTACATATGAATACTGTCTTGCAATGAGGGGCCTTCCCTTAGCATCTTTAGTGATGAGGAAGAGTAAAGCATATATTCTATTTTCTGCTGAAATAACTGAAATGGGACTCTCTCTTTTTACTGTAGTATTTTTAAAGTGAACAGGGAAGTTCTTCACACAAGGCAAAGGTATATTTCTAAGGTCTTTACTTACTATTTTGCAGTATCAGGTCGTCATTTGTATTGCCATTAAAATTTCCACAGAGGCCACAAGGTTTTCCCTTATGATCTTCTGTCAGTTTAATGTAAATACCAGAGTTTCCATCCCAAGCAAGAGAAAAACCAAAGGTAGTCTTCACCAGAATATAGTCAGCCAGTCTCTCAACGAAAGCATTTCCGATTGTCTGAGGCAACAATAATCTGGAAAAATGCAGCCTGCTTCAAAGATCTCAGATGAGATGAGGTTAATGCTATAAAAATACCACACAAAACATCACCTTCTTACTCACTAAGCCCTTCTTCCCAAGTTTATAGAGTCAGCTCCATTCAATTCTTCATCATGTTTTACTATATTTTCTTCTGCTTACTTCTCTATATCAACCACCAAAAATGAATGCTTTTCTGCTATATACACCTATCATTTATACCAATTAAAAGCCTGAAAGAATAAAGCCTCTTCATTTTCAAAGTCCAGCACACACATGTTGAGGAGTATGTGGCATCAGGAGCATGCTGTATTGCACGAGGAGGTATGTGACACTATGACCACCAGCAGCCCTTCTGGGCACAGGATTCTCACTGGGCTAGACGTCTGCAAATAGAGGAACTTACAGTATAGAAATAATACCGTACATCTTCCCCCTTTGGCCAAAGACCACTGGACAATGATATTGCAGCACGGATCTCATTCTAGTCTTCCAAAGTTGCTTCTGTTGGGGTTACCAGCATCACTGCAGCTATCAGTCTCAGATACTAATGGCTATAGCATTACATTAAAGAGGACGGCAAGAATGCTTGGAGATAAAATGTTAAAACCCTCCATTTAAACACTTACCTGATTCCTTCTTTTCTTACTTCATGTCCTGAAATAATTATTTCTTCTTGGTTTGAAAAAAATAAGCTGACAGACCTCTGACAAGTATATACCGAACCGTCACAGTGAGGACTGTTATGAACCTTAGAGGGGAAAAATATACACGCAAAAAGAATACATGTTTGTGCTCAATAATTTCATGCATTTTTTCATAAATTCTTATATGATATTTTACACTTTTATATGCCAGTCACTGAAAGATCTTTACAAATAATACTTAGAATATAAAATTTCACCATTACAAAGACATGCAAAACTAGGAGTTCTTGCTACCCAATACTATAAATACAGCAAATGTTTAATAGTACAAAACATCATAAGGCCGTTTTTTAAATACTGGATGAAATACTCAGGTATTTTACATAGATGAACTTCAGGCAAACTGTATTGAGCTGGTTTTATAACTGCCAATGTAGGAGCTTGTTATTCGCCCTGAAGAGACATCCCTAAGTCTCTGTTTCTAGAGGCCTGATCTACAAGAGGTGACTACAAAGCAATACAAAACCTCAGTATAATACCAGAGTTCTCCATGCCAGCTGAGACTGGCGCCAGCTGAACTACAACATACCTTTCTGAACTACTCAAGATTTGTTGAGATTTTGGACTGCTCCTACAGATTACTACAGGTGTCTAATTTATGTGCATCTGCTGAAATCCACTTTGTGCTGGCTTTCCAGCCTTGCCAAGGTCAGGCTTCTCCCCATTATACATATATAACGTAGTGAGCCAGCATATCCGTTTGAGTCACGTTATCAGCTTCCCTAGTATGAAAAAAGTGATGGAAATACAAGTTTCCATCTGCCAGAGAGAGTAAAACGGTGTGTCTCAGATACTGACAATGTGTGACTTCCATGACTGCCCACTACTAGAGAGAGATGTTGAACAGATCTTAGATGCGTGCTTTCAGAAACGAACGCCATGCAACTCCTGTCTCAGTATGTCTATGGTTTTACGGTAGTGAAGTCAATCTCTCATAAAAAAATGTGTAATGAGACCTTCCAACAGGCATGATAAACCAGCATTCCTGCTTTTATAGTTTGGCAAAAAACAAGCTACCCTTAAAATTGGACTTCATTTACATTCCCAGCCTCTGGCATGGTAGAGCATGACTTATGCAGGAGGGTGCTTGTCCTCAGAGCTCACACAGCTTCCGTTGGCCAAGGCGGGCTCTCGAGACATGAAAACTGTGCATTCAGATTTACTCTGCCTAGTGCTAGGCATATGTGTCTCAAATTTCCTGTGCATATGCTCTAATCGATTGACTACTACTCAGTTTTGAATCACACCCAAATAGTCTAAGTAAGTTTTAAGCTCATACCTGCTCCACGAGCTTAAGCAAATCCTCAACAGCTTTCATTAATCTCAGTGGGCCTGAGCCATCCAAACCTATGGGATGCCCTAGACTACAGTGCTTCAAAATCACGTGAGATGATTTTAGACACTGAAGAGACAGGAGAATGCATTCTGAATCTTCGATACCTATCATTGCCCAAATTAAAACGTATACAAAGTTTAGATAGGTCAAATATGACCTTTAGCTCGCTCCCATGACTGTGTCCATCATCATTCCCTGAAAAATATTTTTCTTTCTGGTAGTTTCACTACCAGTTTATTTAACAGTGTTGTGAAGCTAAATAGATCAGTAACTAGGAGATATTTTCCCAATGTCATAATGGAGTCTGTAAAGTAACAGGAGCTATCATTTTTGTTGAAAAGATCTGTTGGTAAACACATACAGTGCTAATACATACTCAAATTAATCTTCCTAAACTGACACTTAATCCTGGAAGTAAAAACCAGTTACTGTTTCTTTGAGTGAAATAAACCAGGAAAAGCATTAGAGTTTTCACTTGTACAAAGAAAAATCACAAATCAATACATCATAAATGTTACTAGGATTGACAGATGGTTTCTATGTAAACCTGGCCCAATACAGAAACACAATCAAGGAAAATCAAAATAATTCTTGTGTTTTCTTCTCCTCTAGAGAGGTGGATTATTAAATCCAGAAGGACCATAATGTGAGGATTTGGCAAGATTTTGGGTGTCCATTGCCCAGTCTGTAGCAACTGCAGTGCTTCAACATTACTTACAACTTTTCTGAGTAAACATTTTCTGTTTTTAACAATTTGTTCCAACAACTGAGTGGTAGCTTCTCTCTTCAAGAGGAAATAGAATCCACTGAAATATTGAGTCTAGATTTTAATATAATCTTGAGCTTTGATACAGCATTTTCTGAAAACTCTTGAGCTTTGATACAGCATTTTCTGAAAATTCCTAAAAGATCATAGATGCACACAGAATCCAAGAAATTAAAATGAAATCGTAGAAGGCAGATATAACAGCGTCTCTCTATAACCTGGGTGAATAGAAATAGTAGTTTTAATGGCAGATTTATCTTCACTAGATGTTATCATCTGGGAGGAGAGGAGATCACATGTTTATAACTGAAAACTAGTCCTTGAAGCAGAAATCAGCATCTAGGTCTGACCTTGCTCCTGTGAGTACTGTGACTATCAGGTCTCAGAATTAGGACCCCTCTTGTCCCCTCTCCCCTACCCAAACAGCACCAAATGCCAAATCATTGTGTAAAATGATTTGGTGTAAACACTAAATCATTGTGTAAAAAGTAACATAATGAGCTCATATCCTCTCTCCACAGTAATCAACAGCCTGATAAATCGGGCAGCTTCCTCCAAAGAGAGTATAGCTTTGAATTCTGCCTGACCCAAAGCCATTAACTATGGATACTCGTCAATTTGAGGAAATTACTAAAAAGAGTGCCTTCCATACATAGGTCAAGATGACAGCTTTTCAGCTGTTAATCTTCTCTGCATGACATCGAGGTAATCCATAATTAGAACACAAATTCCCAGAGGGGACAGAATTTTCCATGGGCCAGGGAGGCAGCTCTCCATAGCATGCCGATGGCTGTGGAAGGGGTACAATACACTGGGGTGCTCAGCTATCAGGCAGGTGATAGCTGTTTGCACTTTACTCAGCAACTCAATTTTTTTACAGTCTGACAGCTCAAGTTTATTGAGTTTTCCAAGGTCTGCTTTAAGACCCACTTTTGTTCCCAGAAAGGAGAGATCAGAGATCCTTTTTAGAATAGGGGGAGTAAGAAATACTATTTTTAATATGCTGACTCTGTTGATTATCATTTCATCAGTGGTTTGAGTTACTGCACATAGGCTCAGACATTTTCCAGCAGCATAGTTTTATATTTAAGTAAGCAATGCAACAGTTTCATCCATTTATTGTCTCTCTACTTATTTTGCTTTCGATGAAAAATAAGTCCTGTAGTACAGGAATACTCAGAGTGTTATTTCTAGCGTGTGCTCACATACTTACCCAAACAGTGTACTGGGGTTCTGGAGTACTGCAGTCTTTTGCAAAAATATAGGAGCAATTTCCTGGGAAGTAGTAGTAGATGCCATCAAATGTTTCAAAATTATACTGTCCCCATGATTTGCAAATCCCATCTCGGTCCTTACCAGTGTTAGGTACTGGAGAGAACACACTGAGTTTACAAGAAGCACAGTAACCAAAAATTGACAGGCATCACAGGCATCTACAAAAGTAAGAGCTCAGAAAGGAAATTGGAGCTTATAAAAGCAATATGCAGCAAGATCAAGAGATAAGCTCTTTTTTTGCTTTAAATAAAGTCAAGCCTTTTTTTTAATCTTTTGGGCTGTTGTTTTAGACACGTGTGATCATTTTAAGTTTTTCATTTACTTCAGTGGAGACATTTTAATTATAAGTAGAGGCAGGAGAAACCAGTGCATAGAAATAGGTGGTAATTTTATTTGCAGTAAGTCACCGTTTGTTAGAAAAATGCAGTGACTTTTTCATTGTTCATCTAACTATAGGAAAGCTAGCCAGCTACTGATGGACTAGCCAGTGACCTAGCTGTTAGGTATCTATGTGTCATTACAGCCCAAGTGCTAAAATGTAGGCATTCCTGATGTTGTTCTATATTTATCTTAATGCATATCATTTTAATCCTCTTAGCCAGTAGACAGTCCTACTACAAAGGAATCACAAATGTGCTGTTAACAGTATTCATGCTATTAAAATATGTTGTTATTTATGATGTTTAAAACCTGCACTTTAAATTTTGCTTGAAGAGGCAATTTGACTCTTTTGGTCCCAAACTTACCAATTTGGCACCTGCTTCCTTGAGCCTGAAATAGCTGACAGTCACAGTCACCTGCCGCCGTGCAGGCTGCTCCATTAAGGCACTCCTGAGGACATGAACCTGTAAGCAAACATTAGTAGATAGTATTAAGTAGACATTTTAAGTAAATAGAGTATTTTGCGAACAGGCTGAGATCCACCTTAAATATGTTTATTGAAAAATCATAAGCAGCTATATTAGTTAAGAAAATTAACCAACAACAACCTTCAGTTTTTAACATTTACTTAATTTTATCCTTTGTGTTCCTTGGTAAAAAGAGAAGCAAGGTTCTCTCATTTGGTTTGAGACTTGTAAACTAACAAAGGAGCAAAAGGTCAACCTCCTCCCAGCAAACAAAAGGTCAAGTTCCCATGTAAAGAAATCAAATCCCAGTCCTGTTGATCTGGAAATACACAGGACACAGATTATTCTAATTGACCAAAATTCAGCACAATTTATATATATGTTCAGCTCCTCCCTTTTAAGCATTGCAGCAAAGGGTACATTCATCTTATGAACAGTCCAGAATATATAATTTACAGAGTCAAAACCAATTATAAATAACCTTCACCCATTTAAAAAAAAAAAAAAAAAAAAAAAAAAAAAAAAAACAACTCTGTTAAAGGGTTATTTCTGCTTAAGAAGTGACTGGAGTCAGAGACTTAAGATTCCATGGGAATGGTTTGGTTTATGTTATAATTAGTAATTGTTTCTAAAAAGTAGTTTCATTAAAGGGTTTTATAGTCTGTTTGGAAGCTAAGATCTCACTGCCATCTACTAACCATTCACTGAGGTGGGTCTAAATCATAGTTCCCCAAAAGTGGAGAAGAAAGGTAGTCCCAAGGCAAAATTTCACCAGTTTTTGCAGACGGTTGCTTTCTTTCTTGGGAGAGGATAACCCTAGATACAAACACTTACAGCCTTGCTGATTGAGATTAAAAAGCATTGCAAAAGGCAGGAAGTAAATGAAATAAACAGGGCCTTCCACTCCTAATGAAGCCATGGTAAAACTGCTAGTGGCATTAAATGGGAGCAAACCAGTACCTTTACAGTAAAGTACACACAAAAGTTACCAGCTATTCAGAAATATTCTGAAAAATATTCACTGTGAAAATTCCTTTCCATGCTCAATTTTGAATTTTTCCCATTTAAGCATTGCTTTCCAAACACACGCAGATACTCTGAAAATACTGATAAGGCAGAAAATACTTTTTATAGAACAGCACTAATGTGGAAAACCGTTGCCATTCAAATTGTGAACTGTAAAATTACATAATACATTTACATGGAAAGACACAACAGAAAGTACCTACTCAAGCTTACATATTTTCCAGGAAGGATACCAAAGTTCAGCTGCATATAATGAACTTTTCTGCCAAACAACTTCTGTAATTTGGACCTGCTTCACATGTTTGTACAGTGTTTAAAACCCTCCAGGAGCAGCTGCATGCTCATAGCCTGAGCACTGTCATCCCTTCACATAACCAGTTACGCACCTCATTTACTTACATCCTATGCCAAGGCCAGGAAAAGTGGCAGAAAAGAAAAATTGCAATGGAACTAAACTTTAAAAAAAAAAAAATATCGAAGTATTAGCTTAGTTAGCTGTTCAGATTTGGTTGTAAGGCACTAGTTTCAAAGTATAATTGTAACAAGAATTTAACATGCATAAAACCAGAAAATTAATTTTGATGGGGACATAATAAGAAGGGCTTTCACAATGCATGGTAACATGGGAGAGCTGGTCAGAAGGCAGCATTTTCAGGAGCATCGCTCCTCCCGTGGGTGAGGAGCACAGTACTGACCTCCTGGTGGACTCCGCGTCAGGGCCCCATGAAGGTACAACCGAGAAGAGGCAGATCGAATCTGACAGAGAAATATGAAAGCAAAATCAGGGTGTTTGTGCTTCACAAATGAGTTGATATGAGCCTGAGGCATTGCAGCCCAATGCTGGGTTAGGACTTTGAGGGTTATTTTAACACAGAAGAGCAACTTGCAGCTTGGCCAGCATATGGCAAAGCCATGGGCGCAGCAGGGGTGATCGGCAGCCTGGCATGGTGGAGAAGGCAGTGACCACGGCAGCCAGCACCATGGGAAGGGGAAGCACAGCTTTTGGGAGGATGGGGAATTATATAGCTAGACCATGAGATCACCAACAGCCTCTTTTCCATGTCCTCCAGATTACTAGAGCCAATCAAATGACTGGGGCTCCACCAGGGAAGTTTTTACATTTTTGCAATTTACATTTGGGAGAAAGAGTGAGGGAATGGAAAACACCTCTGCCCTTTTCAATTTGGTCAAATACCAATAGCTGGAGACCTTGGAAATGGGATATGTCTCCATTTTCTCCTCTCCCCTAACTTATGGTCTGTGTTGCACCCTGATCATCCTGTTGTGGCCACTCCAGCTGTGATGGATTTCATGTCCTCCTTGAGATCCTTCAGAATTGCCTTTTGGTTCATCCCAAGCAACAGAGGAGGCAGATCTGCCTGATCTGCTTCCTGTCTCGTTAAGGAACCAGGGAGCATCAGACTATAAGGAAGCCCTGTGTCTGACCCAGCACTCTGCTACTGCAGTTTGTCACGTCTCATTGTCCCTTCCAAGCACTGATGACATTCCAGGATGAAAGCACTCCGAGGTTTTTGCCCTCACTAGTCTGATCAGTCTAAACTAGTCTGAAAGTTTACCAGGGTGAAGTGCTAGGTAGATAGTTATTTCCCTCTTACACTTTTTCATGGCCAGTTTAAATTCTTTGGGTTTATAAAGTTTGGCCCTTTGGCTTAAATAGCTCTTCTCTGTGGTTTACTCTCTCCCTGATGTGCTATGAGTTAACAGCTACCCTTCTGTGCTCCCCACAGATGTAGACACTGGCCTTCAGCTGGACAACTAAGCAAAACACATTGTCTAAGCCTTCCCTTGCCAGCTAATGTCTTTCTTCCCTCCTGCCACCAGACATTCTCCATGTCTTCAGTCTGAACTAACGGATCTCAAGGAACAGGTTAGGGGAACTCTCACTAATGCCTCATACAGTGACATAAAAACTACCCCTTTCCAGCTGGAAATATTTTGTGGAATGCGTCCAAGTAGCACAATCTGTCTAAAATCAAGCCAAAATGGACTTATCAAATCGCCACCCGGAAGGCCCCCTGCACCGAAATTATTCCCGGTCTCCATGGCCCATCCACTAGACAGAAAGGCTCTTTTCCCTCCTGGCTCAACAAGACCCATTTCCACTTCTCGTTTTCCATTACTCTGAGCTGTCCTCCTCAGGAAAGCAGCTTTTGGCCTTTGTGTTATTTGGGGGAGGTTGGCTTCTATCAGAGGCTCCATTTGGCTGAGCACAGCGTTTGACACCAGCTACCTCCTGGCTTAGTCAGGAGACATTTAGATCTCAAAGGGACTCTGAGAAAATCATCCATGGTCAGGGTACAGGCTCCCCACAAGGCCATAAGGAGGGGTCACCTTGGGCTTCCCGGCTCCCCCCACTGAACGGGGCTATAACCCTTTCTTGAGCTCCATCACCTGAGGTGTGTACCAGCGGGGGAACCAGATCCCCCCGCTTACTATTAAATTTGAGCTCAACATCGTGTTGAAGCAGTGGTGGGGTGGGACGGTGGGAACCAGGGTCACCACATCACCATGTGCAGGAGGGAGGCTCGGAGGCAGTGCCACTCATTGTGCCTCTCACCAAACACAAACAGCTTTCCAGGGCGCTCTGTTCGCCCTGACAAAAGGTGTAGGCGTTGAGGTTTTATTTCCTGTGGTGTGCGTCAGTCGGCTCCTCAGGGTGGGTCACCCAGCGGGGCTTTGCTGAGGACGAATGAAGGCATGAGACCACGGGCTGAGGTGAGGGGCAAGCAGGTAGGGAACAGCTGCTCCTCCTCACCATCCTCCTGTTACCGCAGCCTGTCTCCCCACAAAGGCTCTTTTGTAAGGACAGCAAAGACCTGGAGCAGCAAAGGGGGTGGGTTTCCCCTCCCTCCCATTTTTGGAGGTATTACCTACCTCGGCTGTTACAAGATCTCTTTTCTGTCGAGTTGCATTAAACTCATTTCTGGAAGAAAACAAAAAGGATCTTGTATTATCAAAGGTCTCTGGAGCAACCTGAATAAGCAGCTCCCCGGAGAGAAGTGTTTCTCTCTGATTACCATCACTTTATCAAAGAGGTCTTTCTTGGGTTAACATTTAAAAAGGTGATTTTTTTTTTCTTTTTTTTCTTTTCATGGTCTCATTTTACAGAACTGGGCATCGCTCCCATCTCTGCTTGGAAAGGGAGGTACCTGCAGCTTCTGGGGAAGACGCAAATAGGCAAAATAAGCCCACATGACAGGATACAAAATTGTAAAGCAGCCTTATATTTACTTCATCTTGCACGTGAGGGGCTGCGAGTTCCCCCAGATGTTATTTGAATATACTGTGATGGCACTTTTAATAGCAAGAGATGACTATCCAGCTATAGCTGCCTTAAATTCGTGATTAAGTTTAGAAGCAAGGGCATCAAACTATAAAACATACTTTGTTTTATCAAGAGTCCAAGATGGCATATCATTTGACGTGCATGTGCATTCACTAGAGCTCATTAGACATCCGAAGCTACGTTGGACTAAATGCTTCCATTGAAATTGATGGCATAGTTCCCATTTAATTCAATGGGATCAGGAACATTCCCTAGTTTGGGGTTTGTTTGGATTTCAGCTTCTACATGAAAACTTGTATTGAAAATGTTTATTTTAAGGCTGTATAGCACTTACTTTTCTGTGCTTCAAATAGCAACTAGGATTTTATCATGCAATTAAAACTGTAGAAGGATAATCATTTAATGTGTTTTTCCAGTCATGAAATCATGATCTCATCCTGGTTTCATTCCATTATTCCTCTAAGCTTTCTCAAAGCCATAGAAGTATCATTTTTCATAAAGACCTCCATTTTTCAAACAGGGGACCCATGCCCTTTATGTAAATTCTTTGAAAACAGTTGTAAAGTTCTGAAAGTGTGTTATACATCCAACATACATGTACATGACATTTTAGATATCAAATTCAAGGCTATATTTTACTTTCTATCTGACACTGCGTCATGTTTATTCATTCTTGTTCTGTTTGCAAGACTTGACAAACAAGGAGTAAAATCTTACCTTGAAGTTCTTCTCAAAAGAGAAAGCTTGCAATAAGATCCTGTAGATTAAAAAGTCATCAAGTTAAATGTTTTTTTTCTACAGCCTCACTCTGCACTTGGCAAACAACAGCTTGTCAAGTTTGAAACACCAGCATTAAATTTTGTTCTTTAATGATCTTAAGTTTTCCAGAGCATATTTATGCAATCTTTTTCAGTTTCCAAAGGATGTAGCACTACATGCTTTCTTTCCGGAGAGTTTGACTCTCGCAAGTACCCATCGCCTGCAAGTTTCCATGGTCTCAGTTCTGGTACATGCTACCATGAAAAAGAGCAAAGGGTTCATATTTCTTCAGAGGCTCAGAACAAAACTGGCAAAATACAAAGGTTGTTCAGCGCTTTCCAGAATCAAACTTCTAGGGTGGTTACCTATAATCATTTTCTGAATGTTACTTGAGGCACTCAGTTGTAAATAATCTAGAGTAAATAGCTCTAGAGTCCGTGTTATTAAAAAAAAAATAGAAAATAGGATCATTTCTATAACCAGAAGAGTGATTAATTGCACAAGCATTCTACAGATGTTTAAACAAACTGCAGGTGCAGCCTGTTCTAACAGAATCATACCCCATTGAAAATCATTAGATACTTACTGATCTTGCAATAATGGTAAGAAAGCCAAGAAACTTAAATTTCATTTCCTTCATTTTCATTCATTTGTTTTGTAACAAATTCAGATATAAAAATGTATCTTTGAAAAAAAATAGATGTAAGAGCTATATTTTAGTTTCTACATCTATGAGACAGAATGATGATATAATTTTTTAACCTGTGTTTAAAAACCTTTTTGATCTATGAATTCCAGCAAGGGTTTAAAAAATTGCTATTTCAGGATATAATATAAAGGAACTGCAATATTAAAATATTTAGGAAAAACTTTTTTAAAGTTAATATTATTGCAAAAATTAAATAAATTTCTTACCTTGCAAAGAAGACAGCAATGAATGAAGCAAGAAAATACTCCACGGTATCATTAAACTGAACCTTCCCACAATGTTCATTTCACTTAACTTAGTAATAGGAAATTTATCCAAATTAATGGCTTTGGTTACGATGGCATCTTAGAACTATGTATTTCTACAGCGTGTTTAAATCCTTGAAAAGTCAGATAGTTGAATGCATCGTTTAAAATAATGCAATGCATAAAAGGAAAAGCAAAGGAGACGTCAAGCTTGGTAGCTACATACAGCGTCAGGAGCTTTGCAAGTCTTGCATACAACTCTCTGGCTGCATGTCTCTCATTAGGAATGCATGGTAACTCCTCAGCAGAGTCTGTATTAGTTACACTTTCACCAGACCTGCGAGTATCACTCCTCTGTTGAATTGAATCGGCCCTTTATAACGTAGTAGACAATGACATAGAAATGTTGCCCTGTCGTGATGGTTTGAGAGTTCCTTCAGTCGTCACGCACCTTTGTGCGTTGAAACTTGCGCTGAGTGCTGCCCTTTTATTATAATTACGGTGACGTATTTTTGCAAGACCTTACAATGATGCTAATGCATAAATTGTAACCAGATGGTTTGGGAAATTACTGTACTGATGTTCCTTATCTGTTCTAAAAGGAGAGACTTCAACTTCCATTAAATAATATACCTGGCTTTTCAAGAATATTTTAGACACATTTTTGTGTATAGTTTGCTTTTACCACAAAAGAAAGCCTCCTAAAGGATAATTCTATTTCATTTCTAATAAAACTTGTTATGAAAATTTCATATTTGGAAAAAGGAGAAAGATATCAACAGAGCCAGTAGGGCTTGTTTCTAATTTTCGTTAAAATAAAGAATTATCATATTTTAAATATAGATATATCTTACCTGCTCTAATGTTAATACAATGGTTTAAAGTGCAGTTTTAAAGATGCATATAATAGTAATTGAAACTGCTACTGCTCATTTTCCTTTGTGAATCCTGTCTTTGGTCTAACCCTCCACTTTTCCTTGGACGTGCTTTGTGACACCCTCTGAACATGCTACAGAAGTTAGGTTTGGACCAAAGGAAAACTTAGAAGTGAAGTTGATGGCCTCTCTCAGGTAAAAGGTTTTCCCATCATTTCTTCTAGCCCTTCGTCTTTCTCACTCCTCAGCTGGACTAGAGAAGGTGACAAAGGAAAACCCTCAACCTCTCCAACCACAAAGACAGAACCCTGTGTCCCCACAGCAGCCCACTGTACTCATGCAGGTTCGGGACCACAGGCAGCCCAAGGATATTTACTGTAAACTGATGTATGTTATAACATTATACCATGTTTGGAGTATTTCTTAAAAATTATTTTTGTTATTGTATCTGAAAAGCTGACAGTCACACAATTGGCATTTCAAGAGATTTTTTTGCTTTGCTTTTACTTCTGACTAGCTCCAGGCTAGTCCCATGGGCTGGCTGCTTATCTGCAGCTGGACTGAATCTCCCAGCTTAATTTCATCTGGACCAAAACCACTCCAGGCTGCAAGCAGGAGCAAAAGAAGTGAGTTTGTGATCCAAACTGAAATACTCATGCAGTCATATTCACAGACTGTGAACAATACATAGGCACCTACTTTGTAGGAGGTGACAGAGGCTACTCAACATTTCACCCTCTCATGAATCTACTTTTAGAGGACGATGCCTCAGGTTGCTCTCAAGCTGAGATAAACCAAGCGTCAGAGCTTCCAAATTCCATTACCAGTCTCCAAGTTACCTGACTTTCAAAACAAATCTGGTTTACAAACTGTTTCAAAGTCTTCTAAGAAATCTGATCTGGGATTCTTCCCTTCCTCAAGGCCCTATTTTGCACCATGCTTCATGTGCAGCATCACAAATATATCTTTCTATTAATATAAATTAACTCTTTTGGTTTAACAGAAACTATCAAAAATAGCCTTTTCTTTTTTTTT